>JAOTQH010000001.1:5633189-5645920 GCA_025631255.1 Cornus kousa | reverse complement strand
ATCAATTGATCAAAATTGTGATCATTGATCAAACATTTTAAATAGGTTTTTGTTGGAAAACAGTGAGCTTCCAGTGACAGATGCATCGCCCTAAACATCACTCAACCTGGGATGCCTATATTGGCTATGAATATGGGGTTAGCTTAGGGATGCTTTTACATCATAGAGGGTATACATACACATTTTTTTTTTCTTTCCTGATAAGTAATATTTATTAAAAAACGCTCAAGAGGGGAGCTCCCCCAAAAGAATACAAAAGGTGACACTATAATTTCAAGCTATCTACAAAATCCAAAAGATGATCCACAGATTTACAATTTCGCCCATTAACCCAAAAAAACTAAAGTAGGCAATATATTATATTTGAGAGACCAAATAGGAGATTCCTCTGCATCGAAAGATCTCCTATTTCTCTCACTCCACAAACCCCACCATATATAGAGGGGAGTGGCCCTCCAAGCATGTCTGACTTGGCTCTCCACTGCACATCCTTTCCCAATCTCTAACATGTCCACCGTGGACTCTAGAATCACCAAAACCGTACCAAAAGCGACCAAAAACATATACCACACATCCCTCGCCACTGGGAAATGAAGAAGGTGGTTCACAGACTCTCTCGACTTCTTGCACATGGAATTGGTTCACCACTATTTGTTGCCTCCTCCTAAGGTTGTCGAGATTAAGGAGCTTCCGAGGGCAACAGTCTAAGCAAAAATGCCACATTCAAAGGGGTTTTCGTCCTCCATATCGCTCTCCAAGGAAAGGTGGGACCTAGAATCTTTGTCAGGCTCTAGTAGAAAGACCTAACCTCAAAGGCCCCTCTCGAGTCTCGAGGAACTTCTTGTTGGTTTTGTATGCCCTAGCATACAGAGAGTCAATAAAGTCCACTATCTTATCAAAGGATTTACAATATCTCCCAAGAACCCAACACAAAATAGAGCAAATAATGGAGAATTTCAACACACCAATAAAAGTCTCCTTCCCTTCAAATTATCTCCTATTTCGTTCAAGCCATAAACACCACTAGACACACAAAGGCGTAATCCTCCAGATATCCCGAACACGAGCCTCCACTAAATAGCCTCTCTAGGCCTTAATCAAGCCTTTAGTAGATTTAAGCATAACCCACTAAACTCCAAACAAACCAACATCAAAGCCTAGCAATTCTGAGCCACTGGGCAATGTAAAAGAAGATTATATACCATTTCCTCGTCTCTCCTACACATACAACAACAATTTTCCACAACTTGTCTCCTCCTCTTAAGGTTATCATGGGTCAATATGTTTCCCAACACAGATGTCCAAACAAAGAAAGCCACCTTGAGGGGGGCCTTAGAACGCCAAATAGTCTTCCACGGGAATGCATCACCTTGAGAAAACCTAAGACATCTAAAGTATTAGCGAACCTCAAAATGACCCCTAGAAAAGGGGACCCATACCATAGAATCAGGGAGTCCACTAACAATCTCTTGATGATACAACAACTCTAAATTGCGGGATTTGTGTTATCATAAATGTTTCATAGTCGGTGATAAAGGTTGGACTCTTTATTAATGAAGTGATGGACCGGATCTACGATGTGAAGCTTGAATTGTGAGAGCCGTCGTAACAATTCGCTTCACATCACCATCATGGCGAGTGACTCTCATGAGAGAGGTATCCACTCTTGTATTAATTAGTAGTTGCTTTGATTTATTCGGTGAGGCCCGTAGGACCTAATGACCGGTACTTTGGGTAGCTATTTGTTGAAGGATTTAAATATTAAATTTATACCCTCTTTGACAGCTTAAGCTTTTAAAGGATATAGTTGTTAACATGGTATCAGAGCCAAAGGTCTTGAGTTCAAACCTCACCATCACACTAAAAATTAAAATTGAATACACACATTGGACCAAATGAAGGCCACATGTGATTGGGCGTGTTGAAGGATTTAAATGTTAAAGTTACACCCTCTCTAACAACTTAAGCTTTTAGAGGAGATGGTTTTTAACAGCTTGGGAACATACTCTCAAGATTTGCATCGGTGCTATTTTATTGACTTAGATTAATTTGATCACAGGAAATTCGGAGGCCTCTGTGGTTTTGATAAAATGTTTTTAGTATATATTTATTATTAAATATATTATTTTATCAAATAAACTTTTACGTGATTAAGTGGAATAATCAAGGAGTCGAAATAAAAGGATTAATTAAGTGGTTGGATTGATGGCTTTTATTATACGGTAGCTTAATTAAGCATAGAGGGGGTCATTATGTAAATTGATTTGGTGTAAATCACTATTCTAAATGGAGAACAATTAATTCTATTTAGTGGAGTTTGAATTAATTAATGGACTAATTGAATTGGGTCAAAAGAGGTTGATCGGGTCAATTATTATTCCATTAGAGCCATGAAGAAAGTGAGCTTTGGAGCCATGAAGAAAGTGAGCCCGAAAGATCCTCACCCATAGCCCAAATAATGAATTTCCAGCTCATGAAAATAGAAGAAGGCAAAAGAATTGTAGTAAGTGATAAGAACACCCATGTGGGTGGGATGAATTGATTTGGCCACCCTTGATAGATTGTAGGAGTTTATGTTTCCACTCCAAGACATCTATATAAAGGATGGTTGTAGAGAAATTCATAGTTGGCAATTCACATGCAATTTGCAAGATAATTGTTGTGAGAGAAAGTATGGGATAAAACCTATACATATAGTCCCCTATTTGTATCACCACCACCAATTATAGATCTAGGGTTTTTTCTCGTGTTGATCCCAGCATCAATGGCTTGAAGGTATTTAATAGAGAGGTCATATGGGTGATTCTTGAAAGGCACTTCCACCAATGGAGGGTTGATTCAAGCTTTTGGAGGCTTAAGATAAAGTACTACCATACTTGTGTGAATTGAATTTGTGATTTCCTCAAATCATATATGCGAGTTCTCTACGCTTTTTGTATGCTTATATGTATGGTACTACATGTATTTTCATCAAACCCACTTTCATCGTGTACAAACACCTCCTTGGGATTTTCTACATGCTTCCACTTTTAAAAATGGCCATTTCCCAACACCCACCCACATCATCTAATCCACACCCTTACCCTCCACCACCTGACTATAGAGTAAAGTAAGGAACTCCGGAAGCTTCCAATCATGAAACTCTTTACAAAACTGCACATCCCAAGTTCTCCCATTATTGAGCCGATAACAGTCAGTAACCAAATCATGTTTGTTCATAGATATCCTGAAAAGACGAGGAAACCTACGGGCCAAAACAAAGTCTCCACACCAGCGATCCTCCAAGAAGCTGACTTCCCTCCCATTCCGAACTCTGAACCTTATGGGTTTGGAAAACTTGTCCCAACCCTTCCGGATAAGTTTCCAAATATCCACCCCCACTGGAGATCTCAAATCCCTAGATATCCACCCTCTATCTCCCTCCTCGTGTTGACAAGAAATGATTTGCTTCCATAATCTAGGCCTCTCAACCCCCCTCAATCTCCAAATCCATTTGCCTACCAAGACCTTGTTGAACAACTCCAACCTCTGGATCCCCAAACCTTCCTTTGCAATAAGGGAGCACACTCTCTCCTAGTTGACCAAGTGGTATTTAAACTCACCACCCAAACGTTTCCACAAAAACTTCCTCTGGATCTCATCTCATCTCTTTACAATTGTCATAGGCAACGGAAATAAAGACATGAAGTAAGTAGGAAAGTTTGAGAGGATACTCTACAGAAGAGTAAGTCTTCTCCCTATTGACGGGTACTGTTTCTTCTAACCTACAAGCCTCCTCTCAAATCGCTCAACCACAAGATCCCAAATTGAAATCCTCCTCGACGAGGCTCAGAGGGGAAGCCCCAGAGAGGAGATTGGAAATGAACCCACACCACACCCAAGAATGTCTACGAAGGCATGAATCTCCTCAACCTCCCCAACAGGTACCAACTCACTTTTCCTAATGTTAATCTTCAACCCCGAAACAACTTGAAAGTAAAACCAGAACATATCTCAAGTGCCTCAGGTGATCCACTCTAGCATCACAAGAGACGATAGTGTCATCCAATTGAGAATCCGTGAATAAAACCTAACTCTTCCGCCCTCCCCATTAATCTACTGAAAGCGTCCATAACGATGATAAACAGGAAGGGGGAAAGAGGATCACCTTTGCGTTACCCTCGAGAGCTAGCAAAGAATCTTGCTTCGACCATTCACTAAAACAGAAAAAACGTGCAGATGAACTGCAATGATAAATCCATGACCTCTATCAGTGCCTGAAACCCATCCTTTGCATCAAATACATCAAGAAGTCCCAACAAACATGGTCATAATCCTTTTCGATATCCAATTTACAAACAATCCCCGGAGCTCCACTTCTGACCCTGGCCTCGATGCACTCAATAGCAGCCAACACTGAATCAATAATCTGATGACCCTGAACAAATGCATTCCGGGACTTCAATATCACCTCATCCAAGACTCTCCTCAATTGAATGGCCAAGACTTTCGCTACAATCTTCTAAACGGCACCAGCTAGTCTAATTGGTTTGAAGTCCTTAGCCTCAACTGCTCCACCCTTTTTTGGGATAAGGGTGATAAAAGATGCATTAAGGCTCTTCTCAAAATGACCCTCAGAATAGAGATAGTTGAATGTTCCCATCACCTCAGTCTTCACCACCTCCCAATTCTGTTGGAAAAAGGCCAAAGTAAAGCCATCCGGTCAAGGAGCTTTGTCACCATTGCAGCTCCTCAAAGCCTCCAACACCTCCTCCTCTCCAAAAGGCCTCTCAAGCCAATCTCTATTTTCACCTGTAATTTCCCCAAATTCAAGCCCATCAAGCGAAGGTCTCCAGCAAGCAGTCTCTGTGATTCCATGAAAAACTGCTTATAAAAGGATACACATCCATTTTGCTTGTCGAGAGAGAGATTTATAAAAAGCATCTAGGCTATAGAGTGTTATCATCTAGCATGTTGCATTAGACGATGTGTTATAATTCAGAGTGTTGATTGCCAACTTATGGAGCTCAAGTTGTCATCAAACACCAAATCACACAAAGAACTTGAAGTTTGAGCGACTAGCTGAGGAGATCAAAGCACGTGTTGAAGAGTGGATTGAGTTAGGGCAGATTTGTTGACCGGCAGCAGCAGAATTCGAGGGGAACATCTGGCGTGAGTGGGTTAGAGGTAATTAGGTGATTCTATGGGGTTAGGATACGATACTCTTTTTTTTTTTTTTTTTCATTGGCAATAAACACACAGCACTCACACACCCATTTTGCCCCTTTGGGGACTTGAAGCCTTACCATCCACTTTGGGAGGTAGAGGAGATACCACTAGGCCACAAGGCCTTTGGTGTTAGGATACAATACTTATGGTTGTATTACCTTTCTTTTGACAGTGGATTTGATATTTTCTGGACTAGGTCTCGTGGTTTTTCCTAGTTGGGGTTTTCACATAATAATCATCTCTAATTATGTGTGATTGGTTGGTTATTCTATGTTTGTTCTGTACTTTAAATAGTTTACATTGTTGCTTTTGAGGTAGATAGCTAGAAATTTTAAAATAAGTTATTATTAGTTACAAGTTGAAAAATATCTATTTTGAGCATATTGCGTACTCTGGCGTATTAGAACCTTGGGCAACAGTCTAATCTCAATGGGTATCTGGCATATCAATTGCAAGTTTAAATTAGAAAGTTTCAACTCTGGAAACTTCCTTGTGAATGGACTTCTAAACTAATTAAGACAACTAATTCTTAACAAGTCAAGGACTGGATGAAACCCTATAACCCAACACCTAAGATGTTGAGACACCAAACAAAAGATAAAGATATATATATATATATATATATTAAATAACTTCATCAGCGACCCGATTATAAGAAAAGGTTGATTTTCCTAATCAAAGGTAATTAAGCAGGCGGGTTCATCATTCCCCTTTGTAAAGCCTACACCCTATTATCCCCCTTTTTCAAACGCCAAACCAATAAGTTGCCCAGACCTGAAAGCCAAAGCCTGCTGTACAAATGATCTAGAACGTTATTCTAACTCAGTGCTGTCCTTCATTTGGTTCATAATAAGCCTTGTTAAATTTTGCTGATCTTTTGTTATTCATTATGGATGGGAACTCCAACTGTTTTTCTCAATTAATTATTTTCATATTCCGGTCTATTTGATGTACTGCTTCCTTGCTGATTTTATGGTAATATTTTCACAGCCACCTAATGTTAAAGTTTCATTATGCTAATTTTATCCTGGAATGGAACTTCAGATGTCCTTTTCAATTAATTGGTGTTGCGTTGCATAGACTAGCTCTTTTATTATTTTGTCTCATTAAATTAGGTTTGTTTTGCTGTTGGTTTTGTTTTCATAGCCAATTAACATTCGTAAAGCATGATGATACTTTTACCTTGAAATTAAACTTCAATGGTCTTTTTCAAATAATTAAATCTTTTATCTCTTTGTTGATTGTAATTGTGAGAAGTAAATGGTGTTTTGTAGCCAATAAAGCGGAAGAGTGAAGTAGCAGACTGTGAAGCTGAGTCTAGCGAGCAGAATCCCAGTCATGGCTGTGCTGAAGCTGTTAACAGTCACCTTCAGACTCCGGTATCTGGAAAAGCTGGAAAGGCACAGAAAGTGCCAAGGACTGGAAAGCTCAACAAATCTGGCCCTCAAACTCCAGCAGCAAATGTTGGTGAGTATTAGAGTCTTTATTCTGGACTCTACTATTTGGCAGTGCTACATATCTCAACGAAAGATTGTAAGCATTACTAACAAATTAGTTGTATTATTAAATCGTCGATGTATTTTGATTTTCCTGTTCTCTTGCGCCTGATTTTCCTGTTCTCTTTCACTTGATTTTCACACATACGAGTGTTGAAATATGAAAAAGCTATACATTTTGCAGGTTCTCCTTCAGGCAATAATCTGACTCCGGTTGGCCCTTGTCGTTATGATAGCTCCTTAGGTAACTTATTGCTTGTGCCTACGTTTCTCTATATTTGATCTTTGCATTTTCTTTTTCTCGTTGGCTCTATAGAGCAAGTACAAACCATAAGATTGATTGTTCACAATGTTGTGTAATTTGTTTAGGTCTCCTGACGAAGAAGTTCATTAATCTGATCAAACATGCAGAAGATGGTATTCTTGATCTAAATAAAGCTGCTGACACATTAGAGGTGACTTTATTACTATCAATAATGTGCATAACGTGTTTTGTAGTTCTGTCAAATAAAGAATTTCTGTTACTACAGGTGCAAAAGAGGCGGATATATGACATAACGAATGTCCTGGAGGGAATTGGCCTGATAGAAAAGAAGCTCAAGAATAGAATTCAGTGGAAGTATGGGAATATTCTAAAAAAGTTCATGACTTCAGTGGAAGTTGGTTTATATATGATTCTTTTAATTACCATTAAATTCTAAAATTCACTTGCAGCACTTTATGTGTTACTAACATTTTCTAATAATCAAAGGAAGTTACTAAAAAGTTGATTGATTTATCAGGGGACTTGATGCCTCAAGGCCAGGGGATGTTGATGAGAATGTTGCTAGCATACAGGTAAGTGAAATTTAAGTGCTTGTTGGCATTCACACACTTGGATAGCTCAGGTGTACATTACCGACATTTTAAAGATATGCATGTGTATATGCATTTTTCTTCTGTTTGTGTGTTTGTAACTATCCAACTCTTCCAGTCCTTTGGCAGCAGTGGCTATGTGCCACAAACACTTCCAAAGTAAATTCATGCTGATGCCTGACACCATGTAGAACATGATAGTCCTGTCATCAATGGAAACATGTTGGACATGTCCCAGTAACTTGATAATAGGATTAATTGTGGACTCAAGTCAAGCATGTAGCAGACACTATTAATATAGTAAAAAGCGTATTGCGTACATTAGTTGTCTGAGAGTGTAATGGTTAGTAATAATATGCATGATAGAATTATGTAAGTGATCGTTGTTGACCCTAATATTCCATGTTTTGTGTAATTTAAATATAGCAATCACGTAATATATGTTTATATAGAGTACTTAATTATTGTTGTTGTGTCTTTGCTCTCTCCATCTTCTTTTTAGAATACATTACTGTGTTTTTGTATCGGGTCAGTCATTTCATGTGTGTCCGTGCTGCATGGAGTACTTGTCCCAAGCCTTAAGACGAATACGACTGTTATCCAGAATATTAGAAGGTGAAGAAGGATTTTTATAACAGACTGAAAATGTGTTCAGGGCTCTGTGGAGCTATATCTAATATATTTTTATGGTATAGTGCTAATGTGCTATACTTGTAATGTTCAGCAAATGATGTATCATCCCCAATCCATGTCACCCATCTAGAAGGATAGAAGGATAAAACAAAGTGTGTGCCTTCTCTTTGTAGTTGAAGAGATGGTTTTTATGGATTTTTTTTCTTCTGCAGGCAGAAGTTGAAAACCTTTCTGTTGAAGAGCGTAGATTGGATGAACAAATAAGGTTATATGATGATTTCCATGCTGAGAGAATCATATGATTCTTATCCTTTATTTATATATATTTTTTTCGTGCATGGATCGCGCTGATTCTATATTGTTTGCTTGTTGCAGAGACATGCAGGAAAGGTTGAGGGACCTGAGTGAAAATGAAAACAATCAGAAGTATAACGTTTGCTTTTAGCTTGATACTTGGTTATTTGAATCGTCGTAGTAACTCATTATAACTAATGCAGTTGTTTCCTTTTTTGTTCTTTCCCTTCTAGGTGGCTTTTTGTCACTGAAGAAGACATCAAGAACTTACCCTGTTTCCAGGTCAATTTGTCTTGTTGATTTGGTGGCTATATGATTACTGAGATTACTTGCTTTCTAGTTCCACCTATCACTGTCTTCAGCATAACATTACTGAAACATGTTCATTGCTTTTAACAGAATGAAACCCTGATAGCAATTAAAGCTCCACATGGCACCACCCTAGAAGTCCCAGATCCCGATGAGGTAATTGAAGAGCGTACTAGGTTTGGGATAGTATGTGCAAGTGCATTTTTCATGACAACCTTTCTTTTGGTCTCCAGGCTGTTGACTATCCTCAAAGGAGATACAGAGTTGTCCTTAGGAGCACCATGGGCCCTATAGACGTCTACCTTGTCAGGTATTCTCTCTTCTTCTTGGTGCAAAATCAATCTCTTGTGCGCATTTATTACATGTTTTTCCCTTCCATGGAAGTGAAGATGGTAGACCAGATGATTTAGATTGTTCTATCCTAATTATGAAAAAAAAAGATTGTTCTATCCTATTTTTGCTTTTCGCCCCTTTCTTTCTTGTACTTTTGTTGTTATCCTAAATGAGAATTGTTTTAGTCAATTTGAGGAGAAGTTTGAGGAGATCCATGGTGTTGAGGCGGCCCAGAATGTTCCCTCAACATCAGGGATCAATGAGAACTCAGCTGTGGCAGTGGTAACAGAGGAGAACAGAGGAAGTGAGATGGAAATGCAGGGACAAGAAGCTAATAGAATCTGCTCAGATCCAAATGCCACTTCGGATTTTGTGAGTGGAATCATGAAGATTGTACCGGATGTTGATGTAAGTCTTTTCTTCCGAATTTATATAATTATCAGTCATCATCATTCAGAGAATCAAATGTCCTGGAGCAAGTCAAACCCATGATATTCTTAAATTAACTGTATGCAATCTGCAAACCAGCTCAACCAGTGTTTTCTGATAATAATAGCTATAGCCTTTCTTGTGATTTGTCGAGATAATATTTCTCGTCGCTTTCACGCAATTGGAAACTAGTCTTTTCAAACAATGATTTTTCTTTTTATTGGAACAACTTTGCTCGTTTCTTGTGGACAAATCAAAATGAAGAGATGAACACTGGTCCCAACCTCATTTTTTTTGGGGTTATTTACACATTTCCTTTGGTGTTTGCAGAGTGATGTAGATTATTGGTTTTTATCAGAACCTGATGTTCCCATCGCAAACATTTGGGGTACAGAGTGTATCCTTTCTGCTACTGTTTGGCTTATTTTTAATCCCCCTTGTTTTCTTTTTCTTTCTCCACTTTTCCCATGATAATATTTGCAAGAACGAACGGTGAATTCCTCAACTCTTAAGCACAGCTGCGGTTGAATGGGATGAGTTGGGCATCCTTCATGATGACCATGCAGTCGCTAATGCCAGCACACAACTCCCCCAAACTCCACCAACCGGCGCAACACAAGTGCCTTCTGCCGCTAAATCCACAGGAAGCTGAGAGAAATTTGTTGACGGAACTTGATCAATGTTTTGTGGACTCGGCATCAATGACCTATACTATACATCAGCTCTCTGGTAATACCCCATATTTTGGTCCCTGGACGTGACTGGAGGGTCGCTGGGTTAGCCTTCATTCCTAAAAGAAGTCGATAATATGAAGCACGAGAATGGGAGGGAAGCAGCCGGTTCATTGTACAGTAGATATGTACATGATCCTTGTGGTGGTAATGAATAAATAGGTTACATTGTTGTTTAAAGTTGCCCATGTATATTATTATTACATTTCTTAGCTTTTATTTAGTGGTTAGCACGAGAACATGGTAGGTTGGAATCGGCAAGTTATGAGCTCTATATGCACGCTTATTTTGTTCTACTTATCTGTTGTGATTCATCTTTTGCATTCTTTTGTTCTGATTTAACTACATAGGCACTGGAGTGGGCTTTATCTTCCATTACAGCAATCCTTCTCCATGGGAGTACTGAAGTGTGCATCTGCTACGACGGTCGGTACACACGAATCAATCTATTTTTAGTTTAGATGTCGAAAATTATTCCTTCAATAAGAACAATGCATGAGTTGGTTATAAAATTGAGTGACATTTTTGAGATGTGTAACATGAATGAAAAGAATAGAATATCAGATGATTTCTTAGATCCAACTTTTGTTCGTTAGAAATGCTTTGAACCAAGTTTATTTTGTAATCCGATCCTCCCATTTAGTTTAAAAAGAAATGGGATTAGATTTTGGCATGGGATTAGGGTTTGGTATGAAATACTGCACTGTGATAAGAAATCTAATTTGCATGTATTTTATGTTGTTGTGGAAGATTATCTAATTTTAACCCTTGATTATGTACAACTGAGAAGATTGTACGAGTGAAACTTATATTCGAAATATTGAAATCTGATGGAGATTAGTCCTAAAAGCTTTAGCTTATAGGAGAAGTCAGTCTTAAGCATTTACACTCATCTATCGATTAGACTTTTAGTTCAATTTGTTTGGCAGTCCCCTTGACAAAAAATGAGAATGATCCAAGTTTGGACCATGGCTTAAAATTTTTTTTTTTTCTGAGTAAAATGTTATTCAAGTCCCATTTTTTTTGGAGAAAAACTTCACTGCGCTCGTTGCATCGTGTAACAGATGTATTTGGATTGTTTATGTAATACATATGCTCATGCGTGTATTGCACCGTGTATGAACGGTTGGATGCACCCGTTGCACGATGCAACTGGCGTAATAAAGCCTTTCTCCATTTCTTGATACCATTGTTAATTTATCTCTTGATAGCATTACTCAATTTTTTAATAATGAATGTGACCTTATTAACATTGCGACACCTATTAATTTGAAATAAAAGTGTTACATTTTGAAAGTAATTGTTGTATTTTTCATGTAATTGATGTATTCTTAAAATAATGGTATTGCATTCTCTAAAAATTGGTGTTAAATTCTTGAAGTAATTAGTGTATTTTCAAAATTATGAAGGTTGTATTTTCTAAGTAAGTGATGTTATCAATAATTATATATTGTCACATATGAAAAGTGCATTTATTTAATGGGTCATATCATTATGTATCAATATTTAAGTACATTTATTTAGTGGGTCATATCATTATGTATCAATATTTAAGTAGTATGTGATGTCTTCCGTGTTATTAGTCAATTATATTTGTCACATATTCCCTACCTTATCTCTCTAGTACCGGTTCTGCTTCTCTTTTTTATTTAGTGCACTCTTATGTCTGGGTCTTGCCTGTTTTTCTGCTTCACTTTTTTATTAGGGATAATTCCATAATAATGGAATTTAGACAAAATTCCATTTTTATGGAATTATCCCTTTTTATTTAGTGCACTCTTTTTTTACTTTTATTTAGTGCACTCTTAAAGAAAGTTTTGATTTTTAATCAATTGATTTCGAAAGATGAAAGTTACATTATATATATTGATATTCAAGTGGTACATAAAAAATGTAGTAACAATTGATTTGCGATCATGCTTATTAATTACTACTTCATCAGGTCAATCATTCTTTAATTTGCTGAAACTACCCTTTTTATTTATATATATATATATATATTTGAACCAAATATTGATATACTGTTCTTTCAATAAATGCGGACTTTCTAAGGTAACAATAAAAAGGTAGTGGTCATTGAATTTTTTAAATATTACAAGTAAGTTTTTAAAACTCAACTCAATATATATTTAGAGGCCTACAAAAAAATAAATTGAATAATTTCAAATCTAACATGGTTATAACCTAAGTTACATAATTCTTCACAACAGGTGTCGCTCTCACGCTCCGAGCGCGCTCTCGCTCTCATGCTCCGCGCGCGCTCTTGCTCAAATTTTCACTATTTATGACATAATTTTGCCTCTCTTACGCTCTTGCTCTCGAATTCGCTCCCGCTCTATGTGACTTAGGTTATAACTCATAAGTGCCAAATAATTAAAAGATTATTTTGTTTTTCTATTATTTGTTTTTCTAACTAGGGCTGAAGCAATTAATCATACAAGTG
>JAOTQH010000001.1:5606548-5617703 GCA_025631255.1 Cornus kousa | reverse complement strand
GCTTGAAAGGTTAGGGATTCTTTTTCTAATTTGGACATTATTCTTTTCACATAAAATATTGGCACCAATCATTGTTATTCTATGTATGTTTGCTTCCTTTTTTTTTTTTTTTTAATAATACCGTATAAATTAAATGTTAGATTCGAATAAAATGGTAAAATACAAAAATATTTGCCCAAATTTTAGAGATCTAATCATTTAATTTTTCCAAGAATATAAAAATATCAAACAGGGAAATAGTTGACCACTTGACCTAGATATTTAAGGGAGTAATATACATCTGTGTGTGTGTGTGTAAACCAAAATGGTTACAAGGCTCAACGAAACTTCTTAGATGACTTTCAGTCAACGACTCCTTTTTTCCACTTCCTTTCCTTCTTATGAACAATGCCTTCTCTTTTGGTGATAGTGGGTCCTAGCATCCTTGATAATTTAATTCCGGGATCACTTTACCTTCAACTTCTTCTCAAAATGCTTGACATTTCTCAGAAGGAGCTCTCTAACTTATAGGAGGAACTCATGATCAAGGTGGGCATCGCTGGGCCCAAATGTGTTGGGCTGTAGGCCTGGCTAGCCAGTTCACATTTGGGCAAGGCCAATTGGTCTTCACGGCCTGACTCGATGGTCAGCCCCCTAGAAGGCAATGAGCCGAACCAGGCTGGCCCAATGGTGAGGCTCAAACTACGGATCCCTATCTTAATTCCAAAGCTTCTAACGTGGCACGAAGAATAAAAGCAATGCTTAACGAATTAATGTGAAACAATAATATTTTGAACTGTAATTGAACAAAGCCATGACTAGTTGGAGCTCGACTTAGTAAGAATCAAACTCAAGTATATTTATTAAGTAAAAAGTTTGAACTTCAATAACATTTCAAACTTGTTTAATAAATGAGCCGAACTCGTTGAACTCCCAAACATGTTCACTAACAGAAAATCTCAACTGCAACCCTATGACTAGCATTGCTTTAAACTTCTCTTCTTTCATCTCAAAAAGCGGATGGGAATTCCACAATTGAAATCAACATTGAACATTAGGAGCTATTTTCAATTCAAGAAGTTATTTGTTTCCCCATTGTGACTTTATTATAATGGTTTGGTGCCATCAAATAATATTAAGATTAAGACCCCCAATTTTGTTGGAAAGAAATGAAAGGAAAGGAAAATAAAGAGACAGTTTTTCATGTTTGGTATAAAAATTTAGAAGGGAAATGGAAAGATTTAGGGGATACATTAAAACTTGGTGAGTTAGTTTTGTTATCTAGAAAATGGAAGGAAAGTGTAGATGCAAGAAAATTCTCTTTCTATTGATGGCAAGCTTATTTTCTCTTACACCAAACACTGTGCCTCTTCTTTCCTTCCTTACCCTATTTATACATACATCATGGGCTGGGCTGTATCAGGCTGGACTTCGAGCTGGTGGATCTCCATATGGGTTGATCGGGCTGACATAAGCCCTCCCCATATCAATTGGGTGACAAGTGTCGCTTTAAGAATATGGTGGGAAATGGAAATTTATTAGAGGGCAAATTTGCCCTATCAAAAAATTAGTATTTTTAAAGAAACTTTATTAATACCAAATTCACCCTTATTTTTATATAAATAAGACAAAATCTATGAAAAATGATTTGTTGGTAAATTCATTAAAATAATTATATCCCTTTCTTTATTACAATACCAACCTTTTCTTTATTTTACGAGTTCTTCAACTAATATTATTCTTCAACTTGTACCAAACATAGCATGAGTTCATCTCTAGGCTAACCCTCCCAACAAATTGCATAGGCAGGGGCCAGACCACCCTAAAAATTTAAAACCACCCGTGAAAAAGTGAAATTGAAAACATAAAATTAAAATAACAAGTGACACACCCCAAACATATAAAGAAGCTCAATTTGATTTAGTTGCTTTTGACTTTGATTTTAGAAACCTGCATTTTGGAGACTAATGCCAAAAAACCAAATTATATTCCATCTCAATCCTCCTCATTTACACCAAGATTTTAGAAGGAATTAAAACAACATACAAGGCATCTGCTACTTTGATGAAATGGTACAATAGTGTATATGTACAATTCTTGACTAGATATTGCTATATGGACATGACATGGAAGCTGCATTTTCCATCTAATCAAATGCATGCTTCACTTACAGTCATTACCAACAAATAAGGATTTTGGAAGAAGCTATTGATTTCAGCGATTTGTGAAAAGTCAATCGATGATTTAGACTATACATCATGTACAAGCAACTGTTCTTCGATGGAGACACGGCAAATGGAGCACCTTTTACACTTCTCACAGCAGGTGCTGAGGGGCACAAGAAAGAATAATGATCAGAACAAGTGAGGCTCCTTTTGCACATACAAAGAAGATGGTAAATAGAGTGAATATGTGCTCATTGTTAGTTGTCTCAGACATGTACATGAGTTGCAAAAACGGTACAGTGATATAGTGGGGAAAAAAAAAAAAAATCTTATCTGAGAAGCGTGAAGAAAATCCAGAGACTTTCACCTTCCGAAAAAAAAAAAATCCAGAGACTTTCAAGTAAAAAGACTGCCTATGAAACTACCGGAAAACATTTTGCTTTGAAAAAACTTATTCAGCAGACTCACTCTTTTTTCTTTTTCCTTTATTTAGGTAAGAGGGGCAACAATCTAGCGGAATTTGCAGTCTAATTAAAAAAATTTGAATCGCTCAAGTCAAGTGAAATAAATGAAAAAATATATAATATAGACACGGGAAAAGAAATATGTTGGTAGCACAAGACGAGATGCAAATACCTGCAAAGGATGTGATGCCTACGACTACAAGGGATCAAAACTATGTTTATCTGTTCTTCAATGCAAATCCTACACAGGATCTTTTCCTGACAATTAACAGCAAATCGGTATGTGAGAGCTATAGTAGACTCTTAATATCAGAAACAGGAATAAGCATACAGATGGAACATTTTGTTCCGTGCACTTCCTTAAGTGCCAAGAAGTTTTTTCTTTCTTCGGTAGGTAAATTGAGTACAAAAGGTTTACATCAAAGCTGAGAAGTGCACTCTCGAGTGCAACAAACCTCTCAAAACATGAGTAAATCCTAACCCATAACAATAATTCTCACAACCCGAGAGGTTAGGAGCACAAGATGTTGTCTCTCTATCTTTTGTAAAATGAGATTTTATAAAGTTTTATATATTGAAAGCCAAAACAAAAGTGTCTGCATACAAAAGTTCAATGGTATTTTTAGTGAAAATAATATCATCTCATTTTGCCTTGCACAACAATTGAGGGGAGTCCAGTTAATTTCCCACAAGATTTATTCCAAATCTCAAGTAGTATAAGTAGTGTAACTGTAGAACTTCAATCAGTGACACCAAAAATATTTCCATGAGCATAATTGGTGACAGCCTCTAGCCCAATACTCCCCTAATTACACTCCTAATATAGAAGACTCGAAACTTTTCGCAGATAAGTAAAAATTTTGCTAAAATTTCCTGTTTAAATAAATTAATCGAAAAAAACTTAATGCATTCAGAATATCTTTTTCATGAATCAAAACATGTATGCATTGTGCCATAAATGAGAATGTATGATTATGAACCCTAATTGGTGAATTAGTTATTCACCTATTCAAGAGGTGATTTTACCTTTTTGCCCTTTGATGTATCTTCAAATTTTGACTTTTCTCTTGGACATAGATACCGCCATTGACTAACTAACTAAACTAACTTTTGAAATTTAAAAATAAAAATACAGACTCCTGCTTTTGTTACGCAATTTGCCAACACTAAGTTTTAATCGTAAAACTGCTGATTGTCCTCCTCAGGCTTCAATAATGCAGCCTAATTTACAACCTAAACTACTTATTTGCTGCCAATGAGGACGACAAAAAAGAGAAAAATAAAACAATACTATTTGAGACCAATGAAAACACTACTTCAAGAACATGCATTTGTTTAGCATGAAAATGATATTGAAAAATATAAATAAGGTAACACAAGCAATAAAATAGGGCCATTGATTTGGACAACTCCACTTGTGTTGGATAGATGATTTTGAAATGTCAATAGTAATATGCATATATTAGGATTGCAATCCAAAATACACAGCCAAATTAATTGTTTCAATCTAAGTTGGACAGATGGAAGGCACTGAACAAAGCACTTAAAAGGACATTACCCAGTTCTAGTCCTGCCACAACAGGGTCCTAGCCTCTTTGGGAGGGAGGGATCGAGACAAACCTAATTTTGGTATTTTCATAAAGTGACTGCTCTTAGGCTCCAACTCACACCAGTGGCACTGATGCTTAATCATTGAAACACTGAACCAGGTAACATCACTCAGTTGCTATGATGTGGCACTGGACAAAGCACTTGGGAATTGTAATTCTTGATAACTAGTTGAACTACTTGTAATGAACTAGAGGACATTTTTGCACTGGTAAAGATAAATTCTTATGACTAGAAGCTAATAAATCCACTTTTTCCCAATGCAGAAGACATTCAGTCAAAGTTGAAGAATTTACATTTTGTAGTCTTTCATACTCCAGCTCGCTAAAATTTGCAATCTCCTTTTGCTCACTAATTGCTGCTCGTAGTCTCCAAATCTGAAGAAAGTAATTGAAAATACTTAGGCAGCAACATAGCATAAAATAACTTTGGATTAGTCAAATGATTACATTGACCCTGAAACATGTGGATGGGGGGAAAGCAAAAGATAGAACTTAAAAAATATTGATGAAATGACAAAAGATATTGTATTCACCTCCTCAGCTAGATCTGATTTAGGCATTTTCTTCACAGCATCAGGTGAAAAGGTGTTGTACCTGATTGGTAAGAATCATAATAAGATCAGCAAACCAAGTATCTCCGACATATTAGTTTTGAGACTATATAAATTACAGAAAATGCATACAGCATTAGATTTGTAACAGCAGCTAGTATGAAGCATCAAGAGGGTATGCGTATATTGATAGATTCAAACAAAATTCAGATGGGGAATCCTTAAGCTAAAACACCCTGTTTAAAAATGCCAAATATCAATGGATTTATGGTGAAGATCACTACTGCGATTCCAATATATCGAATTTACTAAATCAATGGAAATAAAAATTCCCCAGAGAGCACATCTGCTCTTGCAGTCCATATTTAATTGGCCCTAGAACACGGAATGAACTGAGTATCAGCATGAGGCAGGGTGATGGAATTGGCAAAGAGCCATGTGAATGGCTCAGTGTCTCGGGGCCTATAAGAATCAAGTTGAGTTTTTTGAGATGGCAGAATTACAACCTTTGCCACTGCAGGGAGCAGTACAGAATCAAATTCTTCGATTAACACAAAATACAAAAATTTCTAGTCTTCCAACTTGGGATATATTGTGTTATAGAAGAAAAATTAGGGGTTGGAAAGTCATTCGCCTAATAGTTGCATTTTGCACAGTTTGTCTCCTAGCATTGACATCTTCCACTTGAAATGACACAGTAAAATGAAGTGGTTATCAACCAAATTGGATTCGTACTTAAGAATTTCAATAAAGAAATTATTACACTCCTAAAATTGATCTAATACAGTAGAATTAAAATATATAACCAACGAAGTTAAATTCATTCCAATACACAAATACACTGACCCAGATGCCCCATCATGATAAAGTCGAGCCTGTTCCTCCCGACTTCCTTCGTCAATAGACCACCAACCAAGCAACCTGTAATAATTAGACAGCCATATTGAACAAAATTTCTAAAAAGTGCTTGAATTATTGTCAGAGTTTGTGTTAACTTAGCAATGATCAATAATAGCTCATTCAAATGTTACAGCTTACCTCGACCCATGGTGCATGAGACTAAAACAATCACGCACTCTCGAGGATATTCTAAAATATCTTGCTGAACCAGCTCCACTATATATTAACAGAATAATTTTCTCAACAAATCTATATATGGCAAACAAAAGCCCAGCTCCTTGCAGCAAGAGAAGAGGAAAAAATAGAACAGGAATTGGAATGCGTCTAGCACCAGAAGGTGTTCCCTAAAATCAGAAAGGACCAAGGATGAGTATAACTTTATAGAATGTCAGGAGGCATGTACAATAAGACACTTTCCAAACCCTATTATACCTCTAAGCGCATAAAAAGCAGGATCTGAAAACTAATGAATGGAATTTTCATAAAATGACCACCAATGTTCTGCAAGCTGCATATTCGACTCTGGTACTCATCTTCATCAGTTGAAACCACTAAGCCACTATTCCAGTCAAGATATCTAATATTTGTTGACGATGAACTAGGTTCTCGAATGTGAGAATGTCTATGAATAGCAGGATTATACCACTTTGTGCAAATAAGAAAGGCAAAGCACTCTGCAATACTGTAGAAGGAGTTGCAATATTATTTCAACTGCCAAAGATGCAGAAGAAAAACCACCAATCATGCATGATGATTACAAACACAAATGAGTGTACCCAAAATTAATAAACAAGTCCCACCAACCAAGGGCAGCTACATCACCTGCAAATAATTGCAAGAAGAAACAGTCAGAACATACCTGATAAATACTGGAAGAATCGTGGAAAAAGTACATCTTTCGAACTAGGACTAAACAATATCATGCATAAATATTTTCCAAGTAATAAATGCACATTTAGTGGGAATAAAATAGAAAAAGGAAACTATTATCACAATGCATTTAGGAAGGGCATACAATTCTGGTTTATATGCGTCTATATGCAAGCAAAAAATTAAAGCAGTGCCTACAAGAGATAGACCACATGTTTGAACAACACAGGCATTTGATTCCTTAAGAATTGATGATTCTAATCAAGTACCAGCTCCTTTTATTTCCAAATGAAGAAAACTAACAAAGATTGTTTGGACGAGAAATGTAGATTGCTCATAATGAAAAAAAAAAGAAAAAGAAAAAAAGATACCATCTTTTTCCCCATTGAAACGTTTCTTTTGACATCCTTTTCGACTTATCCATTTCTATGCATCGAATTTTCACAAGTTCTTTTTTCTTTTTGGTGACTAGAGGGGTGTCCCCACCCTTTGGGTGAGACTAATCCCCTCAAGACACATGGCAGGCACCAATGCCATGTGCCAATTTTAATCCAGAAAAAAATCCCAGTGAGGCTGACCTCAAGGGAGTGGGAACCGAACTCAAAAACGCCACCTTATAAGTATTGCTCTTAACCACATCCAATTTTCACAAGTTCATATGGAAATGCAGATCTTTTTTATAGGAGTATCCATTAATTCTCCTTAAGGTGTATACAATTAAATTGTGCTTCTTCAAGATGTCCAAAGATATTGTGATTTCGAACGATATCAAACAGAGAACATCCCAAGGATTAGTCGATGAATTTTATGAATGCTTCATCTGACCAGTGGACCTCCAAACAATGTCCAAGTAAGACTGCATAAGGATTTATTTTCACTCCCACTCCCATTGAACACTTCAATATTGCTCACATTCTTCATGACAAGGACATACCTCTTTTTTCCTCCTTCGTCATTTTCTGCGTCTTCTTTTTTATATAGGTATATTGCTCTTTGAATTTTTAGCAGTCACTGCACCAGAAAAATTCCTTGTCAGATACTGACACCTGCTTTTGCACTTGTATAACTTTTCATAGTTGTTATTACATTACATTTTTTCCACTGTATCCTTGACCAGAAGCCATTCTCTCTATTGTCCAAGAAAGTTCAAGTCCCAACTCAACTCCACAAAGCTTTAATACTAACTTGTTAGAGTTACTTTATGATATAATATCTTATGTCGGAGCCTCAACCGTACATTTGTTGACTTTCCTCCGGTCCTAAAAGTGCCTTAAAATCAAATCATATTGCACATGACTACACATTCCTTTGTTTTTGTTGCACATGACAAAACCATCCGGACTTCTATTCCTCGTCTTCTCATCATAAATGATAGCTCTAGCTTTTTACATATGCACTCATTCCTTTTTATTTTTACTTGTACATGGACTAGTCTATCTTAACATCCTCGTTTAGGCTATGATATTATTTTGTAAATAATTCTTACATCCAACATTTGATACCATAGATAGCCGGTGAATCATCTTCAACTTGGTAGCTAAGCAACAGTTTATTATCTTCTCCCAACACCAAAGGAAACACCCTCTTTATTCCCTCATTCCTAATGGAAGAATAACACATTATAAAAGATAATGACAGCCTGACAGGTATGCTTACCAAAAGACAGTAATGGAGATGATCACTATAAGAGATCTATTTTCATCTGCAATACTGGTATCCTGAATGAATAGAGAAAAAGCTAGAGAGTACTCTAGTACACTACAACAGGAGTGAGTGAGAAGAAACTAGGGAAAAGGAGAATAAGGATGAACAAGTAACAGGAGAAAAAAGAGAGGAGAAAGTAACTCCTGAATCCTAATACAATGACAATCATTAGAATCAAGACAAGCAATAACAAAGGCCTCTGAGGAACTTATCCTCAAAAGACCTCTAGTGCAAGGAATTAACAAAGGTATTATCAGGGTAATGCAACGGAATCGATATCACAGTAGTGAAAATTTATTGACCTTGCAAACCATCAAATAGACTCTGTCAATTCCCTAGGGAGTTGCACAATACGAGGCCTATGCCCAAGGGACTTGGCTGAGTCCGAGATCTGTACCGGTCGTGAAATTTTATTGACCTTGCAAACCATCAGATGGACTCGGTCGATTCCCTAGGGACTCCGATGAGACGAGGCCAAGTCGAGGCCAAATTCTGATTCCCACTGTTATATCGATGAGTATCAATCTCGGGCTCGGCTGAGCCTGTTATGACTTGACCAAGGCGCTGAGACATGATTGATCCAGAGAAGTTCCTAAATAATAAGAGATAGAATAGCACTTTTTAAAATGCCTACAAAGAGCTTTTTAAGGCTTTGGAAAATCGGCTCTTTGTTACCAATTAAATCTGCAGAGTTGGTGTAATTTATGAAGAGAATATTCCTAGAATGCAGCCATTATAAGAAGTCCATGTTATCTATGAAACAGAGAATCCAAAGTACAACACCGCAACAGGAGTGTCTTGAAACATAACGAACTCCTGAAGACTAAATGACACAATCAACAAGAACAACCTCATAAAGAAGGAAAGACAAACAGACTAACGTTTTGGCACCTGCTAACACTACATCAAGAGCAACCAATGCGTGTATTGACGCCTTTCGCAAACCAACTCCTAAGTAAAATTGACAGTAAAATAAAAATCCATCTATTTATATTCAACATCCAATTTATACTATTCTTTCATAAGTAGAAATTGGAGCAAAGTTTGGAGCTTAAACACCATCAACAATATGATCTACAGAACTAGCTCTTAACCCAGAGTGAGTACCCAATCGAAGAAAAATTAATGACCAAAAACAAATCAGATCCCCCATAGCAAGCATGATATTGGGCCAAATGACTAGAAGCATGTACTTTTCTCTGATCCACGACTTGACAGGAAAAGAAGAGTAAAAGAATCCTACAATTTCCTTATTAATAAAGACAACCCCACTGAGAATTAAAAAAGTCTCTCCAAATTAACAAACGACAGCAAGGGAAAAAAATAAATAAGAAAACTGCATACTTCATTAAAATTGATCACAGAGGAAAGAGCTATTTCAATATTTCTCAACAAACAAATTACCACATAGCTTTAGAAGAGTAAACGTTGTTGCAGCAATGAAGAACACCATTGAGATTGCAACCCAAAAGTGCTGAAAGGAAAGATTGACAACTTTGTAT
The DNA here is from genome assembly GCA_025631255.1 of Cornus kousa. Classification (NCBI taxonomy): domain Eukaryota; kingdom Viridiplantae; phylum Streptophyta; class Magnoliopsida; order Cornales; family Cornaceae; genus Cornus; species Cornus kousa. Next base: position 5,607,958 of record JAOTQH010000001.1, on the reverse strand, counting down.
CAACAAGTGTCAAGGAACATTAAGAATCAAATTTGGTTAAATAATGACAACAGTTTGTATTCATAACATATAGATATTAAAGAAACAAGTCACTAACAAGCCCCCAGGGAGTTCCAAACAGACATGAGTTAAAATTAGAAAACATGATCATTTCTCAGCCAGGCAATAATAAAGGAAGCATCAAATACAGATCACCAAAAATTGATTCAATTCACTTCATTATCCTTCTAACAATTTTAGAATAAATTATTTTTAAAAAACACTTAAATGCTACCTAATGACCAGAAAGAAAAATAAGGCACAAAAAAGAAGAGAAGGGAAATGAATCTTTTCCCGTAGCATCTTGTAATATACTGACATTTATCCAGTTTAGGGTTACTTTTATAACGAAATATTCCCCAAACAATGATCAATTATGTCCAACCATGGTATTAAAGTTAGTCGTCTTTGCCCAAGTGTGAACTGCAAATGACTCTCCAGTCTCCAGTGGTTCCATTCCTTCTTGTTTTACTTCTGGGTCAACCCAACCCAACCCAACCCAAATGGGGAAAAGAGGGTCAGCCAAACAGCAGGCAGCTCCACATTGTACGTTTGCTGAGCCAGACCAATCAGGCATTTTAGAAAAGGGAAGGGAACTTCCCACCGATGGAGGCAGTAGGAATGAAGGAGGCAGGAAGCTACCGCTTCTAGAATGTAAGCTTATCCTTGACTTCTTTTTAGAGCATACAACTATTTTGAAATAATAAATATGCAGGTAGCTACCGCTTCAAGAATGCAAGCTTATCCTTGACTTCTTTTTAGAGCATACAACTATTTTGAAATAATAAATATTAATTGGAAGATCCACAAACCATTGACTAGATCTTAGTGATTTTATCTTTCCAATTGGCGCTGTCCTTTGCAGCTCTTAATGGAACAACTTGGACAATCAAAAAGTTAAAATCAAATAAAATTCTGTCAGACAACCCAGAGTATAATATAGCAGGCAAATTTCTGTCAAGATATCCCAAATGTAGACTTTTAAAAAGCTTGAAAGGTTAGGGATTCTTTTTCTAATTTGAACATTATTCTCTTCATATATAATGCACCAATCATTTTTATTCTAGTTATGTTTGCTTTTTGTTTAATGATACCATATAAATGTTCAATTCGAATAAAAAGGTAAATACACAAATCTTTTGAATTTTTAAGATTTAATCATTTGATTTTTCCAAGAATATAAAAAGTATCAAACAGGAAATAGTTGACTGCTTGACCTACATACTTAGTAATTTTTGTTTTTGTTTTTGAGGGTGGGCATTGGCACAACAGTAAGGTTGTTGTATTGTGATATGGAGGTTACAGGTTCAAAGCCGGAAACAGCCTCTCCATGTGGAGGTAAGGTTGCATATATCTGACCCTCCCCAGACC
>JAOTQH010000001.1:5590427-5604539 GCA_025631255.1 Cornus kousa | reverse complement strand
GGAGGTCTAAGACTTTTCCTCTATGCGATGGAAGCCATGTGAAGCACAATAAAGCTACTGGGGATAATGTTGGACCTTTGCTCTTGAAGAAGCAGTAGCACCAAAGGGTATTAAGTGTAGTGTTGGACCTTCGCTCTTGAAAGGTTTGTCTTGCGAATAATGTCCGTTTAGCAATGTTCTTATTACTCCCAAGAATTTATTTGAGATCTCTAGCTTCCTATTCCTAATTAAAGTTGTTTTTTTGCCTTTGAGTTAGACATGAAGGTCAAAAGCAAATTTTGCTGGGTTATTGGAATAAATCTTGTCCGTCCAAACCCAATTAATTTTATTCTTGTTCTGTTAGGCTTGGATTTCTTAAGGCGCTCACTTCATGGGATTTGTTGATTATATAAGATGTCTTACTATATAGCTTATAAAATCATATAGATATGACCAGCATTTTGGACAGATGATGACCAAGGAAAGGTTAGCAAAAAAAATATTTACTAACAAGATTTTGACAATAATGTTTTTTTTCTTGGAATCTAATACAAAAGATCTACAATCAAGATAAAGTGCCAGGCTCTAGCCAAAACAAGAAGAAGAATAGCACCAGGATTTAAATATGAACTATTATTTTTGAATGTGAATCTCTTTGTAGAACAAAGGAGGACATCTCCATCATTCTGAGTGGATCTCATTTTGGGTTATTCAGCATCAGTCAAAAGTGGGTAGTGTAATTTAGTGCTCCTGCCAAGGAATTTTTTTCAATGTGTTGCATTGTTACCATTGTATCAATTTTTTGTTTATTTATATATTTTTTTTAATAAAAAGTTCATTAATGATGACAAGTTAACAAGAATCAATGAGGCAGATTTGGGATATATGACCAAAATTTTCAAATAATTTTCACACTTTATTTCTGGGTAAATATTATTTATTCATTTAGTGTCTTACTGTCTTATATTGAAGTACTAAAATATATTTGTCTACCATGCTAGGTGTGTCAGTCATTGTGTTTATATTATCCATGATTATTAGAGGTTGAATAGTTTTCATATATTGCATGTTAAACGTTATTAAGTTCTTTATGTGTTTGAAAAAGAATTGATGTGTATCTTGTGATAATGTGTCAAGTATGCTAGACTTGTTGGTCAAATTGTCTATATTATCCATGTTCATAAGAGGTTGAATAGTTTTCATAGATTGCGTGTTAACTGATATTAAATTCAATGGATGTGTATCAGTATTTCTTAAGAAAGCCATTTTTTATTTTTTCGTGAAATCATAAGGAATTGCTGCCTCCTCATTCCTTTCTTTTTCCAAATTAAAACCAAGGTTCTTGAAAATCTCCAAATAACTATGACTTATCAAAAAAAAAAAAAAAAAATCTCCAAATAACTATGGTGTTGAAAATTTCCAAATAATTTTTTGCATTCGTATGAAAAAGATTTCACCTTAGAAAAATTTTGAGAGTGATGAAAAGCGTCTACTTCCTGTTAGTGTGAAGCAAAGTGTATATTCATGACATTGAAAAAATGTGTCGAACTTAAGAAGGGAGGGCCATGTATCGAAGAATCATATACAATTCTCTCATCTTTAGAAAGCTCTCCCCTTTCTATCTTGTATTATTATTATTACATTCTAAAAAAGTGACTCAAGAAAGACCATTCAACATTCGGCCTTCTAGAAACGCTTATTTAGAACCATTTCTTTTCCTTCACAAAGTAGAATTTTTCCAATGAACTTCATGTACCCGTCTTGTATATAATTTTGAGGTCTATATTAATTTGGCTAAAAAAAAGGCATGAATGCTTTGATTATGATGTAATCTCTTTGCCGATCAACTGATCAAGTATGGGCATCTCCCTACTCTTGGGTAATGGCAAGAATGGTGTTCGAAAAATCTCTCCTTTTAATTTTTAGTATTACTTTTTTAGGAGATGAAGAGCTTTTCCTAGTTCCTCAAGTTTTTTTCTTTTGCTCTTTTCCCTCTCCGGAGTGTCATGGTAGACTGTGCAATAAAATCTATGTGCTTGTAAGGTTCTTTGTTCCTTTACTACCATTCACGATCAATGAGCTAAATTTTCCTCGAAAGATAAGTGCTAAAATTCTATTTTAAATGTAATAATTTTTCTGTACCCGTCATGTATATATTTGGGAGAAAGTTTAAGAAAAATGATAGTCTGACATATTGGAAATATTTATGGAAGTTTAGTGTCCATATTGTAGCTGTGTGCTGATAGGTAAACTATTCATTTCAAGATGTTCCTTATCCCTGTTGAAAATGTTTGAAACATAGCCTCTGGTGTCAATGCCACCAACATAAATTGTGAGTAGAGCAATATTTCTCAGCCACTTACAAAGAAATTAGTTTGATACGCACATGCTTTTTGGTGCTGGAGTTTTGTCGTGTGCACATGTTGTAGCTTTTCCATTGTGGCCGTGTGTTGGTTTGCTTGGTTTGAAGGTGGGGTGGTTTGTTCACCAAATGAATACTCTCTAAGCTCTTCACCCTGTTGTTTTAAAGTATACTTGTCCTATATAAGCTAGGGGTGCAAACTTGGGTTGGGCAATCTGAACCCAATCCGATTTTTTGTGGGTTTGGACAATCATTTTTACAATTAGGGTTGGGTTTGGATTGAAAAACCTCAACCTGGACTTAATTAGGGTTGGGCTTGGGTTGAGGTGGTAGTAACTCGAACCCAACTTCTAATATCATTTTCACATATATATATATATATATATATATATATTTATTATTTTAAATACATTATATATATATATAATATTCAAATTATGAACACCTTTTTTCTTTTTAACTTCATTTTTTTAAAATCTTAATTTATTATATGTCAACACTTTGGAGAATTAATTTTCTGATAATTTGTTTGTAATTTATTGAAAATTTGCAATAAAATTTTAAAACTTTTTGTTTTTATGAGTAATTTAATCTTAAAGCAACTCAAAGTTGCATAAATTTTAAGTGTGGAGATTGGTAATATAGGTAACCCGAATTAACCCGACTTTCTAACCTGAAATCTCAGTCGGAATTGCTAACCTGAGCTTAAAATAGAAGGATGGGTTGGTTTCGGGTTGAGTAGTTTGGGTTGAAGTCAGGTTAGGGTTGGACTTTGCTTATGTCGGGTTCAGCTTGAGTTGTACCTCCAACCCGCCCAACTCGCTCCAATTGCGGCCTTAAAGCCTTTCCATCAATGTTAATCTCCTCTTCTCAAGTAATTTAAAATTAGAACATTTGTTATAATTGGTTCCCTGATTAAGAAATCCACATACAATTAACTAAGAACTTGTAATATTAAAAAAGCATATTTCAAAAGATTTTCCAGTTTCCTCCAGCTCTAACACTAATTAACAAGCTTCTTAGAATCCCACCATTTCCCCCCTTTAAAATTTAAAAATTGCACTATGTTTTTCTTTTTTGACTCGGTTCAAGTATTACACTTCATGACTATGGAAGCGTAACAACTTTAGTTATATTTTTCTCTTCATGATGGACAAATTTGTGGAAGTGATCTCTCAACTAATTAATTTCTGGAGTAAAATGTCCATAAACCATGTTCTTTTTATGTGGAAATTCCACATATTTATAGAAGAATATAAAATATAATATTCATACACAATGATTCATAGAAATAAACAATAATACTAATAAATAATCAAGTAACAATTCTTTTATTAAACTGAATAGTACAGCAAATGAGCAACATGGATATAGCGATGAATAGGAACTTAACATGATAAATAATTCAGATTAATATAATAATAGAAATTAATAATGAAAACAATAATAATAAAATAGGTGAGAAAGTGCTGGCCTGATTGTTGAGGCATGTGTAAACACATTGATCTAAAGTTGATAGTCCTCCCCTTCGTACGGGTATTGGTGAAACTAGTCAACTCCAAGATACAACCCAATCAGCTCGCAGCGACGTCTCCTCCATATGCACGACCACAGGAAGACTAGGTTCAAGTCTATACAAGTCGAGTTGCTCATAAACTCAATAGGTAACAACACCCTCAAAGAAATATGCTCACAGCCTTATACATGAAAGTCTGACTCTCTTGATAAATTACCATACCCATAAGACATATATATAGAGAGTGAAAATGTAACATTCACGCTACCATAATGTTAGAAATAATGTTTAGAATAATACCCCCAATAAATATAATTTAACTACTATAATAAATATTATGTAACTTATAAAATAATAAATATAATAAATATTATATTAAATATTATTTATATTTTTTATTAAAATATCTATAACAGTCCCCACCTATTTTAATAAAAATAAATAAGTAAAATATTTTTGAGCAACTTTATACTATGCAATCGGCGTAGGTGCTTTCTGGGCTTGAACCTACACTTAGTATGATAGTCTCCGTTTGAGGAACCTGAATGAACTAAGTCTTGAATTCGGTCCCTTGAGCCAAACTTTAACATACCACACACATAGTATTGACAATAGACTTGGTTTGGCGGGTTAGCGCGATTAATGGCCATGCGCTGGTATCTTGATTCTCATGAAAGCTCTAGGGAACAGCCCAACTCCCACGGTCGCGGCCTCACGACGACTTTCACTTAGGTGAATCCTCCAAGAGTATATGTGACCTATACCCTGCGAGAGTATGCTCGCCTCGAATTCATTCAGGGCAAAGCCCTTCCTTAACGTCACATCACAACACGGATGCCATAGGGATGAGTAGGAAAGAATCTCCTCGAGAAACCTCCTAAAAAGAGTGTTGTCAATGAGTCACGCAGTGCAGATTGTTTCTACCCATTGAACCTTTCGTCATGTGATTAAATCGCCAATCAGAAGGTTGGGTTACTTCCGGAGGTGACTCCCTTGGGGCTTAGGCCCATCCCCCTCGACATATATAGGACTATGTCCTAAGAAGACTCTTGGTTTTTTTTATTATATTTTTCCTCTCTCTTCTGTATTTTTTTATTTATTTTTTATTTTTTATTTTTTTTTCACCCCACCACTTCCTTCTTTTTCTCTCATCATCTTTTTTCCTTCACAAAATAATACATCACTGAATAATACCTCGTTTGAAAATACTTGGAGATAATGCATGCTTTGTTAATTACATCCGGATGTAACTATGTTAGTTGCAACATTGCAATGCTAGAAGTGGTATGAGGGAGAATTTAAAGTATGACACATGCACGCGCACACACACACCACATGGGATGAGAGAACCCGGGCAAGCCCGTGCGATCTCCCTCCACCACACAAAATAGTAATTTTATTAGGATTGACCTGCCATGCAAGCATGCCTCCATGGCAAAGGTCCATGTAAATTATTACATTGACTGTAAACATCCATCCTAGTGTATAAATCTGCCGGTGGTGTTCATTTAATTCTTTTACGTGGTGCCATATCTCTTGTGCTCTCTGGCATCTTGAAAGACTCTGAACCCCACCTTTTTCCTCTTCAACATTGTACCTCATGAAAACAGAAACAATTCTGTGTGAGTTTTCTACAACGATAATTTTAGCTTCAAGCACAATTTGTTAGCCAAGTATAATAAGCCCAATTTTAGGATACTTTATAATTCATGACATATAAAGCATACACCACAATCACCAATCTAACTTATGTAATTAATGAATGTTGTCGTATAAATATAATATAACACGTAGGATTGTATATATGCATGATATATGTCATACTCTTAAATTTACAAATAGTAATGTTCTCTAATAGCTATATATAATCATTAATTTATAATGTTCAAATATATATCTTTAAATTTGCATTTAATACTGCTGTAAAACTCACCGTCAGTTTTGTGAAACCACTTTAAAACATAAGTGAATACATTAACAATAACTAAATAAATGCATCAGTTTTATGTTTTGTGACAACCAAAAAAGGAACAATATATATATAATGTACCATGTTCAACAACGTTTCCATAATATTTTAATGGACCAAAGTCAATTAATATAAATATTTAACTCAAATAAGGTACTATAATATTGGAAAGAAAATCTTATACAATTCAAACCTGACAAACGGTAATATTTTATAACAGCTATATATATTCATCTATACAATAAGGTAATGCACGCGGATTAATTAGATAGGACCCACCTCTAAATTTTGAAAATATCAGAACTAATCAATAATAGTAAATATTATAATAGTCCATTTTTCAAACCGCCATATTTATCACACTGTCATTCCAAATATAAACAAGTATTCTTTTCCAAATATACAAATTTATAATTAACATATGCAATAAATAAAATTAATATAATGGCCATAGTAACATTTCATACGCACAAATCATACTAGCCGTTGTGCAAAGATCTTCGTGTAAACGGCTAGTCAAAGATTGATTAATATACACAATTACACATATAACATTCAAAACAGCTATATTTAATATTGTATAATCCACGGCTATATGTGTCTATATATAAATATATGCAAGCTTAAATTGCTATAGAAAACTTACACAAAATAATTTCCTTAATTATTTTTCCTAGCTATTTTCAAATAAAGTAACTAAATTAATTTTAAAACAGGTAACATACCAGCACAAATAAATTAACACATATATTTAAATAAATCAGGTAACTACATAACCAATACTTAGATGATCATATTATTTTAACATCATATTCTTAGTCCCATAAGAACAATCACAAATTTTATAGGACTAATATTTTAGAAAATTTCAAAGATAAAATACAACACATTAAATCAAGTCAAGATAGAATCATATCAACTTTAGACTGTTGTGAAAATTTCACATATTATAGAAAATATAATATAACAATATTTTTATAGACAATTAAGGTTTCAGATTTTTTTACCTAACTGAAGCTCCTCCAAGATACATCCTCCCAAGTAACAGCTGCTAAAAGAAAAAAAAAGTACGGCCAAAGCCATTCAAAAGACATAACAGCCAATGTAGATGATAAAAGGTAAAATGATTATTTTACATAGTTTGTATTTAAATTTATTATTTTATTCTACTAAAATGAGAGTATTGTTAGCTGAGCGCTCAAAGCACGCGCTAGGATGCTCGTGGGCATCCTCCGAGCGCTCGGGGTGTTCGCTGAGTGAGATCGATCTCTTTAGAACAATCTGAAAAGCAAGTTCGATTGATCGAACCAACCCTTAAAAACTTGATTTCAGCATGAAATTTGTTCATTTCGGTTGTCCGCTCTCAGTTAGCAAACTCTCTGTCCAAGCTGAAAATGGCGTATCGATTGGCTGGCTTATATCATCAGCTGACCATTGTCATTTTAAGTTTTCATAGGGCTATTTGCACCAAATCAATAGTATGGTGTTTCTTTTTTTCTTTTTTTTTTTTTACACTTAACCCTATAATTTTTATGTTATTGCAGTATTATCTTACTTACTAATAATTAAATTGCTTTCTTAAAAATTTAGATTCCGTCTAAGCAAAAAGAGAGAAGCCAAGTCGAAGACTAATTGTTGCATTTCTGGCATCTTTGATTTGTTACGATATTAATATTTGACTGATTTGGACGTCAAATTTATTGAATTTTAATACTGTATATAAATGAAACTTTGTAATTATGAATTTTATTTTGTGTTTGATTTCCAAATCAATTATGGGATAATGATTGAATAAATTAGTTTGGAAAGGCATTAAAATGGTTTGTAAGAAATAATGTGAATGGATGTATGCTAGTAATAGAAACAGGCATATCCCAAAAATTTGTAACAACTAGATTTTAATACCATTACAAAATATTCACAGCGACCGAAAAAAATATATATACATTTATATATACACACACACATATATAGCTCAAATCACCGCCGGTCTAAAATTAACCACCTCCGGCGGTTTAAACATAGCTCCGGACCTGGAATTACCGTCATTTTAACCCATCGGAAATGATATCAATCACGGGCAGTTTAAGCAAAACTGCCGGTAATTATATCCAACACGGTCCCTTTAAACTGCCGGAAAATAAAATCATCACCGGCAGTTTCCTTAATGTTTTTTTTTTTTTTTTTTGAAAGATGAAGGCATACTTCATATGTTTACATTATGTTTTACTCCAAGTATTAGGAGTGAAGATATTTTTTAATTGATTAATTTTTTATATTAATTTCCTTTTTTTATGCCTTAACACATACTTCATTCATGTAGCTGAGGTATAGTGTGAACCTATTCCTTGACAATTTTAATTGATTATTATTATTTCTTGAATTTGCCTTCCAGATTGAACAGAAGACCAGCTGAACTTGACCCTGATATCCATTTTAATTTTGGAATTTTCTCAACTCCTTTGAACTGGCATTCTTGAATGAGACCCAGTATTTACGATATATATATATATATATTAATGAAACCCAGTTCATAAGATATATTTTGTTGACAAAAGTTGAAGTGGTTCTTGGCTTCAATTTTATAGATATGACTTTTCTTGCGCTGATTTTAGAGTCTGTTGAATGCCTGGGCGGCTCGGCTATATTGACGCCCCCACTTGAGAAAGTCTCCTGATATTGGGGGTAAACTTGACAAATACAAACCCAAAATATATTACTCCATAAAATTTAAATTATGCATCCTATATTACTATTTCTGTTACTAATCGGCTCTTTAATTCATTTGAAATTCATGTCGTTGTCAACAATGATTTTAGAATAACACTTAATTAACTTTTATTTCAATCATTATTTCCATAATAATTATATATATATATATATATATATTTTTCAGAACAAGAATGCTACAAGTTAATAGTCAATAGTCATTTGTTAGAAAGGGTGAAAAATGGTGCAGGACTCGAACACGTGCTCCCAAACACAAAGACATAAATTGATCATCGAAAGTATATATACATTTATTTTTGATAATTAATTTCCTAAAAAATATAATTGCTAAATATTTTTAATAACGAAGACATAAATTAATCATTACTAGTGTTAAATATCTTTAAAAAATTTAATAAAATCATTAGCACAATGGCAGGTGAATGAATGATTTCTAATTGGTGTGCAAGCAAGTAGACGTACACTTGGTAAGTGTTTTTTTCTTTTTTCTTTTTTTCCCCGAATTGACTCTATAAGATTATAAGTCTTAATACCTTAGAGAAAACTAAAAAAGGTTTTTCAGTCTCTTGACAGCGCCTAATTCAAGAAAAACTTTTTAAGTTGTAGGTAAATGATATATGTCCATTTCAAAAAAGCAACGTAAGATACGACGAACTTAGTCCATGATCTAGTGGATCAACGGCTGTATTCAGTTTACTTTTTTCCCCTTTTTGTACCACTGTTGGTTGCATAAATTGGACTGGACAAAAATGTTGAAAACTTGTTCACATTTGTCATCAATTTGTAGTCTCATTACGTCTAAAGTTCCTCTATAAATAGAGGGCAAAGTTAATTCACAAGCTTTAATTAATTGCTCTCTCTGTTTACTTTTCACGTACTGTTCTCGTTCCACTCGAGCTGTAACTCATTAGAGCTATATCCCAAAACACTGTCAGTCTCTCTGTCTCTCTCCCCTGCTAGCTCTAGCTGTACATGCATGCACTTTTTTGCGACTAACTTTTATTATGAAACAAGAAAATAATATACAATAAGGTTCATACTTTCAGCTAAACAAGTAGCTACAGCCACGTTAAATCTTCGTGTATTGCGTGGTGTGTGATTGTTATTACCCATATTAAGAATTGAAGAAGGCTACAGCCACGTTAAATCTTACATATTCAAATCCTGCAAATATGGCACCAACTTAAAGCATCTTTAATAATATTCATCAAACAATGAAACCATGCATACAAGCTGACAATGCTAAGACTATTTTGCAGAACTTCAAGGTTCCACAGCTAGCAATCATAAATCTGGATGGATGGCAATTATTCCACTGCGACAAGTGCACTCTGGAACGCGGCTCAAGATGGAGTTCCCATTCCTCTCCTTCCCAATGATTTTCACATTCCTTCTCTTTCTATTCTTGGTACTCAAAACCATGATCAATTCATCTCCAAAACTGCCTCCTGGGCCGTGGAAGCTACCTCTAATAGGAAACCTTCACCAATTTGTTGGATCTCTACCCCATCGCGGCCTAAGAGATTTGGCCAAGAAATATGGACCTCTGATGCACCTTCGACTTGGACAACTTTCTTTTGTTGTGATTACTTCAGTAGAATATGCTAAAGAAGTAATGAAAACGCATGACATTGTCTTTGCTAGCAGGCCTTGTTCTCTTGCTACAGATATCATATCTAAGAAGGACATTGCCTTCGCACCTTATGGGGATCACTGGAGACAACTTCGAAAACTTTGCATACTGGAGCTTCTTAGTGCCAAACGTGTCCAATCATTCCGACCCATCAGGGAAGAAGCCGTCTCGAATTTGATCCAATCTATTTCGACCCATGCAGCTGGATCTCTTTGCAATCTCACTAAAAAGATTTTCTCCATGACATACAACATCACTACAACGACAGCCGTTGGTAAGAAATTCGATGGGCAAGAAGAATTCATAGGACTTCTGAGGGATACCATACAGTTATCAGGGGGTTTCACTGTTGCTGATCTCTTTCCTTTTGTTAAACTGCTTGCTTTGATAACTGGGCTGAAGCCTAGAGTTGAAGAGACTCATCGAAAACTTGATAATGTATTCGATAAGATTATTGATGAACATAAAGCTAGGAAGGTGGCAATACAGAACGGTGATGGTGAAGCTGATCAAGAAGACCTGGTAGATGTTCTTCTAAGAGTTCAAGAGAAGGGTAATCTTGACATTCCCTTAGATATGACAACCGTCAAAGCTGTTATCTTGGTTAGTACATTTACTTTCAATGAATTAAGTCCAAAACCCTATTTCATTCTCAAAATTCAGTTTTACACATTTGATCATCTTCAAACACCAATTTCAATATGTAATGCTGGTCCAATTGCAATGCTTTTTCAGGACATGTTCATTGCTGGGGTTGAGACATCATCTACAACTTTAATTTGGGCAATGTCAGAATTGCTGAAAAATCCAAGAGTTATGGAAAAGGTACAAGCTGAGGTGAGACGTGTTATATGTAAAAATGAAAATATTCTTAATGAAGATGACCTCCATGACTTGAATTACTTAAGGTTAGTTATCAAAGAAACTCTGAGAATACACACTCCTGGTGCTCTATTACTTCCGAGAGAGAGCAGAGAGAGATGTGAAATCAATGGATATGAGATACCTGCGAAAACCCAAGTTATTGTTAATGCATGGGCAATTGCTAGAGATCCTGAAAATTGGAGTGATCCAGAGAGCTTTCAGCCAGAGAGATTCCTTGACAGTTCAGTTGATTACAAGGGGACTCATTTTCAATACACACCATTTGGTGCTGGAAGAAGAATATGTCCAGGAATGTCGTTCGGGATAGCTAATATTGAGCTTCCACTTGCAAATTTATTGTATCAATTTGACTGGAAGCTTCCTGATGGAGAGAAGCCAGAAGATCTAGACATGACTGAGGTCTTTGGTGCAGCAGTTGGCAGGAAAAGAGATCTGTGTGTGATTCCTATTCCATATCATCCTTCAGCTTAAGATATTAAGACAAGAGTGTAGAAAGCACTTGAGAATGGTCACTATTGAATTTCCTAAAATAAGAAGTGATGTTTAATTTTGTTGGTTTTTAGAGATAATTGAATAAAGAGTATGCTTCACTTATTGTTATTTTAATTGCAAAGTTTTAAAGATCACTACAGAAAAATTAGCATCTATAGGGTGCAAAGCATATATCTGTAAATACTTTTTACGAGTTCCATGAATCAAGGTGGTAAATAGTGATTCATATTTATCAATCGGATTCAAAAATCTTTTTAAATAACCATCTAGCACGCAATAAATATTTTCTTTGCATGTTGTAAGTACCATGCACTATGTAAAAGTTTCTGTCTCCTTGTTGAAAGCATTGGATGGTCACTTTTGAATTTTCAGTTTCAATATGATATTCTCGTAAGCTTATTTATGTTTACCTCTATTAATAATGTAATAGTATGTTAGGATAAACATAGCCATATTGTATAATGGAAAAATAAGGACAGAAGTTATGTAGCACTTCACTTTTGGTGATTTTACATCAAAGTTTTGAAATACTTTAATCTTAAAAAATTTGGATTGTCTGATTGAGACTGTAAAATTTGTTGAATTTAAAAAATAGCCTAAAAAAAGCCCTTAATGGTGTCTGGTGAAGAGACTATAAAATTTGTTGAATTTAAAAAATAGCCTAAAAATAGCCTTCAATGGTGTTTGGTGAAGAAAAAAAGTACTTTTGTAGAGGTTTAATAAATAATTAAAAAAAATTCTAATATAATGCATCATTTGTTTTTATAATTACAAGTGTACCAACAGTGTGTGTGTGTGTGTATATTATTTATTTATATGTAGATATGAGTATTGCAATATTGTGTGGACTACTATTGCTAGTTTGATTTCCAGTACAATTTCACACTTAGCTAATAATATTCTATCTTCTAATAATTTTTTTTTTTTAAAAAAAAACAAATATGAATTACTTTTGGGTAACGCATACGTTTATTACTGTATGGGCAATATAATAAAATTAGTAATAAAAGTGTTTTAAGCAATACTGTTAGCAAACAAATTTTAAAATGTTTTAAGTAAAAAAAGTGTTTTATATAATGTATCACTAAAAGACTAACATACATTTTATTGACGACACTTTTACGACAGCTCTACGGAAGGAGAATATGTCCCTGGATGACATTCAGGATAGCTAATGTTGAGCTTCCACTTACAAATTTATTGTATCACTTTGACTGAAAACTTCTTGACAGAGAGAAGTAAGAAGATCTTGACATGACTGAGATCTTTGGTATAACAGTTGGCAGGAAAAGAGATATGTGTATGATTCATGTTCCTTATCATCCTTCAACTTAAGATATTAAGAAGGTCGAAAGTGTATTGGATGGTCACTATCGAATCTTCTCTACTGAATAATTATGTTTACATATATTAATAATGTAATAGTTAGAATATGTGTAACCATATTGTAAAATAAGAGCAGATATGATGTGGGTTTTCAATGAATAAAGAGTAGACTTCACTTTTTGGTGATTTTACGTCAAAGTTTTGAAGTGTTTTAATCTAAGAAACTTAGTTGTTTGAATAAGTTCAATGGACCTCTAAAACAGTTCAACACCACCTCCAAAAAACAAAAAAAAAACCCATTGTACAAGAGCAATAATTTAAGCTCTTCTTATTGATCATTAAACAAAATGATCCAGAGATTTATGAATATAGATAAATTCAAAAGAATCTTATCCTGTGCTTAATCATATAATAAATAAAAATTAATCATACCATATATAACATGTAAGCATTATTTTACATTTTTGTTGCAAAGTAGAATAAATTAAGGAATTTAGCCGTCAAATTTATAAAACCCATAACCTCAGGAGAGCAATGGACTATATAAAAAACAGCGCTGGAAAAGTCCTTAATTACTATAAAATTGAAGCCCAAGCGTTGCTTGCACGGCGCGCAGAGAAGAACTATTGCATATTCTGATATTCATGTAGTTTTGCCAACAATATATATTGTAAGGTTTACAAAATAGGTCAGAAGTAGTCTATATCCGTCCGTTTTTTAATGATTGTGGGTGAACTATATTTAATTTGAGTATCAAATTGAGTTGAATAATTTTTAACCACGTAATTTAAGGGTCAAAATGGGTTGAATATGGTTAAATGTTATTTTACCCATCACATAATAAATAAATACACAATACACATCTATTTTATATTGTACTCAACTCATTCTCTATCTCTAAATTTGTCTCTCATCAATTCCCTCATTTTAAGTTTCTCTCTAGTTAAAAATAATTTTAAAAAATTAAAAAAAAATTAAAAAATTAAAAAATAAAAGATATAAAATAAAAATAAAAAAAATTTAAAACATTCGGAAAAAAATAATTTTAAAATAAAAAATAATTAAATTTTTTTTTTAAAAATAAAAATAAATAAAAAATTTAAAATAAATAAAAAATTTAAAAACACAAAAAAAATTTAAAATTAAAAAAATTAATTAATTAATTTTTTTTTTTTTAATGACAGTTAAGCTGTATTAAGATGTCATCCCTTTTAAAGTTC
>JAOTQH010000001.1:5539807-5550554 GCA_025631255.1 Cornus kousa | reverse complement strand
CACATTCTATTTATAATAACAAGTTTCAGAAATTACACATAAGCCCCAACATTATATAAGTAATAACAAATAAGCCTTTGACAACAAGTAACACTGAGACTCGGGACTGTAATAGCGATACCCCTTCTGAGTGTGGGAATACCCTAGAAAAACATACTTACAAGCACAAGGAGACAGTTTGTCATGCCCAGGATCTAAAATGTGAACAAAGGCTATACAATCAAAGACACGAGGAGTAAGTTGAAAGGGAGAGCGATCAGAATATAAAAGAGAGAAGGGAGACTGATTATTCAAAACAAAGGAGGGCATGCGGTTAATGAGATGATAAGCAGTGAGAACTGCATCTGCCCAAAAATGTTTTGGCACTTTCATATTGAATAACAGAGTACGAGCAATATCCAACAGATTATGAAGCTTTCGTTCAACACCACCATTATGCTGAGAAGAGTGAACACAACTAGTCTATACCATGATCTGCACTGAAGGAATTCATGATAAACTGTGTATTTTTTTTTTTTTTTATAAGTAATAAGTATATTAGAAAAGTGTTCAAAAGGAGAACGTGTCCCTAATACATAAAACGAGAAATGGACCTAAGGACCAATAGCATCCAATAGATCAAATAAGTCATCAATCGAGGCGCAGGAGCTTCCTCTTACATAACAGAAAAGAGAACGAAGAATATGAATTTTTAAATTTGCTAAAGACGATTCCTTTTCTTCAAAATTTTTGTTATTTATTTCTCTCCATAAACACCACCAAACGCAATGTGGAACTATCTTCCAATAATCACGGGTATGACCTTTGACTGGGCATCTTCTCTATGTGTTAATCAGTTGTATGGAGTGCTTAGGCATTACCCAATAAACGCCAAAAATGCTAAATATGAGATTCCAACAATCGTACGCCACAGGACATTGCATAAGAATGTGATCCACAGAACTTTGCATAGTCAACACCAGTTAACGATGGTGTTACCTCTCTTTCTCAAATTATCCAATGTCACAATCTTTCCCAAGGTGGCAGTCCAAACAAAGAATGCGACTCTAAGAGTAGCTTTAGAGCGCCAAATAAACTTCCATGGAAATCGTGGCCAGCGAAATTGGACAAACACAAGAACATGGATCGGACACCAAACCTACCATGGGTTAAAGGGACCCACAAAATATCGTCACACCCTCTACCAACATCCTTCTGTCTATACAACAGATCCAAAAAAACGCATACTTCTTCCATCTTCCAATCTTAAAAAGAGCACCTAAAACGTACATCCCACGTAACCCCACGACTATCAAGTTGATAGCAGTTGATTACGTAAGCGTGCTTATTTTCAGCAATACTGTTAAGTCTAGGAAAGGAATTAGACAACAATTGATCTCCGCACCATAAGTCTTCCCAAAATCGAACATGCCTACCATCACAAACCTTGAATCTGATGTGTGAAGAGAAAACATCCTAACCCTTTCGAATGAATTTCCACACACCAACGCCTCTTGTAACAGAGACTGGACGTTAGGACCAACCCTCACTGTCCTCCCCAAAACGACACGAGACAGCTCTTCTCCACTGGCAATGGCGTTCCTTACCAAATCTCCATAACCATTTTCTTAATAAAGCTCTATTAAAAGGAACAAGCTTTCGAATGCCTAAACCTCATAATTTCAAAGGTTTGCAAACTTGCTCCCAATTAATAAGATGATACTTAAACTCCTCTCCTTTTCCACCCCATAGAAAATCCCTCTAAATTTTTCAATCCTTTCAACAACGAAGCATGGGATTTGAAACAAAGATAAAAAGTAGGTAGGAAGGGACGAGAGAGTACTCTTAATAAGAGTGACCTTCCCCCCCTTCGAAAGATACTATTTTTTCCATCCTGCCAATCTCTTCTCATACCTATTAATCTCCGGGTCCCAATTCCCCACTCTCGTAGAGGAAACTCCCAAGGGCAATCCCAAATAAGGAAGAGGAAAAACACCCAGACCCGAGAACTGCAGCTAAGGAGGAAATATCTAGAACATCCCCCACTAGGACAAGCACACTCTTTCCAACATTGATCTTAAGCTTAGAAACCGCTTGAAAACAAACAAGAATGCACCTCAGATATCTGAGTTGGGAGACATTGACATCACAAAAAACCAAGGTATCATCTGTGAACAGCAAATGGGAGATCTCCATCTGATGTACAACATCTTTGTTGACTCCTAATCCCCTGATGTAACCCAAATCTTCCGCTCTTCTCATTAATCTGCTCAATCCCTCCATGACAACAAGGAATAAAAAAGACGATAATGGTTCTCCTTGTCTCAAACCTCGCGAGCTCGCAAAAAAGCCAGCAAGAGAACCGTTCACTAGCACAGAGAACATAACGGACGAGATACAAGTTTCAATCCATTTTATCCACCTATCTCCGAACCCCATCCTCCGAAGCAAGTAAAGAAGAAACTTCCGGTTAACGTGATCATAGGCCTTCTCGATATCAAGTTTGCATAAGACGCTAGAAACCCCACTCTTCAACCTAGAGTCAACACATTCCTCTACGATAAGAACAGAATCCTAGATCTGCCGTCCTCCAACAAAAGCATTTTGTGACACTGAAATAATTCCATCCAAAACATTACTCATCCTAAAAATAAGAACCTTGGCAATAAGCTTATACATGCATTCCACTAAGCTGATTGGCCGAAAGTCCTTAATAGCAGAGGCGCCGCCCTTCTTAGGAATAAGGGCAATAAAAGATGTGTTCAATGATTTCTCAAATAGATTGTGTACACTTCAAGGTATTATCAATATTCTAAAATTACTCCCATGATTCACTCATATCAATATTCTGTCAAGGAGTGATTTAAGGGATTTAATCACTCCTATTATGATATTCTCCAACAGTTTTTGGTTAAATCAAGTACGGATATAGCCGCCGACTTATGGTTGCATGAAGTGGCCGTCTTTGGACATGCACCATGATGTCATTGTGCCACTGAAATATATTATTATTCTATGTTGCTTTATCCTATGTAATAAGTTTGCTGGTTTTACCATTTATATTATCGAAAAAATAAGGACACTTGTATCTAAAAGGGCATTGGAAACAGAAAGGGCCTGAGTTATTCACACCTTTACCACAAGGGATAATTTTGAATTCGAAGTGGGTGCCCTCTTATTTGGAAAGCAAATCAAGAGAAAATCAGAAGCAAAAGTGAAAGTTCGTAGGACCGGAAGCCGAGACTCTGATGGAGAGTTGTGCAAAGCCCATTAGCTAGACCTAGAGGAGTGGTGAATAGGTCTTTGTTGGATTAGTTAATTTAAACTACTTTTTCAATATAAACAAACTTATCAGAAATTTAAATTTAAATTCAATTCATAACATAAAAACTAACATCTACTCAATCCATCATTCAATAAGCAAGTAAAACAATAAAATAAAGGACGCAGATGTTTTATGTGGAGAACCCAACTAGGAAAAACCATGGGATATAGTTAGGCAAACTGAACCCACTATGAGAACGAAGGATTTTTTATGTGGAAAACCCAACCTGTAACTAGTTACCTCCTTGATAGAGGTTGATCCACTAAACTCTCCACAAGTCTCCAGCCACACGATCCTCTCGTCAACAGGCTTTGCTCTTCATTAATTTGCTTCTCCACCAGTGATCTAGTCTTTAACCATTAGTTGTCCAATCCAATCTCTATGTAATGGATTGATTAGGGCTTGATTATGGCGCTGAGATCTTTAGGTGAAGTTTGCAGCGGTAGATGCCAACATACAATAAAACACTCACCAATTTTAAAAATAATGAATGCAAAGAAGAGTAAGATTCACTCTGGAACTCACGATTATGTTCTATCTTGTTTTAGGTATATTGTATTCTCATAAATATTCTCATATATATATATATATATAGACAAAATAGAAATAAATAGAGGGTGGGGTTTGTACTGTTTTAAATAAAAAAGGAAATTGCAATTTTGTAGGGCTCGATCAATTGAAGAGTTGGTCAATTGTAGCAACGCAACTCTAGTGGCCTTTGATTGATAGCTTGATCCATCGAAGTTTATTGTAGTTTTATACTAAGAAAAATTTCAGAATTGTAACTACGAAAAACAAAAAAAAAAAAAATCAGAATCGAAAGTTCTCAAAAATAATTTTATGCATATTTAAAAAGATTTAGGGAATCAAATCAAATCAAACCATTTAAAAATTGCATGAACTCTAATTTTGGTGAATGGTGAGTACACCAATATGTTAATGTACCTTTTTACCCTTGGTGTACAAGAATATGCATTTACCCTGTGTGTAGGTTCAAATTCCTTCTTCATCCTGGAGCAAGAGGTAACAACTAACACCAACTTACTTTTGAAATTTCTAATAGAAGGAAAAAAAAGGTGGAAGAAATACAAAAGAAATATGTATAGGCTTGAATGAGAATCAGAATATGTAAAGGCTTGAATGAGGATTCACAGCTCTGGTATATATATACTAAAAAGAGAATTTTTTTTTTTGATAAATAAAGAGTATATTAGAGTGTTCAAAAGGGGAACACATCCCGAAAGTTATACCAAGAAAGGACCTAGGGACCCAAGGAACCCAAAAAAAATCCATGATTTCATCTAAAGATATACAATTTCTCCCCATCACCTAACTAAAAAAAGAACTAATAATAGAAAATTTCAGCATCCCAATAGAAGATTCCTCCACATCAAAAGATCTTCTATTATGCTCCTTTCAAATACACCACCAAACACAAAGGGGAGACGCCCTCCCAAAATCCCGAGCGTGGGCCCTCACACTGAAGCCTCTCCAACCGTCAATCAAATCCCTAGAGGACCGAGGCATGACCCACAGAACGCCGAACAAACCAAAAATAAGACACCAACGGGCATAAGCCACAGGGCAATGCAAAAGAAGGTGATCTACGGACTCTTCATCATTCTTACACAAACAATACCAGTTGACTGTGATCTGTCTTCTCTTCCTTAAATTGTCCAAAATCAAAATCTTGCCCCAAACTACAGTCCAAACAAAAAAGGCCACTCTGAGAGGAGCCTTTGAACCCCACATCATCTTCTACGGGAAATTGGAACCATGAAACTCGGCAAGGCAGAGGAACAAAGAACGGACCTCAAACTTCCCTTACGAGAATTCACCCAAACCAAGGAATCAGACCCTATACCATCCACCTCCTGTCTATACAAAAGATCTAGCAAGCCAAAAACATCATCTAGTTCCCAATCCTAAAAGGAACGCCGAAAACACACATCCCACGTAAGCCTACCACTATAGAGAACATGAAAATATTACAAAAAAAAAGAAACTGAATAAAATCATTGCATATTCTATTCCAAAATATATGCCTAAATAAAGACAAATTCCATGATTTTAGGTTATCATATCTCGGCTAATATGGTAAGTTATATCCATGATTTTAGGCTATCATATTTTGGCTAACACTTCTGCTCAAGTTGGTGCGCGAATATCTGAGACGCCCAACTTGGACAATGCATTCTCAAACACAGTCGTTATATACATATAGCGATCGATTATATTTGGTTGCATTGAATTGCTAGCGAAGACATTGCCATGTCGTTATCTCCAAAACCCTGTAGATATGTCTTTTCTAAGTCAGCTTGGGTCTCCTATGACCAAAATTATCAACAATGTCTCCTTAGGCCATAAACAAACAATAATGTCTCCTCATATCAGAGTCCTTCATACACATGTTTAAAATATGTAGATGGAGGAATCTCCTCACACCATAAACAATCAACATGTTCTCCTTAGACCATTCCCCATTGTACACATGTTTAAAATATGTAGATGGAATAATCTTCAATGTCTCCTCAGACCATTTCCAAAAATCCAAATACAAACTTTTTTTAGGGCACTTGCCCTCGACCTTCCCCATCCGGATCCGATGTGGGACAAGAACTTCTAACATTCTCCCCCCGCCAGAACTCGCAACGCCCTCCTTGTAGTCGGACCACCTTGCCTATCTGACACTTCCCGGACGGGCGCTTGGCGTGACACTAAATCAAGGACTGGGTCTGACTCCAATACCAAGAAAAATACAAGAGAAATATGTGAAGGCTTGAATGAGAATCAGAATATGTAAAAGCTTGAATGAGGATTCACATTAATTCACGTCTCTGGTATATAAATACTAAAAAGAGCACATGTAAATATTACAAGAAAGGAAACTGAATATCACTGCATATTCTATGCCAAAATATGTGCCTAATAAAGACAAATTCCATGATTCTAGGTTATCATATCTCGGCTAATATGGTAAGTCACATCCTTGATTCTAGGCTATCATATATCGGCTAACACTAATCTAAGCTAGTAATTCAAAGAAAAGTTACAGACTGCAGTTTTGTTCCACAAAATTTTCCAACCCAAGTCTATTAACCTAACAAAAAGAGAAGTTTCGTGCGCCTTCAATTGTTACCCACTCCAAATGGGCGCCCTTTTTAACCTCCGCTATGGATAATCGTAACCAGAACTCAGCTTTCACTCCTTGAGTTGGCACAATGATCCTGTTAGATTAAAATCATGGGCTTGACATGCTAATTTATTTGTAGTTTTTAATAGCAACCAAACCTCAATTCCAATGTAGATAATGGTAAAGGCCTGCTTATTTGTTTCCAGACTTTCTGGAAATCAATAAACTGGTGAATATTGGGGGATCTGAAATTGCATCCTGACCACTCAAGTTACCAATAGATAATTAGTGATAATTACAACCATTTATTTATGTATAATGATATTCTGCTTAATTATTTTCAGACTTCCTAGAAACTAATGGACTGGTGGATGTTGGGGCTTCAATATGTTTGAGGCTGAGCTTAGGCATCTTGCCATAATTTTCTTTCTTTCAACTAAAACCTTTTGCTTACACAAGAAAGACAAAACACAGCCTGTTTGGTAGAGAGGGAAAATTTAAGGAAGGTATAGGAAGTGGAGTGAAGGGAATATAGAGGAGAGAAACTTATTTCCCCATGAGCACCATGTCCCTTCCTCCCACTTGTGGGAGGAAAGGACGCGAAATCCTTCCTCTTTTCTTTTTCCCTTCTAGAAAAGCCTTATTGAGTAACCAAATCAAGGAATACCTATCTTTTTCATGTAGCCTAATGAAGCAATATTTGCTCTGAGTTATATTTTCAGATCTACATAATATTTTTCAGTCTGATGGTGGGTAGGGATTCTATTTGTTTGCTTCTAAGTTATATTTGCTCTAAGTTATGATATTTGATTCTGCAGGCCTGGTTCAGAGAACTCCCAACTGGGGTATTGGATTCTCTATCATCTGAGCAGGTAATGCAGTGCCAGTCAGAAGATGATTGTACTGCGCTTGTGAGGCTCTTACCTCCGGCAGAAGCTGCTCTATTGGATTGGGCAATAAACCTGATGGCTGATGTTGCCCAACAGGAACATCTGAACAAGATGAATGCACGCAACATTGCTATGGTGTTTGCACCAAATATGACACAGGTGAGTTTGAACATATGTTCTTGGCGTTAAGATGCAAGACATACCCTTCTAAATATCTGTACTCCTCTCTTATTCATTAAGCAATTATGGTACAATATCCGATGGGAAATGGATCAGTGCAATGTGTGCTATATAGGTTTTCTATTTGAGACCTTGAATTTTCATTGTATTTAAACAGGCCTACGTAGCTTTAACACTTCTCTTGAATACAGGCAAGTAGGTTTGAATGAGTAACCTCATGTCTTCTTATTCTAGTTGGTAAGGTGATTTTGTATTTTATACAGCATCCCGACTTAAGTTTCATGTAAAATGCAATGAATGGATTCAATATTTTGTGTGGTCATCCAAGGCACCCCTTGCCTAGTTATTTTCTGGCTGAAGATTCCTTCCGAAACACGGAATAGGAAAGGGCTTTTCTGTAGAAACTGTAGCTCTACCATATATATATATATATATATATTTCTTATTGATAAATATTTATTGTTTTAATAAGAAAAAGGAGATTGTAAAGAAGAATCGAGGTTTTACATCTTATACCAATATGATAGGCATCCTAAGTATTCTTAAAGTTCCCAAAGTGTTAATGACAAAATATGGATGTTGAGACATACATAATGCAGCTGGCATATAATTTACTTAAAACAAAATATAATGAATGAGATGTTAGAAACTAAATTTGTGAAATGGCTTTTCAATTTTTCCAGCCATATGCTCTGCTCAATGCTGAAGAAAATATGACAGCAATATAGATGACTGATCTGCCAATTGTCGGTTTAATGACAGCCTTCTTTCTTTCTTCTTCTTTTGGTTGCAGATGTCTGATCCATTGACTGCATTGATGTATGCGGTCCAAGTGATGAACTTCCTCAAGACCCTTATTGTGAAGACACTACGGGGAAGAGAAGATTCAGTTGTAGAACCAGCTCCTATTTCCAGCCTAGAGCCTTCTGATGGGAATGGACACCAGAGTCCTCCACAGCCATGTGTGGAAGATACTGTGCAAGAAAAAGAAGGAACGGACTTGGCCTTCGTTGCTGAAGAACCCATTTCAGGAAGTGTTTCTGACTCTAATGACCTCGATGACATGACTGATGGAGAAGCTTATAGTGATTCAACTTCTATCGAGGAACCGTGCAGAGGTTGTGTGTCCCCTAATCCAGTTGACACCTACAAGAATGAAACCGAAGCAGGTGTGATTAATGGTCCAAAGAACCAAGTCCAGGAAAAAACCCATGCGGGCAAAATTGGCCAATCAAGTGATTCTAATGTTGACAAGGGCCCTGGAAAAATTAATGGGCAGCAACCCTTATTTCAGGTACTGGGACCTGTAGAGAAGAGAAAGGAAGTAAGCAATTTGAGCCGAATAAATTCAAGGCCAGGGCGGATTGAAGCTTGGCGGTGAAGGTCAACAGTGTTTGGGGCCTGACTGTGTATAACAAGCTGACTATGCCGCCATCTGTTTGATTTGGAAGTTGCAAGAATTCTGACTTGTTCATCCGGTTTTTTGAGTTTTCGGTTTATTTTTTGATCTTGTTGCTGACATTTCCATGGCATTACACGCCCACACACTGCTTTTAGAAACCTGCAACTACGTTTGTTTTCAGTTTCATCAACTATGTTTGATTTGGAGATCAGTCATTCTTAAATTTCCTGTGAAATGGCAAATGTAACATGTGTACTTTGTGTCGATTGAGCGAATATCTGACCAGCTTTTTTTGAGGCTAAATTGCTTAGGTTTAACATTCTACATTAATGGAAAAAGTATATCATTGTGATATCACTTAGAATTAACAGTGTTCAATTTCTTCCCCATTCAGATTTGATATGGGACAACTCCCTCGTTGCAGTTAGACCACTTTGCCTATTCGGGATAAGATTGGGACCTGAACACCTTTCTCACTTGAACTAGTAACGTTCTCGTTGTAGTCGGAGCACCTTACCTACTCGAGGCAAAACCTAGACACCTTCAAGTTGGACGCTTGACGTTACATTAGATGTCCGGCTTTAATACCAACTTAACAAGCTGGATGTCTACCTTCTAACCCAAAAACTTAAATTATTGGAGAGTATTGTATACCCCATTCATATACCCAAGCCCTTCCCCATTCGGATCTGCATGACAAGACCACCCTCTAACACAATACTAATAGGCAAGAGAAAATGATTAGACAATGTATAAATTATAAATACAAAATGAAAAAAATATAAGAGGTCAATAAATTTATGTACCATCTAAAAACAAATGATTAATGCAAAGCCATACATACAAACAATAAAATCAGATAGTTTAAAGATCTTGCACATCCAAAAGTAGAGAGTGATGCAATTCAGTATTTGAAAATTTTACTATGTAAAAGAGAGTAGGAAAAGTGAGACCAAGACAACACAGAACAAGTAGGCCCAACCACTGCTGTTGAGAGTGGCACTGTTAGCACCATGGTGGTGGTGGTTGTTATTGATACGGTGGTGGTTCATTGCACCAGCTGTATACAAAGGAATCAAAGCTGCATTCCCATGCCCTGAATGCGTCTCGTCGCCTTGTGATCCTCTCCCACTGATACCGTGACCACCACCATGGCCACCTCCACCGCCGCCGCCATGGCCACCTCCACCGCCGCCGCCGCCACGTCTTTGAACTGCTGTTATCTCTTGTCTCACTTCAAGTTTAGTTGAAGACAGTTGCTCCATCTTTCCTTTGTCTGCAAAAATATGGCTTTGATTGAAGGCTAGAAAAGCAACACCATGTTGAATCATTAATTAGTGTCAATTATATAACCAAATAAAAATTACTTTTAACTTTCCAAAAATAAAAAGTTGAAACAGGAGTACAGGACTCAATTGCCAAGAGAAAAGAAAAAATATAACCAAACAAAGAGGATTAAAATGATAATTTAAACATAACATTTTAACTTCTTTTTTTTAGTTTTTTTTTTTTTTTGTTGGATGGTAAAAAAAAAAAAAATACAGGATTGCATCACTATACTTGGTGGACTGGGCCAAGATCGGGCTTGGCAAATAAATAGCGGCTTCAGGTTCGGTCCTAGCTTGGCCCAACCCAGAAAGCCTAACCCGAATTAGCTTCTTCATTTTTTATTTTTAAAATCAAGGGTAAATATATATATATATATATATAAATATTTGTTATATTTTTTTTTAATTAAAAGGTCTTAATTATAAAATTACAATTAACTTAAGAATTTATTTTTGAAACAGGTGTAGTAGAATTACTTAAATTTTTACTTTGCCAATTTTTGTCGACTA
>JAOTQH010000001.1:5518194-5539707 GCA_025631255.1 Cornus kousa | reverse complement strand
TATTGTATTATATTTTATATAATAAAATTATCATTTTATAAAATTTGAGTAACAAATTTGTGGGGAAAAAAAAAATACTAAATAATGTTAGTAAGCATACACCCCAAATCTTGAAAAAAGTCAAACTAATTAAGGTTGAATGATCTAAATTGTCCTTTGTCTAATGATGATAAAAAATACTCCGGAATTTACTCAAATTAAAAATAAATAACGAATAAGGTAGGGACATAAGCGTCATCTCATCAACCTCCTTAGCAGACCAAAGTCCACTCACTTCTTACATCATCATCTCTCTCCACAACCCAACCATTTTCTAACCAAGACCACCTCTTTTAATTCTGCAATCCAGAAGCAGCCGCAATTTTGTCTGGATCTCATGGGTAAAAATGTAAAATGGAGCTGGACCTCCGCCCTAATCGGGGCGGCGTCCGCCGCAGCTACGACGGCTATTATCACTTGTAAGCCGAGAGACCCCAAGTTCCACGTAATATCAATCAGTCTCACTTCCTTCAAGCCGAACCTAGCTGCTCTCGACGCCGAGGCCGAGCTCATGCTCACCGTACACGTCACCAACCCCAACATCGTCCCCATCCACTACCAGTCGACCGAGATGTCCATCTTCTACGCCGGATCTCTCATCGGCTCCGCTTGCGTCAGCGCCGGCTCCCAACAAGCGCGCTCCTGCGAGGTCCTCAACCTCCCGGCTAAGCTCAGCGGCTTCGGGCTGGCCCACCACGCCGCCCAGTTCCTGGCCGACCTACGCCGCCGAGAGATGGCTCTAGATGCAACTGTGGATATCGAGGGTGTGGCTAAGGTGTTGTGGTGGGACCACAAGTTTAAGGTCCACGTGGATAGTCACATCGTTGTTGATCCTGTGTTTCTTGATGTGGTAGATCAGGAAAATAAATCGGAGATGGATATTTTAATTGCTTAAAAAATGTATAGTGTATGTGTATTGTATGTTCCCTCCCAAGAATGTGTTATAGTTGAATCAATGGTGCTAATAAAATACTTTACACTTGGGCTATGATTGTTTGGAAGTAGAATATTTTTTAGAAAATATTTTTTTTATTTTTTTTGGTGTTTGGTTGTCTTAAATAAATAAAAAATATTAAAATTTAATAAAAATAATTTATTCATAAATTTTTAGTAAGTTATTTTACATACTCTGCCTGATGGATTTGGCCTCAGCCTCGAGAAATATTTTACCTCAAAACAGACAAGCCTTATGTGTTTTTGTAATTGATGATGTGTTTGGCTGGGGTCGATGAATATTTTGTAATGCCAATCTCACTGGTTTCATAATCTCTCCGCATTTGACTATTGAACCAACTATGTTTTTAGAAGCAGAGTTTTGTGCCGTTAAAATAATTAGAAACAGAAATGAGAAAGTTAAAATGGATGCTTGGACTAATTAGGATTAGGGGGGAGATTACGTGCGGCGGGCACCTATTGTCAATAAAATAAGAGAGAATAGACTTAGGCGATATGGACATATTCAACATCCATTTATAGAAAATGAACCCATGAGAAAAAGAAAAATGATTTTCATATAAGAGGGAATGAGGTTGACCGAGATAAAACTAATATGGAATGATATAATAAGAAATGATTTCAAAAAATTTAATCCAGTAGAAGATATGATTTACATGCTATGTTTGTTTGGATATAAAATATTTTATTTTTAAAATTTTTGTCTTAGATTATCATAAAATATTTACTAAGAAAAATATATTAAAATTTAAAAAAAAATAATAATTTATCCATCAATTTTTAATAACTTATTTTATATCCCATATGAACTCGACAAACGGAAAATATTTTTTAAATAAGATATTTTGCATCGAAATAAACGGAGTCATAATAGAAAAAGGTAAAAAATAACATACTCAACCAACATGGTTAATATAGATTGTTCAAATTTTAAGTACCTAATCAATATAAGAACTAGAACATTGTTTATTAATTAATATTTTCATTGAATATAATTGTAGGTCTTTGTGTTTTGAAAGCAATGCATGAAAATTACACCGCCCATTAACTTCGTAAATTAGGGTAAGAAATCTAAATAAGGATAAGTGAAAAAATATTACATACTATATATCATTCATAAGTCAAATAATTATTTTAAGTAGGAAAACAATAAAGAAAAAAAAAATGAAATGAAAGAAAAATGAAAACTTTGAAAAGGAAAAAAAATTAGACTTTGATTGAAAAAGAAAAAATTAATTTTTTTTTTTTAAGAAAACCAAAGGAATTTTAAGAGCAAAAGAGAGAAGAAAGAAAACTTTAGAAAATAATTTTAGAAATTTAAATTTTAGCGGGGTATTATATAGAAATTTTCTTATAAATTTAAAAATAAAATAAAAAATAACCAAATTTTATACCTAATCTTTGTATGGTATAAATTATAAAGGCAATAATGATAATGATGATAAAATATAAGAGATGAATTTGTTTGTAATAGGAAAGTTTAATGAAATGTAATATGCCAAAATAATTTATGTGACTATCTATATCGAATTAAGATAAGAATGTGTAAATAATAATAATAATAATAATGCACCCACACACTTTATGGGTGGCAAAAGTTAATAAAAAATGGTTTTTGGATCAAGCATTTCAGTTGATGCATCCTGGCCATGGAATGTATTAAAAGTGAAACCAACATCGGTTAAAATGTTGGCCAAGCGTGGGCCTCTGTAGCAAAGTACAAAATTCATTTGGAGCCAAACCTCCAGCTAGCACTGGTGAAATTTTAAAACCAAACAAATTAATAGTTCTCAGAGAAGAGTCTCTCGTCTCTCTCTCTCTCTCTCTCCACTGCTTCTTCAACGCCCCCATCCAAATCTACATCAATGCCCAACAGAAGCCAGTGCAGACCAACAACACAAAAAATAATATTAGGATAACTTCATGATTCTCACGTTCATCATTTTTCATCCAATCCCGCTCTGCCGCCTTCGAATTTTCCCTCTGAATTTTTCTCTCTCTATCCCACAAACATCTTCTTTGATTCTTTAATCTCCGAAAAATCTCAAATAATAATTTTCTAATCAATTTTCACAAAAAAGAAAACGAGAACCCTAGTTCGTTTGACAGCCATGACAGAGGTCCTCCACTCCTCACCCTCTTCTTCTTCTTCTTCTTCTTCCCTATCCTTACCCACACCAACACACAATGACGCGTGGTTCGAACCCCAGTCCGTAGATGAAGAAGAGGAGGGGTTTTCTAGGGTTAGGGTTGGGGAGGGTGACACAAGGGATGAAGTGAAGGAGACAGACAAGCACGGAGATCAGGAGTTGTCTCTGTTGGCCCTTCTGGTGGCCCTCTTCAGGAAGTCCTTTTGGGTTGCTTGCAAGACTGATAGGGAGGAGATTTGTGGTATGGAGATTGGGTGGCCCACTAATGTGCGCCATGTTGCGCACGTTACGTTCGATAGGTTTGATGGGTTCTTGGGTTTGCCTGTTGAGTTTGAGCCTGAAGTGCCCAGGAGGGCCCCTAGTGCCAGGTACATTCACTCTTAGTGGAAATTCTGAATTGGGTTTTGATTTTGATGTTTTATTATGGCTAACCCAATTCTTGAAATGCTGAATTTCTTGCCCTAAATATATGGAATATTTTTGCGTTGATTTTTGGAATGTTGATCGATGGATGTTAATCTGATTAGTGGAAATTTCGGAATGTGCTGTGCTTTTTTTGATGTTCCAGTCTATTGTGTTGCGCAGTCTTTGAAGTTGTGAATGTTTTGTTGCACCTGATTGTTGGGTTTTGTTTACTGATTCATGGGAATGCTGTTGAAAGTTGCTCTTGTTGGAGAGAATTTGGAAAGGATATTTCTTTTTGATGTTTCAATTTTTTGTTAAAGTTTTATGGTTTTTGCAATATAAAGTTGTTCTTAGTTAAATTCCTAAAAAAAGTTATAAATGTTGAATGATGCTTGTACATTTTGAGGCATTGCCGGTGGAAATGCTTTTCCAGGCTTGTGAAAGAGTTGATATAGAATTCTGACGATGGGATATGGCACATTTCAAATGCTCGGGCCATAACTCTGCCACTGGAATGCAGAACTTAATGTTTGCTAGGGTATAAGAAATATGCCTCTATATTTGACAATTATCTTATTACAGAATATACCCATGGGTTTTTTTTCGTTATTTCTCTGGCGGGCTGATGCAAGCTAATAGATAGTCCAACAAATAGCAAGCTAATAAGTTATTCATTCAATTTCATGGAACCTGCATTAACTTAGTTCATGCAGTTATCAAGATGTATTATATGACGTGTTTCCTTGGAGTTGCAAAAGATTTGTAACGGTTCCACATCAGCACTTCACCTTGCTTGTAATTATTCAACTGTTGTACTAGCAAATTGCCAACTGTTTTGTGCGGATTTTTATTAACCTTAATTTTTATTTGTAGTGCTACTGTTTTTGGAGTTTCCACGGAATCCATGCAGTTGTCTTATGACCCTATAGGGAACATTGTCCCAACTATACTTCTCCTGATGCAAAGACAGTTGTATGCTCAAGGTGGCCTACAGGTGCGTCCCCTCCTCACCCAATAAAAAAGAAATAGAAAAATTCTCTCAAATTGAAATGTACTGAAAATCATGAGATATCATTCATGTAACCCCTGATTGTTTGGTTAAAAACTTTGTTAATTAGAATCTTGGTTATGTTATAGAGTTCAATGACCCTATAAATTCTGTTGAACTTCTGAATTCACATGTGCAGGCGGAAGGGATTTTCAGAATCAATGCAGAAAACAGCCAGGAAGAGTGTGTCAGGGATCAATTAAACAGGGGAGTGGTTCCAGAAGGCATTGATGTACACTGTTTGGCGGGTCTTATCAAGGTATATCTTTGCAATACAATCACGGTTCGATTCTTTATGTATTTATTTATTTTAAAATATATATATTTTCTCCGTCACATGCTCATTACTGACTTAGGGTGTTTGGCTATCTATTTATATTATCAATCAGAGCTCAGCCTTTAATTCCTTATTGTTAAATCTTGGCTTTAACAAATTTAAACATGCACTAAAGTACTAAACTATATGGTTACAATTGTGTATGATACATGAAAATATTGGGGAAAAAAAAGTGACTTTTGTTGGTTCTTGATTAATACAATTCAATTGCATTTTATGAGCCTACACTGTATACTTGTTTCTACCCATTTGTTTCATATCTTGTTATAATATGAAAGTGAAGGAAATGTGCAATCCAGTATAAATTAAACCTTGGAATGTGTTGCACTTTTTCATTTGATTGGAGAAAATTGTTTATCAATCATTAATAATGATTTTTCCTTTTGGAAAATGTCAATGGGATGTCGTGCAGACAGCAAACCAATCCCAAATGATTAGGTGATGATTTTATACATCTGGTAACCATCATATGGATTGTTTTTATGCATA
The DNA here is from genome assembly GCA_025631255.1 of Cornus kousa. Classification (NCBI taxonomy): domain Eukaryota; kingdom Viridiplantae; phylum Streptophyta; class Magnoliopsida; order Cornales; family Cornaceae; genus Cornus; species Cornus kousa. The sequence goes on along the minus strand of JAOTQH010000001.1, from coordinate 5,534,285 downwards.
AAAGAATCATACCTACGACTTAAAAATTAACATTACTTGATGATATACTTCAGTTTCATTCAAGCATTTAATATTGGCGAGATTGAAAAATATACACGTAGGTGAATGTAGATCAAAATGAAAAAAAAGAAGTGTATGCTACTTTTCTGTACAAATATAAAAGGTTGGGCTATCGTTAGTGTTAATTAAGTGTAACTCGTGATTTGTCTATTCCTGTGACCGAGGCGCTGTTGGAGACAGGATTGCTAATAAGTATGAAAAAGAGGTCCAACAGACCTGAAGAAGAAATTCTAAAGAGTGGGCAACCCAACAAGCAAGATGATTGATTACAATATATAAAGTATTATTGTGTGTTTGGTGGGATGCAAAGATTCCTTGGAAAGGCATTTGATGTGTCCACTGCCTTCCCAATCGTCTCTTTCCATTTTACTGCAGCTTTGGAGGGAATATTGACTGTTGATATTCTGGGCTTTGGGGAAAAAAGGTTCCTAAATTGGTTCTGGGTGCATAAGAAAGCAGAGAAGGCTGTTAATCAACTATTGATTTAGTATGAGATGGTTAGACTTTGGTGTTTCCTGCTTTCTTTGTTTTTCATTCTCTGGACCATGCTGTGCTTGGTTGTTGATTTATTTGGTTACTAGTAGGAAGGCTGTGGAAAAGAGTTAGGCAAGAATAAGATATAATGACCTTGTGTCTGATGTGGTGTGTTTGGAAGGAAAGAAACTGTCATGACTTTTAGAATGTAGAGTTGCCAGTCTATCTGTAAATTGAAATCTGTTAGTTCTCTGCTCCTAGGAAAGTTCACTGACTCTGAGCTTTTCGATGGATGATTGTATTTTTTGTTGCTGTTATATATATTGCATGTGTTTTGGTTGCATCCACAGATATATGTGGATGCTGCATGCACTAATAATGCAATCTGTTGCATTTTTGCAACAAATTAGAAACATGGAGAAAAGCTTTAGAAGCAAAAGGTCTAAAAATTAGTAAAACTAAAACAGAGTATATGAGAAATTTTGACCAAATAGTTACTCAAAATAATTACTACGCTATTTGGGTTCAATATTACAACAAGATGTAGAGATGGATGGTGATGTAGTGAGTAGGATTAAAGTAAAATGGACAAAATGGAGGCAAGCTAGTTGCATGTTATGTGGCAAGCGAATCTCAAATAAATGGAAAGAAAAATTCTACAGGACAGTTATTAGCCAGCTATGTTGTATGGAGCAGCATGTTGGCGTTCAAAAAGAAAAAAGAACAATCATGTAGCAGAAATGAGGATGCTACAATGGATGATAGGAGTAACTATAAGTCTAGAAGAGAGAGGATTAGTAACGAACAGGAGAGGGATAAGCTGGGAGTAGCTCCTATTAGTAATAAAATTAAAGAAAGTAGGCTTAGGTGGTATGGTCATATACAACGTAGAGCGGAAGATGCACCGGTTAGGAGAGGAAGGGTTGTGTGCCTAGAAAATAAGAGACAGAGGACCGCAAAAACTTATATTGGAGGAAGTAGTTAAAAAGGATTACAAAATATTGCCAGAGACATGGTTTATAAGGAAGAATGGAAAAAGAATTCATGCTCATTCATATGGGACAAAGGCAAAGATGATGATGATGGTGTGGTACAGTAAATTGTTGGAGCAGAGTATCATTATTGGCCACTTATCTAATTGAGGACATCTTATCTTGATTTTAATGAAGACAAAAGGTTTGAATGTGATTGATTGATTTATTTCTATATATTAAGTCTATTTTCATGTTGATCTATTGCAATTCAAATGAAACTAAATAAGCATGACAGTAAGGCTTGATTTTTTTTTCCCTCTTCTCAGACTTTGGGAAGTAGCTTTGTTGTAGAATCTATGAGCCAAATGCATCAAGATTATGCTTTTTATCTACTGAATCTGGTGCTGAATGTATGGTATGGTCATCAATTCCATGATGCTTGGGAGGAACACTAACTTGTCTTCTTGCAATATTTACTGTGTGCCGATCAAGTGATTGCCTCTAATAATCCTAGTTACTTATGGATTATTGGTTCACATAGCACACATGACAAGAAGATACTCTTTACACCAAATGCAGGGTTGAATATGCTGAAAAACAAGAAATGGAATTTTTATTTTTATTTTTATTTTTATTTTTATTTTTATTTTTATTTTTATTTTTATTTTTATTTTTTATTTTTTTGTGGTATTATCAAGATTGACACACGTTAAATATCTTAGGAAACAACTTGGGCTTTGACCCCCCAACTATCTGCTTTAAGACATCTCCGATGCATCACTTTTATTAGAATGCCCGTGGAGCATTTTGCATATTTGAAGAAAATGGTTTGCGTACTGTTTCAACAAAGTTTATTTGATTCTGCAGGCTTGGTTCAGAGAACTCCCAACTGGGATATTGGATTCTCTTTCGCCTGAGGAGGTAATGCAGTGCCAGTCAGAAGATGATTGTACTGCACTAGTGAGGCTTTTACCCCCAACAGAAGCTGCTCTATTTAATTGGGCCATCAATCTGATGGCTGACGTTGTCCAACGGGAACATCTGAACAAGATGAATGCACACAACATTGCAACTGTGTTTGCACCGAACATGACACAGGTGAGTTCGAAAAGAATTTTGGTGCCAAGAGACATTATAGGCTTTATAGCCATAAATAATTTTTTTTCTTTTTTTATTTTATTATTATTATTTTTTTAATAAAAAAACTGTACTTTTCTTTTCTTATTATTAAACAATTATGGCATTTTATATCTCATGGAAGTCGAATTATTGCAATGCGTCTCATATAGGGTTTGTAAGGACCATGTCCATTGTATCTAAAAGATCCTATGTTCATTTAACATACCTTTTGAATATGGGCGATTAGTTTCAATTAAGTAAACTATATTCTAGTTGGTACAGTGATAGTGATACTGTACAGAGCCCATTCATGTTGAATGCTATGCAAGATGCAATGGATGGACTTAATATTTTGTGTGGTCATCTTTTCTTTTCTTTTTGATAAGTTTTTGTGTGGTCATCTAAACACCTCAGTGTTATTTTGTGATTAAAGTTTCCTTCTGCAAGTCTTTTTTTAGCTTTTTTTATTCAATCTTTATTGTAACCAAGAATGGTAAATGAGGTTTTTCCACCAATTGCATATCTTGGTAGAGTGAGTTATAAATTCTTGCTGTACTTCTTTATTAATTAATCTATGTTTGTTTTCCCTTCTTTTTTAAAAAAAATAAATAAATAAAACACTTTCTAAAATCTTGTTTTTGTATTAAAGAGGATCCGTTTTTACATCTTAAACCAATACACTGAACGGCATCTTAAGTACTTTGCAAGTTATCTAAACTTAGACGACAATATATGGAGGACATACATAGTATGAACAGCGGAATGCTACTTTAAACCAGATTTTTTCTTTCCTCTCTAAACATTAACCTGGGGCTTGGGAGTTAAGACCAAAACCACCTATGAAGCAGACGTACGCGTGTCGGACACGCCTCACCGGTGTCCAATTTTTTATTTTAAAATTTAATACATCAGACATGCTGCCGACACCGCTGCAACACGCCTGAGGACACGCTGGAGGACTTTTGTTTTTAAAATATAGAGGAAGAAGATGGAGGAAGAGCCAGATCTAATCAGTAAGTAGAAGATTGGTTTTGATAGTTAAAGAATGAAGAGCAAAAAAGAATCACTGATCAGATCTGAAAAGTGACGAAAGGGATGAAATAGAGAGATGGAGGGACGGAGGGAGAAGTGACCGGAAGTGAGTGAGGGAGCAGAGAGACGGTGTAGAAACAGAGTAAGAGAGAAGGATTCCATTTTTATCTTCTTTTGCGGATTGTTTGGCCACACATCTTACATGCCAAGATTGTGTTTGGCCACAAAGTTTGTGTGCTGGGCTTCTTTATCTTCTTTTGTAGATTATATATGTATGTATGTATTATAATGAAATTTGGGCACTAGGCCTAAGTTAAATGAGTTATCTGTATTAATGTGTGTGTGTGCATGTGTGTGTATTAATTGAGTAAAATTTTATTTTTTATATATATAATAAAAAATTATATTATTATTTTATTGTTGTATCCATGCCGTGTTCGTGTCCTATTTTAAAAAAATTTGCCGTATTGCCATGTCCGTGTCGTATCGTACCCGTGTCCATGCTTCTTAGAAAACCACCAAGAGAAAGGTAGACTGGTACTTAAAACCAGATTAAACGAATGGGATTCACCAAACTGATTTTGTCAAATGATTTTCAACTGTTCATGGGAATATATTCTGCTTGACTCTGGAGAAAATATGACAGCAGTGCAGATGCAGATCTACCCAATGGTTGGTTGGTTGACAATTTATTATGGCTTGTTTATTGATTGCAGATGGCAGATCCATTGACTGCCTTGATGTATGCAGTTCGAGTGATGAACTTCCTCAAGACACTCATTGTGAAGACACTACGAGAAAGAGAAGATTCCATGATAGAACCAGCTGCTTCCTGCCCAGAGCCTTCTGATGAGAATGGACACCAGAGTCCTTCACAGCACTGTGTAGAAAATACTGCGCAAGAAAATGAAGAGACAGAGCTGGTCTTTATTGCTGAAGAACCTGTCCCAGAAAATGCTTCTGACTCGAATGAACTTGATTGCATAACTGATGGCGAAGCTTATAGTGATTCGACTTCTGTTGAGGAACCATATGGAGATTGTGGTTCTTGTTTGCAAGTTGAAACCACCATTCATGAAACAGAAGCAGCAGGTACAGTTGATGGTCCAAAAACTAGGGTTCAGGAGGACATCGGTGTGAGCAAAATCGGCCCATCAAGTGATCCAAATCTTAGCGCAGGTGCTGGAAAAGTTAAGGGGCAGCAACCTGTAGGTCTGGTAGTCGGACCAGTTAAAAAGAGCAAAGAAACGAGCAATTTAAGCCGTATAAACTTAAGTACAGAGCGAATTGAAGCATGGTGTTGAAGGACGGCCCTGATTGATTCTACCACAAGGTGACAAAGCAGATCCCGTTTGATTTGGCAATTGTGAAAAGTCTTTTCTTTATTTTAATGTTGTTTTCCTTAACCTGTTAATGTTGTGACGTTTCCATGGTACCAAGCACTTTTAACAATCTGTTTTCGGAAAATACACACGTCCAACTTGTTTTCGTGCGTTTTATTTTTACCCCACAATCTATGCAATATCATCTCCCATAACTATGATATGAGTGACTGCTTGTTTTTTAGTGGAGCCTAGCACATGCACTGTTGTGGAGTTTGTAGGAAGATGTGTCTTTCTTATTTTTCAGATAATTGCCAAAGGTAGCAGCATATGTATGAGGACCACATGGTAGCTATATGATTTTTTTTGATGCAGTACCACACACCATCACAACAATGGAGTCCTGTGGCTAGAATGTTACTAGCTACTTTCCGGGAAAGTGCACATCAGATGTTACTTTATATCAAAATTTGATAATCCATTGGTAATGATAAATAGCTTCCAATCATTTTCCCAGAAGTGACTGGACAACAAATAAAGGATCAGATTAGAATATCCTTGCGTCTCTGGCATTGACAAGTACAGGAGTGGAAGCCAAAATTGTGAATATCCTTGAGATAGGCATTTGTCAATCCTCACTCATTGATTAAACCCTAATTTCGGATGCAGACAAATTAAATTAAGATCAAATTCCCCGCGAAATTGACCCGTAATAGTCTGAATGAGGAAGGAAATTTGGAGTTGCCAATATGTGATATTTATGCAGCACCGTAGAAAAAGGGCTTGTGAAACCCTAATAAAGTTATAGAGGCCACGAGCAACTAGAAAAGGATGGCATTGCTTTCTGTGAGGTTGTGGGTGTGAAACATATCTTTTGTTGATAAGAGATTGTTGTGTGGGTTTGTGCCATCTTTTTACATGATGACTAAAAGATAAAGCTATATATATGCACTAAAAATAATGACCACCAAAATTGATAGCAAGATTTGTAACCACCCATCCTCTTATTCCACACTTCCCAACTGAGAGAAATTACACTCACAGAACTCCATCCCCTATTAAATAGCGACTCCCCTTGACTTTATCAGCAATCCATGCCTATCTCGTGTATCTCATCTCCCTAGCGCCTCTCTCCTCTTTCTCTCTCTAGAACACCTGTTTTTGCTTCTTCTTCTTCTTCGTTTTTTTTTTTTCTTTTTTTTTCTTTTTTTTTTTGTTGTGTGTTCCAATAATATCATCATCATCCAACTAAATACAGGAGAGCCAGCCAAGCCATGGCAGCCTGTGGAAGCCTTCAACACATCTTTGAGAAACCATTGCCAGAGAATCCAACACTTCTTGATTCTCTCACATCATGGAATCAGATTAAATCTATGAAACCCCTTGAAGACTCTTCTTTTACGGAGATCTTTGGTGAACTGCATTTCAAAGAAAAACCACACTCTTCCTCTTCATCCTCCTCTTCCCTTCCTCTTTCCTCTCCATCATTCCTCATAGATTTCAACCCACAACCAAACGGACTCGAAAACCTCCTCAAGAACAATCATAACAACAACAACAATGGAGGGAACAAGAGTCCATCATTTGATTATTCTCCAACAACCCATCAAAAACAATACCTGGGGTCTCCCAGGAACATCAACAGCTATTCATCCATGAATTCGGAGAGTTTGCAGCTATGCACGGAAGGTCTCGGGTTTGAGAGCTCTGGTGATGTTGAGGACTTGAAGAGTGACGTGAATGATGATTGGCTTAATCAAGAGGAGAGAAGAGCCACCACCACCACCACCACCACCACCAAGCATACACCGCCGCCATCCGAATATTTGTGTGGAGAGTCGAGGAGGTCAAGGATGAGTGGAGGAGCATTTCCTCCACCTATTTCTTGTATTGGCAAGACCGGGAAGCCTTGGGTGTGCTTCAAGTCTTATCGGCAGGAGGGCCGGTTCGTGCTCAAGGAGGTAAGGATCCCCACACAGGAGTTCCTGCATGCATGCCGGGAAGATGGCCGGTTGAAGCTGCGGTTCGTGCATTCGGACGATGAGATTCTTGAAGATAAGGAGGAAGAAGATGAAGAAGAGCAAGATGAGGAACAAAGAAATGAAGAAATAGATGGTGGTAGTATTGATGAGGATTACAGGGAAAGTGGGAAGAAGGAAAATGGGATTGTTGAGATCAATAGAGGTGAAGTTGGAGGCAACTCTTGACAGATAGAATGGAAGGAAAAAAAAAAAAAAAATCAGGGTTTGACTGATTTTGCATGCCTGAGTTGCAAAAAGATTTCAAGTTCTTGTTTTCATTTTCCAATTAGAAAATAGTAGAAAAGGGAGAAGAATTTGACTCTGATGTTTTAGAACAATCTCAAATAATTAAGAACGCTTCCAAATAATTTCTTTCGTTTTGCCAAGTAGTTTTAGAGCAGATTAAATTTATAGTATCTACAAAGCATTGTTTTTTTGTGCCTTTTAATAGTGCTGGGTAGGGTTTTCACTCTTTTCGTTTTTGTGTTCTCTTTTTTCTTTTCCCTTTTCCCTTTTTGCTCCTTTTTCACTTCTTAAACCATTTGTGGCATCAAATTCACTTTCTTTTATGAAATCCAAATAAAAGAAAGCATTGGCATTCCATGGGAATATGGAAATTCAATCTTTTTGAGAATTTCCACATTTTTTAATTTTCCGTTTCTCAGCATTTTAATCGGTTAACCTAGGCATTTCAAGCGATCACGCCCCAACTTTCTATGGGAACTTGAATCAACGAGTCATCAACCTTATACTTCGAAAAGTGAAAGTTTTTTACATTATTCAGTCACCCTAAATCTAATAAGTTGATATATCTTGGGTAATTTCTTTTTCTTTTTTTTTCTTTCTTTTTTTTCTTTTTTCTTTTTTCCTTTTTTTTTAATATCAGTTCTTCACAAAACAAAAGTTGAACCAACTTCAAGCACACCATGAATGTTCTTGAGTCGATGCATTTTGCATACCCACTAGTTTGTTGTGTGCCACTGACCCATGTTGAGGTGAAAATGCTTATGTTATGTGTGTCTGAAAGTGTGTGTCGCATGGCCTGTGCTCTAATGACAATGCTTCAAGTGTTGCCATCAACTAGCAATAAGGGGTACCATCTACCATGGTCTTAGAAATGAGCAAGCAACTGAAAACTTGGTTGCCATGTCTGCTGCTCGAATATTATGTAACTAGACCTAGATGGTTCAGACACATGCATTGGCGTTTAATACAAAAGAATGGAGACACAGAATTCATGTTACCGACTTCATTCATATAGGATTAAGAGGATGATGACGAGGGAATGGAGACAAAGAATTCATGTGACCGACTCCATTCATATAGGATTAAGAGGATGATGACTAGGACACCGGTAATTGTTATGAAGAGCATGAAATAATTAAGAAGTAAAAACAGATGGGAAATGAAGGGTTGTTCCGTCAATCAAAGCCCAATTCAGCTGGGATACATCACGCCGATGCTGATGATGACGACCACCATGAGACACCTTTCAGGAATTCCCAATCCCTAGGAAGTAATTAGGGTTTGAAAAATGCACAAAAAGAAATGAAATTGAAGTTGACACTAGAATGTTTTACCCCGGCATTGAGAGAGAGAATAAGTGAACGATACTGGAAAAACACACATCAGTAAACACAATCCAAATTATGATATGCAGCAGGGGAGGACCTTTTTATCCAAAGAGAGAGAACTACTAGCTCCTGCCTTTGGCTCACTAGATGTGGCCCTAAAAGCACACATGTAAATAGTCTAAAACACAGTCATGATGGTCCTGATCTACCCATTTGTAGTCAAACAGAAGAAAAAGACAATTTAAAAATCATTAAATGGGAGTAAATTAAACTGAAGTTCAAAAAACCACTCAAAATTCAAGACGACAGATAAATTTTGTTGCAGACTAAAAGCTTTGCTAGGACATCCTATAACACAGATAAGGAAATATTCCTACCAAGCAAAAATAAGAAAAGTAGGCATAACAGGATGGACCAACACAGAGACTGTCAATAATAGATTCTTCGATTTGCAGCTGTATCACATGAAAAGCACCACCACAAAACAATGACAGATACTTTTGTATAGATACTTCTACTAAATCAGTAAATCATAATCTTACGGACGAAAAAAGAAGAATTCTCTACCAGACACATGGCAAGACAGTTCCCAAATCTTCTAAAGATCAGAAACTTCTTATTACCTTCACCAGTATATTGACTGTGCTAAAAACTCTACGTGTTGCAATCTGAGGCCACAGTGCTTTCATGTGGCTCTCCCAATCCCCAAGATTGCCTGCCAACCACTTCATGTGGTTCATCTGCTAGGTGGAAGGTATCAGTGAGTATATCCATAGTATCAAGTACTGTAACCATATATACAAATTTTTAAATCATAAATTGCAACTCTATACTAACGGTATTTTTTTCTTAATTGTTTCATCTTATGAATCCCACCTGGTGGACAAGCACAAAATATCTGTACTATAAATCTTCAAGAGGCTGAATAAAAAAGAAAGAAAAAGGAATCTAACACACTAGCTGAACTGCACATCAAATATCTACAACAATTGCATGCAAAGTGCAAACAAAATCATCATCATCATCATGTGGATGGAATCGGCCACGTGAATTCTCTTTTTCCATTATTTTCTATTCTATACCATGTCTTCTCTTAGATTTAATTTTTTTAGTCATTATTTATTATTTCACTTATCAAAAAAAAAAAATTATTATTTCATCCCATGTAAGTTTTGGTTGTAGTCTGCATCTTTGTCGCTTACCTTCTAGGCAAACTATTTTTCCACTATTAATGGGTGCATCATCAGGTCTACGTTGAATATGGTCATACCAACTAAGTCTACTTCCTCTGATTTAACATTTATAGGCACTATACCTAGTATTTCCCCCACACATTCATTATAAATCTTCACTCTTCTAGTTACTCCTATAGTTCTTGTGTCTTTTTCAGCGTCCAACACTCCGATCCATATAATATAGCTGGTCTAATAACTGTTTCATAGAATTTTCTTTTTAATTTATTTGGTATTCTTTTGTCACAAAAGGATACAACAAGCTTGCCTCCAATTTGTCCACCCTGCTCCAATCCTACTTACTACATCTCCATCCATCTCCCCTTCCTTTTGTATTCTTGATCCTAGGTAACGAAAAAAGTTATTTCGAGTAAATCTTTGGTCTTAAATTGTAATAATTATATTGTCAACATTTACTACTCTATCAAATTTACATTCCATATATTTTGTCTTAGTTTTACTAATTTTTAAGCCTTTTTTGCTTGTAATGTCTTTCTCCATATTTCTAAGTTTGTTGTTAAGGCTTCCTTAGAAGTATCTATTAAAACTAAGTCATCCACAAATAACATACACCATGGAATGTTTTCATCTTCTCGTTATTTCTCTAAAACTAAAGCAAACAGAATGGTGGGCCAAAATCAATTAAGTACTAACTTATATACTAAGAGGGTCAAGGATGACAGATATTTCTGGACCATCTGATACTGCTCTCACTTGACAAGAAATTCCAATATCAGATGGTTCTAAAAGCGTTCATACATATAGCTGCTTGGAATAGGCGATTATCTAGATGGGCAAGTCAGTCAACATACATGCTACATGCAGCATCTAAGAGTGATAATGCTTGATAGACTTTTTTTCAGGTTTGAGGCTGACATACAACATAATAATATTTTATTCAAATTTTGCTTCAGTTATATGTAAAAAATATTTATGAAGGTCAATATTTTCATTTCCTCTGTTTTAAAAGAAAAAAGAGAAAAGCATGAGATGGATGTTATAAAATGATTTCTCTTAAGCACCTAAACAGCATGACACTAATAAGATACATCGAATCATAGTGAGGGGTTGCTGCCATCTAATGTCAGAAGCACCTTGTATAAATCTGGACGCCGATCTCGAAATACCCCCCAGCCATGTCTTTTGGATTTGATTTTAGCTAGATCAAATTCTGCTACAAGAACAGCTTCCTTTTTATCATCAGCAGCAGCAACAATTTCTCCGGAAGGTCCTGTTCATCAAAGTATGAACATCAAAACAAATCTATTAAGGGACAGAAATACATGCATATAATGATATGAACATACTATTGACTCTAACAAAACCAGTAACTTGATTGACAGAATACCTGCTATAAAGGAGTTGCCATAGAATGTGATCTCACTGTTTCCATGCTCTGTTGGGATTATCTCCTTCCCTATCCGGTTGCAAGCAACTAGAGGAACCTAAATATATTAAAAAATAAACGTTTAGTGTCATATTGTGAAAATGTCACACTCTACGACAAGTCCGCAGCTGTAATCACCCAAATTAACAACAGGGAACAAAGATTGCTTGGAAGCATGTCCATGTCTTTCATAATAATGTTTTGTTGCTAAATGAAAACTGGTAGATCATTGGTTGGACAAATATCCGCTCTAGGAAGCAAGTATTTAAATAAAGCAGGCTGCAAATTATCCACTATACAAAAAGAATATGTAAATCGGGATCAGGACACGAATCCTAAGAATTAACCAAGTCAAAGGTTGAAATAAGATTCCCAGCATCTATAAATTACCAAATTAGCACCAGCATGCCCTTGCATCACTCGCTTCCAGTGATCACAAGAATCAAGTCCTTCATCTTGAGGTTCAGAGCCGATAGCAGTAGGGTAAAACAATATTTCTGCACCTTGAAGAACCATAGCTCGGGCTGCCTCTGGAAACCACTGATCCCAGCAAATTGCTGACAAAAAAGACAATATATGCTTAAGTTGCATTATTCTTCCCTATCTTCACCACCTCCGCATGTAAGATGATGAAACAACACAAGCTTTCGGTTATTCATGTCTTGCCAACATAATCACACTGCAATGATTAGACCTAATGCACAAACAAGAATTGCCAAGCAAGTCATCTAAATAATATTACAATTGCCATGCGCAAAATATAAACAACAGTTCCTTGAAAATACAATTCAACAAAAATCTTACCAACTCCAATTTTTGCAAATTTAGTTTGGAACACCTGTTTACCAACACCAGCACAGTTATTATAAGTTTCACTAGTCAAAGTAAATTTATTACCACCAAAGAATATATTTGAATTTTGAATCTTAATTATTTCATTCACCTTAAAGCCAGTGTCGCCTGGATTAAAGTAAAATTTTTCCTGGTAGCCTGAAGGTAAGAACAAGAAGTTTGTCATCAAACTAAATAGAACATATCAGAATCAAGTTAACATATCCACTTGTTTCATAAACCTGGTCCATCTGGAATATGGGACTTTCTGTAGAGACCAAGATCAGTCCCATCAGCATCAATTATGGCTATTGAATTGTAGTGGGCATTATTTGCCTCTTCAAAGAAGCTAACTGGTATCACAACCCCCAACTCTTTTGCGAGTTTCTGCATCCTGCATGGCATGGACGGACATATAAATATGTTTTACTGGATTAAATTGTTTATCAAGTTGGTAGTGAAGACGTCTTTTTGCTCCTGAGGTAATAACTAGGGCCATTGCTTTACACAATGATAACAGCTCAGGCAGCCAAGCATGAAAATGCTGGTTCGAGTCCAAAGGCAGCCTCTTAGTGCAATGTGCCAAAGCTAGGTCAGTACCCAATCCACCCCTCCCATACGCCCTCATTTACTGGGGACCAAAACTTGGGTAATGACCTTTTTGCTTTGATAGGAAATGACCCTAGGCTCATTAGAACACAAGACAGAAGCATTCAATTAGCTAAACAAACTCCATAAGCCAATTATTATGTGCACAGCTACCTCAAAATAGTTGGGTGGCCCTTATATGGCTTGGCCCACTGAAAGAAATCCTCTCTTTGTGCTTGACAGAAGTAATAACCTTCAAATAGTTCCTGAGCATACCCATGAGGGCAGAACAATAAATGCTTACAAAATGTTTTTTTATAAGTAATAAATGCTTAAACAATATCAAGATTCACAGAGGAATAAGTAAGTCAGGTAGCAATAATCACTAAGTGGATGAAGTAGATGGGACATTGAAGAGCACAATAAATGTTACTTGCAATGCAGATCTTTTCATCATGTGGAACAAGAAGGAGAGGGAAAGAATGTTGTTAAACTTTGATGACTATACGCAAGAATTTCTTCTTTTAAAAAGTACATGATTGTTGCAGTATAACACAATTAGAATGCACAAACTCCCTGTTCACTTGTGGAAATTCGCTGTATTGGAAAATATCATGTAAGAATATAGACCAAGTGCATCCTATAAAACCTGAGCTATTGATGTGTGTTATGGCAATTTCCTCGATCTTCAACTATGAATTGCTGTACTTTTAGATCTCAATTCTATATTTTTTGGGGTTTCATCATACGAAGAAAATTCAGAAAGCAAAGAGGGGAAAACATGTTTTGGATTGCTAAATTTAGTGTCCTAGAACAGAAGTACACGTGTTTTGGAACATGCATTTCAAAACACAATTCACTAGGATATCATCATTTTATAGTAGATCCAAGCAAAGTGCATACAGAAACTTCACTAAAAAGATACAAGATCAAGCAACAAGAAGAAAGACACTAAAACACCACCAAACTATTCACACAACTCTCTTAGGATCCCTTGCATATCAGCAGCCTGAATTCAGCTTGAAGAGGAGACCTTCATGCCATATGTGTTGTAACTATTTAAAGAAAAAACCTTCTTCTCCACCAATTCCAGGCTCCTCAATTTTCTAATTTGCAGAAAGGATAAATTTTTTTTTTTTTTTTTTTGATAAATAAAAGAATATTATTAAAAGACGCTCAAAAGGGGAGAAAGGATAAATTATTTTGGAGCAAAAGTTTAAAAACAGTCTTCAAGAATGGTAGAACTTCACAAGTACAGATAAGTTTAAAGTCATAATAAGCATAAAAATTCATACAGAAGGTACAATAAGTGTTGAAAAAATGTTCTAAAAGAACAGTGGGCATGATGGGATAATTCTACAACAGCTTAAACAGTACATGTTTGAATTTTCAAGAGCAAAAACCTGAATAAGAATGATGTTAGCACCCTTCCCATGAGCAGCTCTAACCAGCCTGCATTAATTAGAATTATAAATGCTGGATACAGTGCCACAAAAACAAAATATCAAGAGAAATTCCCATCCCTATTAGTAGCAATTATTTAATAATTACCGACATGCCTAGTATATACTGATTTGTTGCCAACGAATTAAAATTCAATGTATTAGCCATTACTCATATTGATTCATCCACAATTATATAACAAAATCCAGTAGAAGCCACTAAAAACCACATAATTAGGGAATGCTAGATGTGTTTTGGTCTGGTAGCAAAGCCTATAAAACGTCAATTTCATATAATCTACATGCAGAGAAAATTGTATATCATCTTATATAACAGATTCTTCACTACAAGATCATTGTTTCTTTTTTGTTAATCTAGTGATCAATTACTTTGCTAATTCATTATCATCAGGGATATCCTATTTTAGGTTCATTATCATTAGGTATGTCCTATAGGTTAACTTTTCTTCTTTCTTTCTTTTTTTTTTTTTTTCCGTTAGGTAAAAATACTCACACACACACCCACAAATGCCCCTCCATGGGGCTCGAACCCTCGCCTCCACTTTGGGAGCCATGGACCTAGTGGTTCCTATATTAGGATAACTTGATTCTTGCATAAATAAGTAATTCACAATCTTCAGACACCAAAAAATCAGTTCATAACAAAGGGAATAAGTGGTTTGTAGGTTAAGTCACTGTATGAGAAGTTGAGAACTAAGCCTAAATTCCCTATTTTGACGAAGATAAATTATTGTTTTCAGTAGTGGATCAAAACCTTTATACAGGCTCATTCCAAAAAAAATAGAAATGTAACCTCAATGACCAACAATTGGTAAATTACAAGGGAAAAAAAAAATCATCTTATACTGAATTTTTTTTTTGGATTCCACCACTAAGAATTCATTGTCAATTAGATCAGTTAAATAATATAAACGGTTAGATTACACAAAAGGGTTTTGCGGAATTAGAACACAACATCAAATTCACAAACAGATGGGTTAATGAATTGTTGTTATTGAATCAATAGCAAGACCCTAAATTTAATTGATAAGGACAAGTAAAGAAATGGGTGGTCTCACTTTTCTTTTGTTTGTTTGTTTTTTATTTTTTATATCAGATTACATGAACTAATAAGTAAATAGACATAGAAATGGAAAAAGAAGAAGAAGAGGAAGATGAACCTTTCGGCTTTATCGACGTTAGTGGATACATCGTCGGTGCAAGCGAATTGCAGAGCTGAGACAACCACTTTCCTTCCCTCCATGCCCTCAAAATTCCAATAGAGCGCTCACACACTATCAGTGTCTCTCACCACAAGCGCAACTTGACACAGGCTGCGCAACCGGATCAATAGGGGGTTTTGTGTTGAGTAACTTTATGTTGTAAAAAAAAACCCCTTTTATTTTTTATTTTTTATTTATTTTTATTATTTTTTTATTTTTATCATCTTACGAAACAAAATTGAAAAGTTGTCCCCTTATTTATTCACTCACACTCCACCAAGTAAATGTTAATATCTTCTTTCTCATTTTACACCCACTATTTTTGCCCCTACCAAAGCTCAGTTCTTTGAATCACAATCTCTCCGTGAGAGGAGAAAGCTGGCTAGATGTTATTTGTTTTATTTTATGTGGCCACTTTGTGTGTATAAGTGGAACCAGTAATATCACACTGAACGAGTTATTGGTGCATAATTTCACATCATTTCGGTAGAGCAGGTGCTATATATAAATTTAACATCTTTTATGACACAACGTTGCCGTGAACCTACCAGAATTCCGGAGTTAAACCTACTTAACTTATAGTAGTATGAATGGGTGACCTTAAGAAGTCTCTGGTCCAAACAAGCCAAAAATGAAAAAATATTGTGTCTGAGTATGACAGGGGTTGTTACATGTTTGAGTATGACAGGGGTTGTTACATTTTACCTCGAATTTCTCTTCTCTTTTTAAAGAAATATTTTGTTCCAAAATAATATTTTTTTAAAAAAAATATATACTTTTTTTTTTAATTCCTATCTTTGGTTTTGAAAAAA
>JAOTQH010000001.1:5499278-5513376 GCA_025631255.1 Cornus kousa | reverse complement strand
CATGAGGGTAGATTGGTCCAATTTATTAAATTGTAAAGTTAAAAGAGTTTTCTAAATGGTGAAAAGGTAATTTAGTTATTTTTTCATATAAAGAGAGTGTCTTAGTTCATTTTTAAACCTTTAAGAGTGTCTTTGTCCAAAACAAACATATAAGTTTTCTTTGAGTGTTATTTTGGCAAACTTAATAACTACCATATTGTTATATGTATTATTGAAAGAAAAAAATCAAACTTTTCAATTTGGGTAAACTAGTATTTATGTTTCGGTCCGTAGGGTTTTACATAGGATATACCAGGTTAAACTGAGAACACCCTTTTCAAAGACTTCAAGTTGAAGAATAAGTGCTAGGGTAGAGAGAGAGAGCGCTTTAGAGTATAACTTCAATTATCTCTCTCTTCACCGGGTACTGTTTACCAATGGCGGTCGGTGGTTGCACTTTCTTGTCGGACGATATCGTCCTAAAGTCACCGACCGATAGGCGATTATACAGATATATTCAATTGCAGAATGGTCTCTGCGCTTTGCTCGTTCACGATCCTGAAATTTACCCTCATGGGCCTCCCGAATCTTCGAAAACCGCCGAACACAGTGAAGAAGACGAAGACGACGACGAAGACGGAGAAGAAGACGAAGGAAGTGAGGAAGATGAAGAGGACGATGACGAAGAGGATGAAGAAGACGATGAAATGAAAGAAAAGGGAAAGAAAGGCGCTTCTCAAACTAAGCAGGTTTCTTTCTTTCAGCGTTTGAATTCCAAGATTGTTGTAGAAAATTTGAAATTGTTTTGCAGTTGTTGGGATTGAAGTTTATGTAATTGTTTTTGTGAAAATTCTTATAGTATCTATATGTATAGAAACTTTGAAATTGTTTTGCAATTGCAATTGCAATTGGGATTGAAGTTTAAGTTCTTGTTGTTGTGATGTGTCCAAAATGGTACTTTCATTGTGTTTTGCGTTGTTATTTTGGTAGGTTTATTTTGTTGGATGTCTATTCTTTCTATTGATCATTTTCTTTTCCAGGCAGCCGCAGCAATGTGTGTTGGAATGGGAAGCTTCTCTGATCCTTTGGAGGCACAGGGTCTGGCCCATTTTCTAGGTTTGATCCTTAAACTGTATTCTGTATACAAATAGTAAACAGTGTACATATAAATATATATATATATATATATATATTTGATAAGTAAGAATTGTATAAAGGGGAGCGCATCCCAAGGGAACAACAAGAAACAAAAATCACTAAGCCTTCAAAGAGGCTAAAAAAACAACTATGTCCTCAATAGATCTATATTCTCTACCCAAAACCCAACAAAAAAGAGTGAAAACAATAGAGAATTTCAGAACAGAAATAGGGGACTCTTTTCCTTCAAAGTATCTTCTATTTCTCTTTAAGCCAAATGCACCACCAAATGCAGAGAGGCGTAGCCCTCCATGCGTCTCGAGCATGAGCCCCTACAGAACAGCCTTTTCAAGCCTCAATCAAACCTATAGAGGAGCCAGGCATGACCCATCGAAAACCAAACAAGCCTAGCGTCAAATCCCAACAATCCTTGGCCAAAGGACAATGCAAAAGAAGATGATCCACTGACTCTTCATCCTGACGGCACATATAACACCGATTAATCACCACCTGATTCCTTCTTCTCAGATTATCCTGAGTCAAAATCTTTCCCAAAACAGAGGTCCAAATAAAAAAAGCCACCTTAAGAGGAGCCTTAGAACGTCAGACTGCCTTCCATGGGAAAGGACCTTCAGGCTCTTGAGTGAGACACCTGAAGAAAGATCGCACATCAAAGCAGCCTTGAGAATTGGGAGCCCAAATCCAAACATCAGAATCACCAACCATAACCCCCTGCCGGTACAACACCTCCAGGAGACGGATGGCATCGTCAACTTCCCAATCCTGAAACAGACGCCTGAATCGAACATCCCAAACCAATCTCCCATGGTGACTATAACATGGAGAATGCTTTATATTCTCCATGTGCTTGCATGATGACTATTTTTTTTTTTCCTTTACATGCTTTACAAAATTTAGTTGAAGTTATTTTTTATTATTTAATTTTTGATAAGTTGTTAAAGTTGTTTTAATATTGAATTTTTGTTAGAAGTAGTTGAAGACCAATCCAACCCCCACTTCTTTACTAGATTTAGTTTGGGCCACTCTAACATCAGAGCTGCCTATGGTTATGATCCTTATTCTTCAAAATAAAATACAAAAATAAAATCTTGAAAACAACTGCATATTGTTTTAGTTACAAACAAGACAGCTAAAGTAAACTATATATATATATATATATAGATGTAAATAAAAGGACGAAAAAAATAAAATCTATAGGTATACATGCATATAAAATATATGGACAACTAATCATTACTTGCTAATATTTTATCATGTGTGTTTAACAATAACTACCCAATTCACGTTTACTAGCACTAAAAGAACAATTATAGAATTGGCAAAGAAACCATGTCACCAACGGGCTAGCGGCCTAGCGGTATCAGCCTCTTACTTCCCAAAAAGAGGTCAAAGGTTCAAGTCTCGAAAGAGACATGTGTGTGTGAGTACCAACTAGGAAAAAATAAAAAAAATAAAAAAAAAATAAAAAAATGAAACCATGTCCCAGTAATCCAAAATCAAAATCTCTCAGGTTCACTATGTGTGTGTGTGTGTGCACACGCTTGTGTGTTTGTGTGCGCATTTGTAAATATACCAATATATATTTTGTAAGCATATATTTATGATTTAAAACCTCTTATACATATGGTTAATAAATCAGTGGCAATTTTAACTCCTCAAAAGAATACCATATCATGCATTAATAACCCAAATAGCATGCCTTACGATGCTTCTTACTTGTCAATAAAACATTACAAACCTGAAGAGGCAGACTAGCTCCAGACCACTGTGTAAGATTACTCTGCATCAACATTCAATCAGAGGTGAGAGATCATCATGAAAATTTTAACTACAAAACATGCATAAGTAGAAGGCAAAAGTAACTCCAATGTTTTCAAGGAACTAATTTACATAAAAATAAAAATAAAAAGGAAATCTGGATGTTCTAGAACTTTTTGAATTACAACAAGACCAGAAGCACCAAATCTATGACAAACCTTGTACTTTATAGAGAACAAGCGGGCACGAGGGAAATCAGCTGAAAGCCATTCTCCAGGCCAGAATGTACCTTGCTTCCCTGCCTCCTCATCAATCTTCTCTACAAGACCAGACTTAGTTGATTCCTTGTCCTCGGCTAAGCGCCATGTCTTAAAAGGCCCACCACGCAGGCCATGAACAAAGACAACATCCAGTAAAGGAACTTCAGACTGTGAACAACTCTCAGATCCAAGCATACAAGTAGACAAGTTTTTACCATTTCCATCACTGGTTGCAGA
Organism: Cornus kousa; assembly: GCA_025631255.1. Taxonomy (NCBI): domain Eukaryota; kingdom Viridiplantae; phylum Streptophyta; class Magnoliopsida; order Cornales; family Cornaceae; genus Cornus; species Cornus kousa. The sequence continues at coordinate 5,509,984 of JAOTQH010000001.1, read as the reverse complement.
TAAATCCTCATTCTCAACAGAATCATCATCACTAGGTGATGATTTATCAACAGAGTTTGGCTTCTTTGTTGGCATTCTAAAATCAGTGCCAGCATTTATTTTTGCAGGACACTTCCAATGTGAAAGTTCGGGATTAATTAAAAATATCATGTCAGCAAAATGAGGGCAACTACGGTTTTGCTTCACAAGGTCAGTATCAGGAACATTATCATTTCCAGAGCTCAGGTCAAATTGGTCCTTGCAAAACACATTCAGCAGTGTTGCTCTGGCATAACTTTGAATTTTAGCATCATTGCAACCTTGGATCCTCCCATTAGCGCAATCCTCAAGCCATTTACACCATGTATCATCTGCTACAATCATTTTTTGAACCTTTGGGAGGACTGAAAGAATAGTTAGCAACCGAGCTGCATGCCTTCTAATGTGACCAGTAGGTGGAACTCGGACGCTAGACGGATCATTAGTCTCTACAACAGAAGATTTACCAGGAACACTAGTGACCCGCTCTTGTGACTCTAGTGCTCTTGATGCATCATATGCTTCGTTTGCAGCCAATTGCTCATAATCATCTCGCAACAAAAAACGCCTCAGCAAACACAGAACCCCAAAATCAGCTATTTTGTTTTGACATAGAGAATCTTCCGCACAGACTTCTGTTAGTGCTTTGATACCTTTAAGGGTAGCCAATGCAGAATCCGCAGCATCAATTTTAGGCAGATTATCTTTCTTCAGATTTTTGAATGGTCCAGCAAAGGGTTCGAGAGCAAGAAGATCTGCTAGAGGGTATGCATCAGCACTATCAGTGGGTGCTCCCAGCTGATTTACTGCTAGATTAACTACAGCACTCGCCAACAGATTAGCAGTCTGTGCAGCAGAAAGTATATTTGTTTGATCTATTTTCGTCTGCAAATATTAAGTAGCTACATGAATAACATCACAGATATATAGTATATATAGTTCTCAACATAACTGTTAATAGCATTAGACTACAATTACTTTAATCGGTTAGCATCTGTATGCAACATTATTAACTTTTACAAGGAAAACAGAGGAAAAAGTATATCCAGACCTTCACTTTGTCATTTTTAGGTTGAGTTCCTTTGGTTGATGTTGTCTTCAGAATATCAGAAAGCAAAATAGCCAACCATCCTTGGGAAATTGGTATGGAAGATGGCCCATAGTCTTCAAGAATGCGAGAAAGGATTTTTATAGCTGAAGATCGTATAGCATCAGAGGAGATTTTTCCAAATATCCAATGAAGCAGAATACCTGACCACTTCTGACTTTCTTCAAAAGATAAATGCATGTCCCCGGTAGAGAGCGATTCTAAGGCCTTTGCTAATGCTTCTTGCACATTCTTATGCTTTGTCGTTCTTTTAGCAGTTTCTCTCATCAGATTAAGACCCTTCTCCATTATGACCTTCTTTGCCACAGGGCATCTCTCAATAGAAACTAAAAATGCAGACAAAGCCACCTGAGTCAAAGGGATGTCTTCTGTCTTACTTGCTTGAGAAACGGTAGAAAGAAGACTGGAACTCCAATCAGAAACAGAATCATTTAAGGGTAAACTGTGGTCCTCTAACAGCAACCGAGCCACCAAACTCCCATGCCATTTCACAGATCTCTCAGGTGCCATTAAAGCAGTCATGACAGCACAACCATCCTGATCTAGTTCATTTATATGAGATCTATTTGCCTCTGACGCAATTGCCCAATTTGCTAATGCCCATGTCGCAAAAGGTACTGCAACATGTTGACAATGCAAATCATCCCAAAGTCCCGGAACAACATCCGGTGCTTGCGGAGTATTATTTATTTTGTTAAACAAAAGGTTTTTAGGAGTATATTTAACTGAATCTGAGTCATTGACACCAGAAGACTCCAATTCCATCATTCTGTTAGTTCGTGAAAGCCCTACAACTGTTGTACCTCCAAGAATTTTGATTCCAATCCCCCTCATTCCTTTCCCACCATTTTCATCATCCTCAGCTCCATGTGACTCATCCAAATGCATCCCACCTTCCTCAATGACTTGAATGGCTGCTGCGATATCTCTCATTTCAGCATGTTCTGGCAGTAATGGTTTAAATGATACCTTGTCTAAGCTCTCACAGTTGGAAGTGACGATGTCCATGATAGCAGCGACAAGCATGCTTCTACCTTTCAAAGAATCAGAAACATCGAATGAACTACGTCTTGGTTGCTGCTTCCACAGAAATACAATAAATCAATGGCAAAAAAAAGAATTCAAAAGCATCACAAAAATCATATGCACAAATTCAAGGGGATCCATTTATAAGGCCAGCATAATCCAATTAGACCGTTGAAGAAACAAAAAAGGAGCTATTCTATTACTAAATGAAACCACATTAACAAATAGAAAACACCAATCCATTTGATATAGCTACAGACTGCAAATATCTTAAATGCATAATGTTCTAGACAGATATAATATTACTTTTGGTTTTTTGTTTTGATGCCATTGATATAAATTGTGTATTGAGATGACAATCAGCTCTATTGACTACAATTGCATTGCCAAAACACAATCAAAGACCAAAAACTTCATTTAAGTATCAATTGTTTTATTGCAATCCTTTCCATGAATATATATATTTATATATATTTATATATATATATATATATATATATCATGAGAAAATATTGATTTCCATTATAGAGTTACGCACACTCTCTCTCTCTCTCTCTGATTATTGTAAAGCTATAGTTTTCCAAAGTAGCAAAGACACAGATGCTAACAGGGGAAAAAAGAAAATAATAATAATAATAAGAGCTCACGGAACAAGAATACAATATGATACGGATATGAGAACACGAGAAATCTTTAAAAAGAAAATACATACATATATATATATATATATGTAGAGGGTATACATGACAATACAAAAATTTTAGTTTCAGAATTTTTTTTAGACAAGTTTGTTTTAGAATTTTAATTAATTTTCTAATTTTTACACTAAAAATCATATAATGTGGATGATAATGCAAATGTTACTCCCCTATTACATCATTCCATTATATTTATTTTCTTGTCCTATATTAGAAGTTTTCTTTACAAGCTTTACTTAGATTTGCTTAAATAAAAGGAACGTTGGATACTTTAAGAATGTTTTCACCTTGTTTTACGAGGATGAGACTGCTTACACCTTATTAGTAAAAGTGTTCTGACATCACTCATTCATGAGTGAGATTACACTTCGTATTGTTAACCAAGAAGTTTGTTTTAACACTTCAGGATGTGCCGGCCAAGTCCAAAACAACAAATGATTTTATAATTATGGACACAATCACTACATATGGGACTAGAGTCATCAGTGCCTACACAGTATCAATGTCCGAACACATTCGAAATGGACATGACACCTTCTGTACTTATTAGCTTTCTCTTCGCCTCAAACTAATTCCATGAACTGTTTTAGATGAGATTGTGAAAGGATGTTCTTTTTCCTTCATTTTTGACACTATAAGCTTCATTGTAAAAGATTCATCACAATGAACCAAGCGTCACAGTAATTCAACAACATTTTACAATTTTCAGTTCAAACCAACAAAACCTAACTAAAACTTCACTAAATTCAATGAATTCAACAATTGGGGGTACGACATTAAACTACAACATAAGAATTAATCACGTATATCTTAAACCGTGACTGCAACATGATTGCTAAATTTGTTACTTATTTAAAACTTAATTAACCACGAGACAAGAGAAAATTGAAAGAAATACTCACCTTTTTTGTTTTCTGAGGCTGCGTAGTGAAAATAAACCTGAGAAGGTTGGGAACAGCGTGAGGCCTCCCAAGAATCATTTCACACACATTCGGATCAGCAATCAAGTAAGCCAATGCCCTCGCAGCCTCCGCCTGTGTCCCGCAATTGTCCCCCGAGGTAGCCACCGTCTCGAGAAGCCAATCCAACACCGCACCGCCACCAGCCCCTACTATCGCCGACCTCCGGCTCGCATTGGCGGCCGCAATGTCCGCGAGAAGCGCCGCAACCCTAAGCTCGAACCCGGACCGAACCCCGTGGTTCGCCGAAGAAAGCACCGACCTCAACGACTGCCACAACACCGAGGCCGCGACTCCGGTCTGCTTCATCCGGTTGACTATCTTCTTGAAACTCTCATTGTACCGTTCAATTGCGTGATCGAGATCGTCATAAATACGATACGATCTTGGTTTCGATTCGTCGTTGGGGTTCGTTGAAAGTAGGGCGTAAGAGGCGACGATGGCGGAGATTAGGGTTGCGGAGAGGGCGAGGGCAGAGGTGCGAGAGAGAGAAGAAGAAGGGAGAAGAGAGAGAGAGGTGGGGTGGTGGTGGAGGATTGGCGGTGAAGGGACACGTTGGGGATTGTTGAGATCCTTTGGGCATTGGACCGAATTTACTTCGGGGTGGCGTCGTGGTGAGGCTGAAGAAGAAGGCGGAGATGAGAAGGTACGGCGGAGATGAGATAAGCGAATACAGCGACGTGTTCTGTTACAGAGACGAAGCATAATTTGTGACCAATTGTGTTTTTTTTTTTTTTTTGTTTTTTTGGCGGTTTGAGAGATGGAAATAGGATGAAGAAGAAACTTACTTGTAGTTGTAGAGAGAGATGAGAGAGAGAGTTTGTAAGAATCGCGAGGGAATTGCTTTGAGAAGATGCGAATTTGCGCGAGAGCGATCGTAGTTAGTTCTTGAATTTTGTTCAAACGCGTTCTTAAGAGGACTGGGCTGGGCTAAAAACTCTTTAAAAAACCTTGTTTTCAATCAACCCTGACATATGCCCAGCCCAGCCCAAACGCGTTCTTAGGAGGGCTGGGTTGGACTGGGCTGGGCTGATTGAAAACAAGTTTTTTTTAAGAGTTCTTAGAAAACAATTTCTAGAAGATTGAATCAGAGTTTTTGTACAATTTTGTGTTTTCGTCTTAAAACTACCAAGTAGGCCCTTAATAACTCAATTCATGTATAATTTTTTGGGCATTACCCAATATTCTATTTGATAGAGCATCTAACTCTTTAAACGAATATGTCTGTATTCGAGTGGGTAGATATACATTGCAATAACCAACAGGCCTGTGGCCTAACAATATCAGGCTCCTACTTCCCAAAGGGAGGTCAGGGGTTCGAACCTCAGTGGAAGCAGTGTGTGTGAGTTTCCCAACTAGGAAAAAAAAAATGCATTGCAATAGACTTTAAAGGTGTAAGTATGTGGCTAGGTGTAATAAGGGTTATTTGTCCCACATCGGATCCAGATGGAAAAATGATTAGGTATAAATGGGTGGGTATGCAGCATTACCCAACAACTTGAGCTTTTAAGTAAATAAGTAAGCGTCCATCCGTTACAGTTGGTATTAGAGATAGACATAATCCCTGATCCGGTGTCACGCCAAGTGCCCGGCTCGGAAGGCATCCGAGTGAGCCAACCCGAGAAGGCAGGGTGGCCCGAGCCGCAACGAGGGCATTGTGGTTTGGGTGGGGGAGAATGTAACAAAGGTCATTTGTTCCACATCGGATGTGGATGAGAAAATGATCGAGTATAAATTGGTGAGTACGTATGCAATACTACCTAACAGCTTGAGTTTTTGGGTAAATGGGTAAGGGCCCACCTGTTACACTAGGGTTAGTGAATATACGTTGCAATGGACTTTAAAGGTGCGGGTTTGTGGCTAGCTAGGGTTAGTTATGCATTGCAATGGGTCTTTATGATTTTATGGGGCAGTCATATTTTTTAGGTTAAAGTTAAATTTTTTTTTTTTTTTAATGGGCAAAATCGTGTAGTTTTTAATCACTCAAACTTAAATTTTAAACAAGTATAAAAGAGATTCTCAATTTATAATTAGCAATTAAAATTCAGTTTTTAATCTTAAAATTTCTTATATTTCAGTACTATCAAACACCACCCTAAAAGTATATGCTATGAGAGAACCACCATTAATATGTGCTTTTTATTTTAATTTCTAAGAAGATAAAAGTGTTGGTCCCATATTTGAATTAGGGTTTGCCCTTTTTAATGTCAAAAAGCTGTCATAGGTCCATATATGTGAGGTTCAAGTGGCTTTGGTATGCTCAATTCATTACATAGGCTTATAGGGATAGCATTGTCATTTTACATTGCTCATTACAATCAAGTAAGGGTTTACAGGTCTGGTTCAGAAGGTGTTATTTGGCTACAAAGTTATTCAGGGGCAATTAAGACTTTGCACACATGCATTCTATTATTATACATTTATGTGGGATACTGCATTATATTGCATTGCTCTAAAATGCACTTTAATCAAGTATTCACAGATGCAGCTACATGATTCTATATATATTGACAAGTATCCCTTGCATGGTATTTTGGTCATTTCAAATGAAGATCAAATATATGACACGTGTCATGTGGTCCTAGTGTGAGAAAATGAGACTTGTTATGCATTGCTTAGTGGTTATGCTTAATATATATTCCTATGTATCTATATATGCAAGCTGTCAAAAGGCAAGCTCACTAGAGAACAAATGTGTAAGGTGACAGGGGCATTGTAGTCCTTTACTGAAGGAATATGTGATACCCACGAATTACCACGTGTAGGTTAGCTAGGCCCACACCCGAAAAACACGGGGGTATCAAAACAATTAGGCAATAATTGAACACAAAATACAAAAAGGAATAAAATAGAATAAATAATAACTCTTAAAGAAAACTAAATTAATAAATATAACAATTTCTGATACAAAATTTTCGTATAATAAATAATGAATCTCCAATATACAACTCGGGAATCCGCATATCATGGACTCCTAATAAATCTTAAACTGAAAATAAACAAATGTCTAATAAATTGAAATAACTAATCAGAAGGTAGAACCTTACGTCGATGACACCAGAAAAGTGATGATGACTGAACTCTAATCCACACGAACAAGCTATTCATCTGGAACCGACAAGGACCTAAAAAATATAACAAAGGTGGGTCAAAACCCACAAACAAGTCCTTTATATAACAATCCAAACAGAGACCTAAAAAACTGTGATACCCCTCGGATCCGGGACGTGGGTTGATCAGGTCCGACCCTAAACCCGAGGGATATCAAACAATTAATGTATTTAAAACAAGCACGGAGTACAAAGAAATAAGAAATAGAAATAATAAAAACTGAAAGGAACTAAACTAATATGATAACCTCAAATGTAATATCCAAAACCTTCAAAGTTTACAACTCGGGAATCCCTTCATTAGACCCCTTAAATAACAACTCTAAATCCAAACTGAAATGACCAACATATAGTTCAAAGCTAAACATAAGTGAGTTTGAGAGGTTTAGGTTTAGGCCTGAAGTGAGTTTGAGTCTGTATTTTAATTTATGATTTTAATTTTTTATCCAATATCTGATAAATTAAATCAGTTGAATCAATGATTATTTAATTTATTTGAGCAGATCACAGCCCACAGCGGCACACTGGCCAACCCACACTCACAGCCCAATACTAGATTACTAGAAGCCTACAAATAATCAAGTATAATTATAATATAGATATATATATATTGGTTCGGTGAAGCGTGAGTTAAGAACCGGAATTGGAACCAGTTTCAACGGTTCTTTATTTTAGGAACTGGAACTAAAATCGGAACCGAAAAATTAATTCCAATTTTTTGGATTCTACAGTTCTTTTGTGTACCCGAGTTTTATTTATTTATTTATTTTTCTACACCTCTACACAGTAATCTTTTGCTGTCACATTTAAATAGATAGTATTATCATTTTCGTTAATAGTCCCGGTAATTAAAAAGCTGAGGTGGCACAACGCAACTGGTCCATCGTATGCTGAAACACGTCTAGCAGACCTCTAACGTGCGCTTGAGGACTGACTCTCCTAACCTACACCCCCTCTTCAGTAATGTGCGAAAAAACAATTGCACTAAACCTCGAAATTCTCCATTTCTGCAAAATTCTGAGCAAAGTCCTCATCAATGGCGGTTAGGGCGACGGTCGCTCGGTTCCCGTTGGATCCCGACGAGTTGGATTCGTCGGGTCTGCCTTGGGGCGTGACGGTGATGCCGTTCGCGGCGAAGGACGAGAACGGCAACAGCCCGGTGTACGGATCGGACGGCCACCTGCTGCCGCGGTGCGAGAACTGCTGGGCCTACTACAACACCTACTGCGATCAGGATCAGTGGGCCTGGTCTTGCTCTCTTTGCGGAACACTCAACGGCCTCTCCTCTAAGGCCATCTCTCGCTACTCTCTCCCTCAGTCCTGTCCCGAGAACATGTCCTCTTTCATAGATCTCGAATTGCCTGGTAACGCCACGGTTTTATAATTTATATGCTTATAGCAATTGTGCGAATGTCTTTGCCTTGGTTGCTGTATACACACACTTGCCAAACAATTTCCATTACTTAAATCAATGGAAACCTAAATAGTTTTATTTTGCTCTGTTTGGTTGCTGAGAGAACCAAGGAAAGCAAAAAGTAAGTGAACTTTGAATTTTATATTTCTTTTACTATTATTCTTTGCTTTCTGAAGGAAAAAAAAAACTACATTGAATTATCCTAACCAGTTGAATTCTTATTGGGGGCGGAAGTTACTGGTAGCTTTAACTTGGCCTTAAATAACAAGTTTTGTAGATTTAGGATTTTCAGTTATGTTGGCATTGTCCATTCTCTTAGAAACTAACAGAACTATGGGTTTTTTAGTTTTTCTTTTTCTTTTTATTGTGTTTGTGTGTTCTAGATCAATTATGTATTTTATTTATTTTTAATTTTCTAGTGGAAGGATCCGAGGAAGAAGCAGTGGAGGCTCGTCCTGTTTATGTTGCAGCTGTTGATTTGTCCTGTAAGATATAATCAGTTCCTTTTTTTTTTTTTAATAAGTAAAGATATAATCAGTTCCTTGGTATTAATTTGCTTATTTTGCTCATTCAGTCTTGTTTGACGGATAAAATGACTGATAAATAGTTGTCAAGATTTTCCTCTTAATGTAGATAATAATTGTGCTTATTGTATAATTATGTATTCAGATTTGGACAACACAATTCTACAGTTTTACTTTAATTGTTGAAATTGAAATCAACAACTTGTAATGTTTCTCTTATCCGTGGGGATGGGAGGTGCAACTGGGAGGAGAAGTTTGTTGCAATACAATTAATACCAGACAAGGAAATTTCAGGACCTGTGGAAGGTAGAAGACCATAGGGAGAGACTTGAGTTTGTGGGCTAAATTCCCAATCTCTTTAATGCACAATGCTTAGTCTTCTGGTCACAGTTTGAGGAACCTTTGATCCAAGCCACCAAGCCATATGAACCCTTGATTCCCTTCAGTAGGCCATGAATGGATTTACTATCTGATGACAAACCCGATCATGATGTGCACGCATTTCACATCATGACGCATTAATAATAATGAGATGACGCACATAACCCAGGGCTTTATGATAGTGATGCACTGACATTTTACATCTTCCCTCTTAATTGAAGGATGATGATCCGATGCATATCCCATCATGACCTCTGAATAACAGTGCCCAAAGATTAATATGTGGTCCTAATGTAATTATCAAGGTTCTGTCAGTGGACACTTGTAAAGCATAGGTCCATCATTCATAACAAAAATAATCTTATAAGTTGACCTCGTGGGAATCACATCGAGATCTTGGGTTACAGCTTGATCCACATTCCTTTAGATATCCCTGGTATAAATTCAAGGAATGGTTTCAAATCACCCACCAAGCTCCTTAAGCCCTCTAGATACTGCTTCTTGATCCAGACAAGTGTAGTACACGTGAGTATGTCTTCCTTTGTTAGCCCAAGATTTTTGTATATTTGTCTGTTTTTTTCAGAATTTTTAGGTTCCTTCATTTCCCTTTGTTTCTAAAGCTTTTTATACTAAAAGAAAAGGGAAAACTACACTTAAGTAGATTTAGGAGCCTTAAATAACAAATCAGTTTACTTTTAAATTTAATTTTTCAGTTTGATCGAGTTTGGTAAAATAATTACATATGCATTTAAAACTATTATTTAGGTCCAAAATACCCTCCAAACTCTTATTTCAAAATACCAAAATATCCTTCCTAAATCAAATAATTCTTTCATTCATGAAATTTAGAAAAATATGATTTTTGAGTTGGCTTTCAACTTGACATTTTTGCATATGGTGTATATATTACCAAAATAAATAAAATAAAAACGACATCTATATATATATTATATGCATTTTGTGCAAAAAACTTTAACGGTATCTCCTAATCTATATGGGTTCAAACCTGCAATTGTCAATTTAGAAATATACAAATAATTTAGTGAAAATTCATTATATATAGATTTTTTTATTTCAGTAATTGGAAATTCATCCTATATATATATAATTTTATATGCACATAACTTTAACCATATCTCCTAATTCATACCAATATAAACTTGCAAATGTGAAAACTTTCTTATGAACACACACACACAGTATACACGCATGGAGAGGGAGATCATAAAAAAACTAAATGGTACACCAACAATAAAAATATATTTTTTTTAATAAAACAAGTGTAATTAATTGAGCCCAAATATTGATGATCATCTCAAGGCATTCACTACAACAAAGACGATTTATATATTCTTGAGTTTAATTATACTTTTCTTTTTGGGGACTAACCTTTGATTGTCTCATTTTTTACTATATTGAATCTTTTTTATTATTTGTATAAGTTCTCGTGCCTATATATATATATATA
>JAOTQH010000001.1:5468284-5493802 GCA_025631255.1 Cornus kousa | reverse complement strand
GTCATAATGCTTAAATTTGTATGCACCATCTAAAACATTTATGATTGAGAATTGAATCTTACGACTTTCGCTAAAAGAAATTCTATTAATTGGCTGTGTGTTTTGTGGTTGCTTCCAATAAACATTGTTTGACTGTGATGCCCTTATTCCTTGGCCCCACCATAGTTATATTGTCTCTTGTACCAAGTAAAATGTACCTAAAAAATGGTATTTATGTAGTAATTGTATCATCAATGTGAAAAAAATAAATAAATTACTTCTCAAAGTAGATCTGCTTCTAATGTTTAAGCAGCACTATTAAACATGAATACTCACGTTTGATGTTTCTTTGGAGAATCTAATTTTGAATAGCATCTTTATATATTTTTTAATGGAAGATGATAGAAACATGTTGGCTCCGTAATCATCTGGGTGCTAAATTCTGCGAGCAAAGAGCATGGCTTTAGAATTTTAGTCGTTAATGGAAGAGAGGAATCATGAATGTGATGTTGACATAAAGCATGGTCTCCACTGCCAATTCTGGAGTTGTCCTTTTGTGATGCTGGACCTGGGGGAGTGCCATGCAAAAACACATTATTGGAAAAGCAGAAAAATAAAAAAGAATGAAAGAAAAAAAAAAAAAAAGAAAAAAAAAAAGAAAAGGAAAAAGAAAAAAGAAGAAGAAAAAGAAAGAAATAGTAGATGCTGTCTTGACTATTTTTAATAAGCAGGTATATATCCTTCTTTATAGCATATGTTTGTCGTTCTTATCAGCTCGATAGACATTCTTCGGCTTTAGAGTCATCGACTTACAATGAAGTCATCCACAATAGTGTGTCATAGCTTCTTGTATGCCTACTATGTAGTGAATAAAATCTTTTGGAGGGCTGTACTGAAGATCCGAGGTTCATGTCTTAGCTTGAGCTTTAACACCATCTTTACCTTAAAATGTAGAAAAAAGGATAAATAAATTTTTTTTGCCTTCATTCTACTTTTTTGTATCCTTGGTTACTGGATGTCTTTCCAAACTTCAGCAAATAATTTGTATGTGGTTCTTTTTTGTTATTTCCTATATTGCGTTTTTCCATGTAAGATCTAATTTAGCTGTAGCTTTTCAGCGTTGCTTCTTGACATCAGTCAATACTCAAGATTGTTAATCGATTAGAAATAAAGAAATTAATATCTTTTTCCCTTGTCATATTGAAGAAATTATTTGAGGACGGGAAATTTTAAATAGAGTTGAGGCCTCTGCGAGTTCTTTTTTTTTTTGACAAGTGCGAGTTCTTTTTACTTTTCTTTTTGGTTACTGTACGTCTTAGAGTTTTAGACGGAAAGCTTTCAATTTTAACACCTTCCTCTATAGTTACTTAATGTTTACCTGACATCTGGAAGACTAATGTTCTTCTATGGTTCATTCTGCTAATGTTCTTCTTCTTTTAGGAAACCGTGCGTTTCTTCAGCAAAATAGATATAGGGCTTGTACAAATATGTTTCAGAAATATTGTTAGTTCAATGAATCTTGTTTCAGAATGTATGTCTTACATATCCACCTTACCCACGACACGTTTATATTTCTTCTGTTGTTCTTCAAGTTTTCTGGTTGAGTATAAATTTTATTTTTAAGTGAACTATATAGAGCTCTAATAAATTTTATTTTTAAGTGAACTATATAGAGCTCCAATTATTTGGTTGACGTGCTACATACTTTTGCAGAACCAATTATTCTCTCAAAAGAAGATTAAGGATTCGGACTCTGCAGTGTATAACTGCTCAAAGTATTAATGAACTTTATGACAGTGTTGATCCTGAAGTGGTTCTATCAATACTTGTTCACAAGGTTAATTTTTGTTCCCCTGCTGAATTTTATATAGCTATGATAATCGCTCTTCTCGATACATGAAATATGCTTTGTGCAATGAAAAGAAAGGAATGCACCCTTTTGATGTACCTCTTTCATTTTGTGCCTGTTTATTTCATGGGATGCTACGAGTGGTGTGAAATGCGTCAAGTATTCTCTATGGGAATGCCACATTTACGCTAAGAAACATGGACATGGATACAGTTTATATACACAACAAGACACAGATTACGAAAAATAAGTAGGATAGAAATATCACTCTATGATACATTTATATTATATGACTATATGAAAACCATAAAGAAATAAATTAGAAAGTAGGATAGAAATATCACTTTATGATGTCTCAATGGCCTTGATCCCTAGGAGAAGTGACATGATGGTTGAATTACTGGTTCCAGGTTAAATATGTTATCTGTTCCTTGATTTGGATTAACTGTTACCCTCTGCTGGACAAGTGTTTGCTGATCCGTGTCCTGTGGAACCAATAAAAATTATGTATGTCTGGCCTGGTTTTGAAAAACTATAGTTTGTTAACGAGGAGTTTTAGCTCTTTATTGAACTAACTACCTTTGCAAGTGGTTAATGACAACATAACCCAGTTTACACCTCTCCTATCACTTTACACTCTCACTGATTGTTCTTGTATACTTTTCATTCCCTAGGTCATATTGGCCTCATTGGAGCAAGGAGTTCGGGAGGGCAGGATGTTGCTGCATGATTGGCTAGTAATCCTCACAGCTCAGTATAATGAAGGTTGTAAACTTGTTCAGTTTGGACAAGGAAGTTCAGCTACTGCCCAAATTGATGTTGCATTCTCGCAATGTCCTCAACTGCAGCTTTTACCTCGCTTAGTTTTTGCTTTGCTTCGAAATCCTCTCCTCCGGTTCCATGAAGAAGGTGTTCACCCTGACTACCGGATATACCTTCAATGCCTATTCAGGTATGTGATATTCATATATGGATGGCACAATGGCTATCTGCATGTGAACTTATACTGTTTAAAACTATCTCGGTGTGATCAGTTCAACTATGACTATCAAAATCAAATAATGGATAAGTTGCAACTTGGAACAAATTGCTCCACGATTCTTTATGATGCAAAAGATCATGAAGCTTTAAAAAAAATGGACTAGGATTTGTTTTGTAAACATATTATCTTGAAACCGAATTAGTTGTCTACCTGAAATATGACATATTATCTTCATGATTCTTTATGATGCAAAAGATCATGAAGCTTTTAACGTATATATATACATATATTTGGACTAGGATTTGTTTTGTAAACTTACTATCTTAAAACTCAATCAGTTGTCTACCTGAAATCTGACATATAATCTTCTCACACCATCATGCTGTGTAAACTTGCTGAGCTGTTCGACTTTGTCTCCTATCTGCAAAATATGTTCCCAAATTATTGGCAACCTATTGTCATTGATATGCAACTGAAAATTGGAAAGGTTGGATGGTGGTGAGCAGATGAAACGCGGTATATTTTTTTATAGTAGTTTTCTATTATCGGACAGCCATGGATTGGGGCCCCATTTAGTCCGTACTTGGTTTCCTCAAATACTGAAATATCTTTGTGAAGACCCAAACCACTCCTTGCACATCATTGTATTTATTGTGGGAGTTTTGCCTTATTTTGTAGCTTTTATATTTCTTTAGACAAATTATGTTCTATTGATGTTGGAACTTGTCTTATCTATCAATGTCTTCACATGAAATTAACTGTACAAGTTGTTTTTCTGGAACTTGTAATGCAGTGCACTGGAACCAAGTTCTCTTCACCGTGCTGTATATCCACTATTGACATCATATGCCACTCCGGATAAACAAGCATTTCCTCGCCATTCTTTGAGTCGTGCAGCATTGATAACGAGCGGCAGTCCAATATTTTTCCTCGATGCATTCACAACTCTCATTGTGTTTTATTCTTCTACAGCTGACCCTACCCTTCCTTTCCCTCCACCCCATGACTGTAAGTTGCCTTTCTTCATTTCTTGCTGTTTTAGTGGAATGGTTATGAAGGTTTAAAATAATGGTTTTGCTCCTCTTGCTAAGACAAACATATTCTCCTTTAGGTTTATTGAGGACGACAATAAACAAACTGAAGCAAGAGAGAAGTATCACTCCCAAACTCATATTTATCCGGGGAGGGCAGGACGATGCCACGGCATTCGAGAACTATCTGATTGAGGAACAGGATGTTGATGGAAGTGGCTTCACAAGCGTCATGGGTTTTGTTTCCTTCCTTGAGGAGGTCAATCAGAGTGTCTTGGAATATATTAAATAAGAGACGGATACCAGATCTCAATCACACACATTTATAAGGGGTCCTTGAAATGGACAATGAATGAGCAAAGTGTCGATAACGATAACGAACTACTTGGAGTTGTTTGGCCATTGAAGATTGAGTTTTCATATTGAGAAAGGAATCGTGTGAGCCCCCCTGTATTACAAATGATACAGAGCTTACTCTCAAGTACATGATTTTTGTTATTTTTTATTTGTTAAAACAATATTGTGGGCATTGATAACTGCCTTTTGTTTTGGCTAGAACATTAACATAGGTGAGTTAGACTTTGCTAAGAGGGGTGCTACTGTTTATATCTTTGTTTTTTTGTTTTTTGTTTTTGTTTTTGTTTTTGTTTTTGTTTTTTTAAATTGCTTGAGAATAAATTGCATAGTTTCTTTATTGCTTTTATGAAGTCATGCTTCTTTGCAAGACTCGAAACTGCGTTTGAATTGCAATCCGCGTGGCTGTCTATTTATGTTTAAGTGTAAATTTTTTATTTCGGGAGACTCTTTTTCACCCCTTGAGAGTGCCAGCCTATGTCCTCTCTTATTTCATGTTATTTTTAATCTTTAGATGTTTAATTATTGGGGAGGTGATATTGGTGCTTCAAATAAATACTTTGGCGCCCCACCTCATTCTCGTTAAAACAAAATTATAATAACACCCCTACATATATATTTTAGATAATAAAAATAATCAATTTCAAACACCATGATATTGCTTTGTGTTCGAGTCAAGTTTGAGCGGTTGATACATAAATGTAATCCTAAATGATTTTAAGATATAATTGTTTTTAAATAAAATAAAATATAACAATTATAAACTTTGCATCCACACTCAATGATGGTATGATGCTCTAATCCCCAAACCCGACCTGACCACAGCAGGTCATCATCATCTCTTGAATTTTGGCAGATAACTAACTCCGTATAATAAACCCGAAGGATGGACAAAACTGTAATTTACGTCTATTTCCTCTATCACCAAGTATTAGCTGCGTTTTTTGTAGTGTGAGATCGTAAAAAAACAAAACCATTTGCTCCCGCAAGAAAGTTTGCCTCGCGCCTTGCGCAAATAGGTTTCAAATTCGCTGCTCAAAACTTCGAAGAAACACTCTGCAGATAGCTGTTTTGGTACTTTCTCCCTCTCTCCCTCTCCCTCTCTCTCTCCCCCTATATATATATATATATATATATATATTCTGTGTTTATTGTATATATAGAGCCTTCTGCACCCTTTCATGTTGTTTTGGTTTTCAGATACTCTATTATTTCTCGTTATCAATCGATATCGTACTTTATGTAAATTTCCGGTTTGTTCAGGCATTTTAAGGGTAGTTTACCTGAATTTTAGTAGGGCTTTAATTCTCTGCTTTTAATTTTGCGCGGCTTGTTTGATTTAAATGACTGGTATTTTAGATGCGTAATATGGTGAGCGTCAAATCTTTTGAATTAGAAAATTAAGTTCAGTGATTTGGGTATAATTTGTCAAGGCGTGATTGCTGGTAAAATTATATAAGATTCACAATCGTAAAAATCTCTGCGGAAGGAACCCTAGATCAGAATAAATCAATGTCCACAATGATAGTAAAGTAATTAAGATGCATTTGATGCGGTTTTAGATTTCGAATATCACAAACAAAGAAAACATTTTGTGGTATTGAGAAAAAGAGGATATGCATATGGGATAAAGGCAAGAATAATGATGAGAAAAAGAGGCTGCTTTCTTTTTCCATTTCATTTGAAGTTACACATTTATTTCTGAAGATGGTGTCAGCTTTATTTACTGCAAAAATTGAGAGGAGTTTTCTTGTTGGTGAGGAGTAATACTAGTTGATTCTTGGTATGTACAGTTTCAACTTTATATAGTGAGTTTTTTTCCTTCCAATTGCTTGAATAGCTTTTATAGGGGTGGGGGATACTGGGATGCTTGTAGACTAACATAATTGTAAAATTGGCCGGCCTGCCTTTTCCCGGACATAGTTGGGACAACTATTATTTGATTAGACTTGTATTCTACATTAAGTTTTTAGATCTGAGTCAGGTTCAGGCTACTACTTGTGTCAGGTTGATGGCCCTGAGTTTTGATGTAGATGGGTATACTTGCAGCGTTTTCATCAGAAACTCATCTTATTGCAATCAAAATGGAGATGGGAGATGGGAGTGGAAGAGCCGAAGAGGAAAGGATACGTGATACAATTTCCTCAAATCACGGACTTCCCTCTCATTGTCCTCGTTTAAGTGACTGTAGTGCATTTTTCATGGATGATTAAACATGCTACTGAGTAATTGAGCTTAGCATTACTGTATATAACATTAAGAGTTTTGCTTCAAAAGGAATATGTAATAAAAGTTTATTTGATAGTATTTAAATTGGGAAAAATGTGATATAATTCCTCACAAGCATGGATTTCTCATTTTTGATTTCATTCAATTGATTGTAAATCATCCCATGCTGGTGATTGAAAATTATATTTGTAATTCAGATCAAGGGTTCTATATTCATCAAAAAAGAACAAGGAAAAGAAGTACCTCGGAGTTACACTTCCATGAATTCAAAATGAAATTTTTTATTTTTTATTTTTGTTTTAATCTATTATCAATTTATCTTCTTTTCTTGTTTTCATAATTTTTGAAATAGTCTTTTTCCTCTGTTTAACAAATTTGCACATGTTTACTTATTGAGTCTTTTTAATTTGTTATTCTATTGAGAAAAAAATATTATGTATTTCTAGACTCTTTTGTCGGAAAGAAAACAAATTTTTTTTTTTTTTTTTGAAACTATCTTGACTGTGAAAAAAGCATCTTCTTTTGATACATTCTTGAATTCTTCTGTAAAGTTAGGACTAAAAAAAAAACTTATGTAAAGTTTGGGCATGATATTTTTATAATTTCGATTTGGATCTCATTTTTGTTTGTCCCGTTTTCGCAGGAAGGTGCACAGATTGGTACGTTTATTTGGAACTGGTATTATTTTTGTGAGATAGGACAATTTGTGGCTTGAATCTCTGTTGCAGCAATCTCATTCATGTTATATCTAAATGGTTCTGAATGCTCTACAGTTCTCTGCTTTTATGATTTTCTTTTATCTATGATTTAATTTCTTGATTCGCAAATGCTACTTCTCCTTTATTCTGACATATATGTGGGGGATGTATGACTCCTTCCACAGTTAAGATAACTAGAAATTTAATTTGTAGTATTCTTTTGTTCAATACATTCTTTTTCAAAAAAACAATTCTCAATTTAATGCACCAGCTTCATGTTCCTCTTGATTATCATTCGAGATTCTCTTTTTGTTGTCTCTATTAGAACTGATATTATCACATTGCAACCCCTTGGAGTCATATCTCATGACGAGGGTTCAAATAATTATACCCTGCAACTCCTTTTGGCCTTTCATTTTCTTTTCACCTTTCGATATCTTTATACTTCCTTCCATGAAATCTTCTGGCTTCTGTGCCTTCTTCACAGTTGCCTTGCAAGCTTATTTAATTAAATACATAAGATGCCAAGGGCAAAGGAAAATGCATCAGCAGCCCCCAAGCCAGTTGAACCTGAAAAGTTAAATGATTCTGATGAGCGGGTGGATCTTGATGGAGATAATGATCACGAGGAGGTGCTGGATGAAGAGTTTGAATATGAAGAGGTAGAGGAAGAAGAGGAAATGGAAGAAATAGAAGAAGAGGAAGATGTGGAAGAAGAGGAGATTGAAGAAGAGGAGGAAGAAGAGGCTGATATTGCTGATTCTGAAAAAGGCCCCGGTGGTTATGACACAAAGGTTGAGGATGAGGATGAGAGAAAAAGATATGCTGAACTTCTTGCCCTTCCTCCTCATGGATCTGAAGTATATATAGGTAGCATTCCTCAAGATACTTCTGAGGAAGATTTGAGGAGCTTTTGCAAATCTATAGGAGAAGTCACAGAGGTAAGCTCTACTGCTGCTTATAAAACTACCATGTACATGGGCTCTTTCTGAAGACTAATGTTATCATATTCTTGTGATGCCAGGTTAGAATAATGAAAGGCAAAGATTCAAGTGAGAATAAGGGCTTTGCTTTTGTGACCTTTAGAACTGTTGAATTGGCATCCAAAGCCATTGAGGAGCTGAATAATACCGAATTCAAGGTAAACATATCCTCCCTGAATATTATATCCGTGCTGACTATATTTCTTTGAGCTGACGAATTTATGGATCAGATTGATCTTGAGGACATTTATACCTTTAGCCCAGTTTATAAACCATAAAACACAATCAATATTGCAATTGGAAATTGAAGTTATGAATAAAATGTAGTGCTGAAGGCTGTTGTAGTACAGTAATGCAGTTTTGGCAGGTACTTAAAAGAGAGGGGTTTAGTTTAGGGTTTGACTAGTATCCATTTTCTTTTTTTATTTCTGAAAAAAGTAATTTTTGGGGAATAAACTGTGATTCCTCTTACTCTGGGTGAATTTTTTGTTTGTCATTTTAAATTGTTTTCTTTAATTCTTTTATTGAAATCATGCTTAGTAGGAAGCTAGAAATTCTCGTTGCTTTCTGCATTTACAGTTGTTCATGTTTTCTTAAGTTTTCGAGTCTCATGAACTTTTAGCGCAATTGTCCATAGTGTAGAAAACCAACTAGTACGTTGCTGAAATTGATCTCTCTCAGGGTAGAAGAATAAAATGTTCAACATCTCAAGCAAAGCACCGATTGTTCATTGGTAATGTTCCTAGGAGCTGGGGAGAAGAAGATTTAAAGAAGGCTGTGATAGAGATTGGGCCTGGAGTTACTGGAGTGGAACTTGTTAAGGTTAGTTTAATAATGATTTTCTTATTACAGTTGGTTAGGTGGTGTAAGTTTATTAATTAATAACTTTTTCCCTTTTCAAACCTCTGAATCTGTACATTTATCATTGTCAATGGTTTTGGCTCTTCTCCAATGTGCTCTTATGTCGGTTGTACACATTGTTTATTAATTTCTTGTTTGCAGGATATGAAGAATCCACGCAATAATAGGGGCTTTGCTTTTATTGAGTATTATAACCATGCATGTGCGGAATGCTCAAGGAAGAAGATGTTGAATCCAAAGTTCAAGCTAGACAATAATGCTCCAACTGTGAGCTGGGCTGACCCTAAAACTGCTGATGCTTCAGCAGCTTCACAGGTTTTAAGATGTTTTAGCTCCCCCATTTTTTCTTTTCTATTTTCATCTTAATTTGGATTATTAATTTTCACAGATTGTGTAAAATGAAACTGACACATTTGCCGGAATTAGGTGACCTCAAAACCAAACAAAAAACCTTGACTTGGTATCAGAAGGGGAAAAAGAAAACTATGTGCTAGTGCATATATACATATATATGTGTGTATATATATGCTGAATTTGAAACTGAAACATGTAAACAAGAGTATCTCTCTTGGATAAGGCACGATTCAAAACTAACTGAAATTGACTGTTTTGGTGACCAAAGATTTCCATCTGCATGCATATTGCATTGTCACACACTGTATCAATATATGCTATAAATGAAATTTTCTTGTCGGATAAGCCTCAGATTATTAACTCCAATAGCAAGTCTAAAATGAATGAGCTACAAAATACATAGAGATGGAGGTGAGACAAATAGAAGAGTGATGTGATGGTCACCAATGATAGTTATTTGTAATATCATTGTTCATAGCCATATCTCCACAAAGAAATGATCACTCTGGTATTGAGGTCAATTTCATTGGTGTCTTTTTTATGCAATATTATGGTTGTAGGATAAGTTATTACCTTTATTGACTTGCATGGCTATCCTCAGAGACCGTGCAAATACTGTATCTGCCTGTTTGGCACATTAATTGTTATTCTCTGTTGTAGTATGTTAGTGCATTGATGTTGTGGGTAGTCTCTGTATTTATTGCAGTCAATTGCGGGTATCTTGTTTCTGAGTTTTGGATTAGTTAAGAAGCGGGTTGAGGTTGTTTATACAGGTGAAGGCAGTGTATGTGAAGAATCTGCCGAAGGACATAACCCAAGACAAGGTAAAGAAGTTATTTGAACACCATGGGAAGATTACAAAAGTGGTTCTGCCACCAGCAAAGTCTGGACAGGAAAAGAACAGAATTGGTTTTGTGCACTACGCAGAGAGGTCGAGTGCTATGAAGGCACTGAAAAACACTGAGAAATACGAACTAGATGGTGAACATTGCTCTTGTATCCTACTTTTCGTGCTTTATGAGTTCATAAGAACTAAAATGTAATGCTGGTTGGTTTTGGTCTAATTCCAGGCCAATTTTTGGAGTGTTCTCTTGCAAAGCCACAGGCAGAGCAGAAGTCTGTTGGAGGATCAAATTCACAGAAGTCTGGCTTGCTTCCAACTTATCCATCTCATGCTGGTTATGGTTTGGTTGGCGGTGGTTATGGTGCTCTAGGTGCTGGATATGGTGCCACAGGCTTCACTCAGGTGATCTATGTGCTTGCATGCATTTGTGTCTCTCATCATTTATTATTTTTTATTTTATTTGCTAACTCATACTCATCAAGATGATATTTATTGTCTTGTATTTAATCAACATATTGTGAAGATTAAATGTTGTCAATTTTCTGTTGAGCAATGGTCTATGAATATGAAAATGGTTCTGCACTGATATCTCTGATCTGAAAATTTTAAAAAGATTATTTGGTAATTTGCACCACAAATGTTATGAGAGTTTAATGAATGTTCCTGACTTTGATTTTCTCATATTTTTAATGTCTTTAATTTCTTTAAAACCTTCCAAAGTCCACAAGGTGTTGTAAGATAATTGTGCAGCTATATTCATTCTACTCAAAAGGTTTAATTCTTTCATTTATTATTTTTTCTTTTGGTGGGGGTGGGGGAATAAAAATAGGCCAGAGCTTTGTTTGTTAGGAATGAAAAATAGGTCGATATGTGGGGTAAATTGTCCTAATTTGGGAAGTATATCAGTTATGTGTAGTAAGAGATGAGACGTTGGTCATTGAAGTGAAGAAAGACTGGAGATGCTGTCCCACACTGATTGGGAAAAAAGCATACCCACCCTTTTGTCTCCATGTGTCTTTTGTGAAAAAATGCTAGTATAACAGATTCTTCAATCTATTTCATGTTCATTTGTTCTCTAGTTTTTTGATTTCTTATGAATTTATGTGCTTATCTTGCAGCCCCTGATCTACGGGAGGGGACCAACTCCTGCCGGCATGGCCATGATGCCGATGCTTCTGCCTGATGGACGGATTGGATATGTCCTGTAAGCATATCTGCTTTATTCAGGGTCAAAATTACAGCACATTCAATCATCCATTGGTTAACAACACTGTAGAGTAGTAGTAGTTTGTTTGTTTGTTTTCCCTTTTGTTGCTTTTCCTACTATTTTTATTATGATTGCCTTGTCTTTATATATATATATATTTTTTTTTTTTTTGTTGAGGGGAGGTTAGGGTAGGGCGTTAATGTAAGATGGGTTAGGAAGGTTGAAAATCCATAATAAATTTTTCTTAAGGGGTGGGGAGAATAGAGAAATTGTCATGACTGATCATACAATAGCTGCTTGCAGTGCATATTTGTTTGGGCTAGTAAATTCATTTGCGAAATCAGGTTCTGCCAATTCTATGAGAGACTAAATCAAAGTGGATTGACCAATTGTTCCATATAAATATGAACCTATCTATTCCAGTTGGTTTCCCCATCAACTTTTTGAGCAAATAAAATTACACAATATTGCTAAGGTTGTCTGCTGGAAGGGGTAAGCCAAGTATGAACTGTAGGTTTTCTTGACAAGAATTGTGAATTATGTTGTCTGGTGTGGCTTGCAATGAATGCCTTTTTCCCTTTTGAAATCCTTTGAATTGTAGTAATGTGATCAAATGCGCTAATTGAATCGATCTCCCTATTTTATTATTTATATTTACATTCAGAATTTGACTGTCTATAAGGCATCGAAAGCCAGTTCAAAAGGTTATTTTCAGGTAGCCTTGTATTTTTTTGGTAGTGCTGTTATTACAGTCCCCTTTTTACTGCATCTGCTCCATTATCTGAGACAATAGTCTTGCATAAATACCTGTTTGCAAAAGACCGGAAGTTGGAGGTGGTGAAGAAGGGCTACTATCTTTATAAAATTATTCACATTTTTGCAGAATTCAGTCAGTTTTTTAAATTTATAACTGAATTCTTACGTAATCACTTTTTGTTTTCTTTTTTTCCATGTTCAGTGCCAAGTCTGAGCTGTGAAGGCAGTTGTTACCTTTCTTAGTTTTCAATTGAATAATTAGTTTGTGATACCATTTCATCAATATAACAGGAGCATTACAGTATTTCTCATTAGATTGGTCTACCAGTTTTATTGTCCGGTACCTTGAGATTTTTTTTTAATTTTTTCTGTATAGATTTGCCAGCTTTAGATGTGATAATGAATTTCAATACAAAATTAATAACTTTATTACGGTTTTATGGGAGACTTAAATATATTTGCCTGATTATTGAAGCTTTTTTTTTTTTTTTTAAAAAAAAATTTATATTTCTCCGTTGCAGCCAACAGCCAGGAGCACATTCGCACACCCCTCCTTCACATCAGAGAGGTAGCAGCAGAGGTGGCAATGCAAGTGGCAGCAAGAGTAGTGGCAGCTCAGGCAGGGGGAGGCACAACAATGATGGTGGGCAGGGGCACAGGTACCGCCCGTATTAATTGTTTCCTTTGAGTGCTTATAATTTTTACGAGGGGTTTCGGAACTTCTAGCACTCACTTGTGGTTCTTGTTACTGGAAACTCAAGATTATTTATTATTAGGCTATGCATCAGTATTTCTCTAATTTTAGGTATTATGAAATTGTTGTATTTTGGCAGTGTAATACAACTCTAATGTAACTCATTTCTCCTTGCTGTTCATATTTCAATTATGTTATTTGATCTTCCACTCCAAATCCTTATCGCCTATGTTGATGCTTTAAGTCCATTTTTTCCTTGGTGATGTGCAAATGCGTAATTATGAATTATGTGGGTATTTAGCAAAAAAAAAAAAAAAATAATAAATAAAAAAAGAAAGAAAGAAAGAAAAAGAATTATATGGGTCATTATCTAACCAAAAAATTGGACGCTTTATAAATCGTGTTTGGCTTCTGTTGAAATGGCATGGTTGAGGAGCATCATTTGTGTGAAGAGTGCTAATCTTATTGTTACGGCCACATTTTAGTACCGCTTTCAGTTCCAACGGACATCAAATTAGCTTGCCAAAGTGTTAAACTTTGAGATAAAAAATCTAAACAGTCACAACTGTCTCTATAAGAGTCATGGATTTTTATTTTTAAAATACCAAACAAGACAAACCCATATAATTTTGAAATGACCTAATTTGAAGTTATTTCTTTCAAATTTAATGATTGTAGCCCATCAAATTGCTAAGTCAAAAAAACCAACCAATGTTTTAATTGGTCATGTATCGCAAAATATAAGGAAGTGAGACTTCGCTTAATTGACCAACCAAGAGTATCCGGTCAAGGAATTCTATACAACTCCGTTTTAAAGGCATTTTCCTTTGATTCAATATGGGGATTCAAAGGATGCCAATTATCATGAACAAATCACTTACAATAACGCTCTCCAATATGTTATCATTTCCTGGCCTCTCATTTTTAAAATTTGCCGTGTCTACTATTAAGCTAGATCTTTCGGAATCTCCCTCATATACTAAATTAAATGGCTGTTTTGTGTGGCTTTACATACCATTCCAGAGACCGATTGATTGTCTCTTGCATATAAAGGGATGAATATACAGACCTTGATCCAATAATCACTAGTGCTGAGAAGCCACAGATATTAGTATATCAAGAACCAATATAATCCCATCAGACTGAAACTGACTTCATTCAATAAGTAAGACGATACGGTAAAATATCTTACAAAATGTAGAATGCTAAGGTACCAACTTAAAACACCGGGATGGCAGATAAAATCAGTATGCCAATTCTTCGTTTTACCTGTGATGCGGGTAAATGATGTTCTTGCTTAGTTATTATCAGGAGATTCATCCTCCTCAGGATCGCTTTCCACCCCATCTTCCTGTCTGCCTTCATCTCCATTTTCTGTAGGTGTCTCTTTCTTTTTACTCTCTTTTTTCGCTTCCTTTGCCTTTCCCGACCTCCTTCCAGCATTCTTTAGCCTGAACTCTGTTAAACAAAAAGATGAGTCAGAAACACACTGTAGCCTACAAACTGTCTTGGAAATTATTCTTATTGGCTGGATATTTCTGATCTCAACAGCCTGATTTTCATATATTAGCTGCCGTCCAACCATTTACAAGACTAATAAAATGTTCATCAAGAAGAGCCCCATTTCCTGGAATCTCAGATCTTTTAAATTGTAGAAGATAATTAGCAAATTGTTACAAGCATAAACTCCAAGAGTTGAGATGAACTCGACATATTGGATTTCATGTAATTATAGTAAGGATACAGGAACAAGCGCACCTAGTAAAGACCTAACTTTCAGCATTAGTTGCACAAGATGGTTACTTTTAGACCCAAACATGCATTTCCATGCTTGACAACCGAGCATATCCAATCAATGACCCCTAACAATCATAAAATATGTTCTGTCCAAAAGCTTTCTAACACTTCTTCTCAGTTGATGAAGGAAAAGGCATATTTTTGGCATTAGTTGCTCAAAATGGTGACCTCTGGACTCAAACATGCATTTTTCCTGTTCAAGAATTTACCATTACACCAATCAATGACCCCTAAAAATCACAAGACATGTTCCTGTCCAATTTCCAACACTTCTTCTAAGTTGATGAAGGAAAAGGCACATAAAATGGATCAAACATAAAACCAGCAAAAGAATCTTTACAAACAAAAAAGTAAGAATGATATGCTCTTTATGTTGAGAAAATAGTAACTAGCATGAGTAATCAAACATATTATTCTGCAAAAATTAAATTAATCATATAGATAGGCACTGATATGTGCTGAAAAGAGTCTAACTCATGACAGGCAAATTATCATGACAATACATGCTAGACAACCTACTATTGTACTACGTTATAGATTTACTTTTTTGCAAGTCATCTAGCCAGAAAGGTAACATGTTTACATCATTTCTGAAAAGTTCACTTCTAAAGTGCGGAAATTCCATAAAGCATATAAGCATTTTTTGAAATTACAAACCAAGTATATAAAAACAAAGAACTCCATCTGCAGTACAAGGCTATAATATAGAACTTACAACGGAGCTTTAAGAATATTCAAGACTCAGATCCCATGATATACTAAAACAGGAGGTACACTTAAAAAAATAAAAAAGGAATGAAGAGAACATCTAATTATTCACACTTCTGCTCTTTCAACTCATCAAAGACCCATTTTACCGTAGTAAAAAAAAAAAAAAAAAAAAAAAAAAAAAAAAAAAAAAAACTCATCAAAGAACCTCCCTTCTACTCCCGTCGTTCAAAAATGAATAAAGGATAGTAAAGCAGAATAATTACAATGAAGTACACGTCTCGTGACCCCAACCCTTGGAGCACCAGCTACTAACAAAGCTATGAACATCTAATGCAATAGCTCTTGAAGATCCCATGGAACAAATAATTAAGAAAAGCTAAAGGAGGTTATCCACATTTTTCTTCACCTCAAACTTGCACATCATACGCGTTGTAGATAATGCTCAACCCTGAGATTAGGGGGTTAACCATTAAGTATCTCATGTAACACTGTAATATTGACCACCTAGGGAGACAGAAAGAACTAATAAAAAAAGGTTACTAACTTCTTAAGTTGCTTACATCCTATACTCTTCCTTAAGATCTACTCTATTAACATGAAGAACTTGCTTTCATTCTTGAAAGTTCCACCAAAGAAGGGAGACAAAAACACTTAACTAGTAGAGCTAAAAAAAAGTTAAAAACACAATATGTACAATAGGGTTGCAAAAGTATTACTCTATAGCAAGCCTCAACAACTGTTCTTTCACAATCAATACAGTTCTCATACCCAGAAGCTACACCTTCACCAAATTAATTAGTGATGTTAGAACACTTTTTTGAAAGATCAGGACCATACTTGGCAGCAAATCTCTAGTTCTCATTCATAACTCCCCCACGATGCCAGGGAACTATGTGATAGTAACAGAGATTAGATGCCCCTCAAAATTTCACCTCTCGACAAATTCAGAACATTCCAACATTTCTTGTCAAATGCAATAGAGGAACTATATGAGGTACAAATGTCTCATCACCATTCATCTGATAAATGCTTTTGGCAATTTGTATTTTGTGCATATTTACAAGTTGTCACATCAAGCCACGTGCTCATCGATAATAAAAGCAGACATTATCCGAACACATTCTGTATAAATTATCTTTAATATTTGAAGACCAACAATAGCTCATTATGGCTTTCCATACACTAGCCTCCTCATGCAGTCATCCTTCCACATCCAAATTCTTTACCTATTCATGTTACTCATCTGATTGAGTAGCATTGTATTCTTGTCCTCTCCAGCCAAACTCTTATTTCTGCCCCTAACTAATTTTCTCCAAGCTTGAAGAGCACTAAAAATCACTATTTTGCAATATATAAGCTTCCACGTCCTGTGAACGTTGCCAAAATCTGTCATGACTTTTTGTCAACCTCCAATTCTCATTTGTTGCTAGTTTCTTCCTTGTCTCAAGCTACCAAAGCAGAATCACCATTCAACACTGTGGTCTCCTCCATCAAAGGTTTAAGATTAATACAAAACTCAAAACCGGCACACTATAGAGTGCAGAGGTTCTTGCAATATTTTAGATACCTTAATTTTGGAATGTCTCAATCTTATTCATTCTTGGATGAAATTTAAACAATCGCTCAGAACCCAATTTGTGCCCTCTGTAACTAATTACAAGATGTTAAAACTTTTGATACTAATGCAAATATAGAAACTTCATTGTGTGCATATCAACAGTCACATATGACAAGAAAAAAAAGTAAAAACTAAGTAAGAATCTGCTAACATTAGATGAATTTAATTGCAACTATATACTCAAACTTATCTATTTTCCCCTAGAAGTTGGGAGCTACTTCTTATATTTATCATCTTGTAAAACAGGGTGCTAGAATTGACTAACGTCCAATAATCAGCAGACCCAATGTAAGGCCTTTACATTGAGCTTTTATGATTGCACCAAACAATATGCCCTCTTATTTGATCTGAGTTAAACTCCAACTTTATTTTGTGTTAGAAAAGATTGTAGTTTCAATAATTCAATAAACCAAGGAGAATTACTATAATTAGAAATAATGCCAAAACAACAATATAAAATATTTATGAAAAAAAAAAAAAAAAAATACATAAAATATTTATGAAAAAAGAACCAACATACATAAAATGTTCTTATAAGGACAAAATTTGGTGTTTTTAGAATTTATACATAATACATTAGCATCCAATCCATAATAATTTTTGTCAGCCTAGAAGAGGAGTAAGTATACAGAATTCTCAAGAATCACTAGCTACTGAGCTGAAGAGAACCATCAATTAGGATTGTTGTAAGCTTTGCTCACGTGTTCACACATCTTTTGTAGAATAAATGCCATAACTTAAGATATAAAAGGGGATGAAAGAAAAAATGAAAAGAAAATAATCATTAAAAATAAAAAAGTGTGGCTTTGGGCTGTCATGTTGTCTATCTTCAAAAAGATTGAATGGTGTTTTACCATGACACTCTTTGACCATGTACTTTTTATTGGTTCTAATCTGTGTATGAATGGCTCTTCACTGGATATAGAAAAATAGCATTATTTCTGGTATTAGAAACAATCAAATTTGAAATTACACACCTCACATTTTTAAAAGAGGACATATAGCTAAATACACACGTCAACAAAAAGAAAATAATATATTGAAACTTAGTGACCTTCAAGAGAAGCTTTAAGAGGCCCAGCAAATTCAGGAAACTCTATCTCTTCAAGCGCTTTAAATACATCATCGGCATTGATTGTTTGTCTTTTAGACTCCTTACATATGTCATTTGCCCTGTAAATGGCCATTATGCAACAATACTTAGTGCACATTATCAAATACTGATAAAATAAGCCTCTCCATCCTCTCTACCCCTATTTGGGCATTCTTCAAATTATCAAGGTTAACAACAGATTGAACGTCTGTTCAACTTTAATCAATCAAATTCAATAATAATTGTCTTAAATTAAGATTATAAGTCAATTTACACCGATTAAATTGACTCCAACTCTTATAAGAAAATGCACAAACTTTAAAACTCAACTCAACCAGGAAAAAAAGAAAAGAAAAGAATTTAATAGTATTATTTTCAAATTAAATGCAAATACCTAAAATGCTAACGATTTGGGGAAACAAGTACGAACTACTGACATATATATTTGTGTGTGTATTATATATATATATATATATAGAGAGAGAGAGAGAGAGAGATGGTTACGTGGCGGAAAGGTAGTGAATGAAGATTCGAGCGCTTTCAGAGAAGGCCTGGAGAGCTTCCCTAAGAACAGAAATGTCACCTTGGCCAGAAAACTGAGAGAGCTTATTTTTCACCACCCTGCGCACGATAGCCTTCGGCAGCTCCTCCGTCTCCGCTACTACTTTCTCCTTCTCCGCCATATCCTAATATCCCTCTCTCTCTAAAATTCTTTCTCTCTCTAAATATAAACACAGGAGGATTCTCAGTCTCCTCGTGATCGATCTAAAAACACTCTATAGAGTCGTGGGATTGGCCGATTGGGGTTTCTATAGAGCATATCTAGGTTAATTTCCCGCCATCTGCAGGTCGTTGTCTGGTGCTCTAATTGGGTAACCATAG
Organism: Cornus kousa; assembly: GCA_025631255.1. Taxonomy (NCBI): domain Eukaryota; kingdom Viridiplantae; phylum Streptophyta; class Magnoliopsida; order Cornales; family Cornaceae; genus Cornus; species Cornus kousa. The sequence goes on along the minus strand of JAOTQH010000001.1, from coordinate 5,474,880 downwards.
CTCTGTAACAGGTTCAATGGGCTGGGATAAAGGCTTGTTTTGGGCTTTATTAATGGGCTGGGCTTTACGCTCCAACTTCTATCTGTTTATAAGAAATTATTAGATGGTTCTAAATAATTTTATAGATAGTGTATTATTTCAAACCAGATAATTGTTGAGATTTCTTTGCGATATATTAATATGCGCCCCTAAAATCATTTTCTTAATCAAATAATCTGATTTGAATTAATTCACAAAATATTAATGGACCAGAATATTATAAACAAAAAATTCTCCCACAAACATTATTTAATGTGTAATTGTTTAATAACATCAAAAGAATAAGTTCGTCTTCTATTTATTACCAAATATTATTAATATTTATAACACAAAACATCTTTCTTGATTTGATTTCTCACTTGGCTGCGAATCCGAGAGACAAGACTATATTGTCCGTTGCTAAGATAAATATGTTATTAAAGAGAAAATATATTATTATGGTGTCATATGATCATACTATATTTTTTCGCAAAGATAGAAGCCATTATATTGAAACTTTACAATTAATATATTTTATATTTAATAACATATTTCTCTTAAAAATGAATAATAAAGTCATTTTATTACCTTATTTAACGGACAACTAATGAGAAGAATAAAATAGTTCAATAAAATTGTGTGCCATAAAACAATAATATGGAGTGTTAAATATAATTAAGCCAATATAAAAGTGTACTCGAATAAAATGATTGACTGAATGACAAATATTTGTCAAAAATTTTATGAGAAAATTTGCATATGACTTGGGGGATACTTGCGTCAATCATATCGGTCACACAAATAAAATAAATAAATAAAATTGATACATTTGCTTATGTAGTAATATGTGATCAGAATTAAGTAATACGTAGTAATTTTTTAAATTTTATTCATTTTCAAAAATATTTATTTATGCACTTTAACTTTTTAAATGGTAAAGAAAAGTTGGGATGGGGACTGAATGGTGTTTAAAAAGGAAAGTGGCAAAAGCCACCAGTCCACTGAGGGCGAAGCAGGTTGGACTTTTGGCGACTCTTGGCTCTTGGCAACTAGGGCATCTTCTTTGACTCTCACCAGATGCGAAAAGGCACCTCTCCTTCTCTCTCTCTCTGAACTTCAGTAGATTCTTTCTCTATATAAGGAGTTCGAGTCTCCTTTAGCTTGTGCTCCTCCAAATTTCGGCTTTGGGCTCCCTCAAATCGTCTTCAAATCTATCTGTAAGATTTTCATGTCCTATTCTTGAATATATTTTCATGCTATTCTCGATCTGTTCTTGCTTTCAGAGTATGTTTATATTCTCTTGTACGGTCTTGTTTTATATGTATATCTATTTCTCTTGTTTTGTTCTAGAGCTTGATAGGAAACATGAACATGAATGCAACTGTACATGCATGAGTGTGTGATTGTGTGTGATTTCATTTGGTGATCCATGGAGGATGTGTTTGGATGTTACATGATTTCATGAAATTTATAATTTTTTTTTTTTAGAAATTTCATGTACTCAAAACATGTGCTGATTATTTCGTTTGATAGTCAATATAACAATTTCTAGTTTCTTATATGATGTTCAAAAATTTACTGCATTTGGGATGATAATTTTATAAATGTTTTTGTTTGAAGATGATAACTTTAAAGTTGTGGTTGGTAGTTTGGAATTGGAAGAAAAATTAGTTCGGAATGTTAAATTAATGTCTTCAAATCTAATTCCAATGCGCAGAATTCATGCTTTTGAATGCAACTTAAGCAACTTGTCCTACCTTACCACCATCACACTCCCCATTCTGGCTTGAGCTCCCTGCTGAGTGCTACCTACCCATTTAGTGCTCCTTCAGCTCAAGTTGGTTGTTGAATCTAAATATTAACTTTCTTCTGATTAGAAGCAGGTGTTTTAGACTATACTCTTTTTTAGAACACTTGACTTTCTCCTTGTCAGCTCCAAGATTTTGAAATTTCCTTACTCTCAACTGAAAAGTCAGGTAAGAGGAACGTTATGTAATATTATAAATATCCTATTGTATTGAGGTTGAAATTTTTAAAACTTGAATATAGTTCATTTCACATCATTTTGATAGGAATTGTATGCTACAAAATCTCTATGTAAAGCCTATGGTGTTTGAACTCTGTTAAATTGAGTTCAGGTGAAGATGCTTCGAGTTCATTGTACCGTGTGGAGTTGTAGAGAATAGTAGTTCATTGCACAGGGTAGCACTCCAAGCAATTACTTGCACAGTTATACTTTGTTTATCCTAGTAATATAAGATGGTATTGGTCTTTAGATGAATGAAATGGTGGCTTTTCATTGCGTCTGAACAATCAGCCTCTACACAACATCTTAGGTTCTACTATTTTATTAAAATATAGTGTAGGGCCATTTTCAATAGTTGGTGTAATTTGGAGCCTCGAGTGAAGAGCAGAGAGCCACTCGCTTGCTTCTTCTCATAGTGCTCCGGACATTTATTGCCTTATTGTTACAGAAACAGATCCTTAATTTCTATTTTTTGTCAATTGTGACGAGGCAACATAGTAATGTTATAATCAGTTTTACCACCCTATTGGCTCTAAGAAATGATCTAGCCTTTAAGTTAAGGTATTTGTAAGCACAGTCCATGAGTGATAGAAAGCCATTTGTCAATTTTTCATATAACTTGGAACATTAATTATCTCACCATTTTGAGGTGTTGGATGCCATGGAAATGTGTAACAAGTTCATTGTACCGTGTGGAATTGTAGAGAATAGTAGTTCATTGCACTGGGTAGCATTCCAAGCAATTGCTTGCACAATTGTACTGTGTTTATCCTAGTAATACAAGTTATACACATAGCATTGGTCTTTAGATGAATGAAATGGTGGCTTTTCATCTTGTTTGAACAATCAGCAACTGCACAATATCTTAGGTACTGCTCTTTAATTAAATAGACTCTTTAATTTTGATTGTTGGTCTAATTTGGAGACTCGAGTGAAGAGCAGAGAGCCACCCGCTTACTTCTTCTCATAGTGCTCCAGACATTTATTGCCTTCATTTTACAGAAATAGATTCTTAATTTCTATTTTTTGTCAGTTGTGACTAGGCAACATTGTAATGGTAGAATCAGTTTTACCACCCTCTTGGCTCTAAGAAATGATCTAGCCTTTAAGTTAAGGTGTTTGGAAGCACAGTCCAAGAGTGAAAGAAAGCCATTTGTCATATTTTATTTTATTTTATTTATTATTATTATTATTTTTATATAACTTAGAACATTAATTATCTCATCATTTTGAGGTGTTGAATGCTATGGAAATGTGTTTTATTTTTTATTGTCAACATGCCCTACACAGGAGTATAGGCATAGGAAGATTATTGTTGAGAACTTCATTTCCACCAGTATTTCATATATGTGAACTGCATGAATCCTTTTCATTTTCCCACTCGTGTGTGGCCCAAGTTAATTTATAAAATGTGAGGACCATATTTCAAGATCCAGTGTCCACTTGGTGAATTAGCCTTAATTTACTGCTTTTCTTTGTCACTTGGTGTATTAGCCTTATTTTGCTGCTTTTCTTACTAGGTAAACATGTCAACCATGAGACTTCCCTCCCATTGCGTAGTCAGAAGTGCACCCCAGAGCCGAACAGCCCGTGCTTTTATCAGGAGCCCGTCCTCTCTAGGATCTGTGAAAAGCATTTCTAAAGTCTTTGGCTTGAAATCTTCTTCCGGTTTTAGAGCATCCGCAATGGCTGTTTACAAGGTTAAGTTGATTGGACCAAATGGTGAAGAGAATGAGTTTGATGCTCCTGATGATACTTACATCCTAGACGCAGCGGAGAGTGCAGGTGTTGATCTGCCCTATTCTTGCAGAGCTGGTGCATGCTCCACCTGTGCCGGGCAGATGAAGTCAGGTTCCGTCGACCAGTCTGATGGATCATTCCTTGACGACAATCAGATGAAGGAAGGTTATTTGTTGACTTGCGTTGCCTATCCGACTTCAGATTGTGTGATTCACACTCACAAGGAAGGTGACCTTTTCTAAGTGTCTAAATTTAGGTCATGCCTCTGATTTGGTGAATGCAGAATAATGGGGTAGTTTTAAAGTATTCTTGTTTAGAGTTGTTGTCAGGGATGTTACAACCATCGTTGGACCATTTGGTACTTCTTCAGAGTGTTTGTTTTGTTGCACACTGCCCTTTTATTGTTTGTTGTTATTTTTTGTAAACAATTATTTATTAGCTCATCTATATTATAAGGTTTTGCTTCAACCTCGTAAGATCATTTACAAAGACCTTATAAAGCTCAGCATTTGGTAACTATAGTGCATAAGATCTTAGCATTTGTAAGAGTATTTATAGAAGCTCATGTAATCTTGAAATTACGTTTGATTCAGTTTTCTAAAACAGTTCTCAAGCAAAAAAAATTTGTAATTGAATTTTCTAAAAACAGTTTTCACAAAATTGAACCAAGCAGGGTTTTTTGTATAGTTTTTTTATAATCAGTTCTCTAAAAACATAAAATTGTTCTTAAAAAATTGAACCAGACACACAATATTTTGCCCTTCTTGTCCTCCTTGGAAACATAAGAGCTCCAAATAATGTCCATACACTTATTTTTTTAAAAAAATCCAACTAAAAAACTATGATATAATGAGTTTATTTAACCAAAATTATTTTTCCTTTTATGAAACTGAACATAATTTTTATATAGGGATCAGTGGGATGTTGACAAACACAGAAAATTTCTATTAGAGAAGGAAAATATATTGACAGTTGTTGGCAAGTCTAGATCATGGGTACTCATCACCCTCAACTCAACTACGCATGCCCTCTGATGGAGTAAATTTTAATCAAATAATGACACAATCAAAATCCATTGAAAAATAAACTAGAATTTTAATCAAATAATGGCACAACCGAAAACCATTGAAAAATAACTAGCAATAAAATATTGTTCAAGTATATGAAAATGTTCATAAATCAATAATGCAAGCTTCTTTGGCTACTAAAAAACAGATGCCGAAAGTCAGATTATTTTGATTGGTAGGAATAACCACTCTTAACTACCATTATATAGCTAAAAGCAACCAAGAATCTATGAAAAAATTAAAGTCTGTTGTGCGAGTTTTTCTTTTTCTTTTCTTTTCTTTTCTTTTCTTTTTTTTTAACTACCGAATAATTTTTTCTTTTATTTCTCAAAGAGATACTGCCACGTGTCCACTATGCTCTTAAAAGATTTTATTGTTTAGTTGGGGGTTCCAGTAATGAACCCACCAGGTGAAAATGTTGTTTAAATCACTATTATCAGTTTGACAAATATTGTCCTAACAACTAATTAAAACCAATGAGAAGGGTTAGATCAACTACTTTCTGACTATAACCTCAAATAAACAGTCTAATCACAAGGCTCCTATGTGACATTTTGAAGATCGAGTTTGAATCACTATAGTATATTTTCTTAGGAAAAATTTTCCAACGCGTATAACAAAAGTGGATTACATACTAGGCCGACTCTAAGATTTTTAAAATTTTGAGAAGCCCCATCCAAATTAGAGGCTCTAGACGACTGCCTGGCCGACCCTGACTACATATATTGGGTATTTGGTGATGAATTACAAGATTCTCTAAAAGGCTCCGCACCAGCATCATAAAAAATGATGATCTTGAATATAATCTGTAAAGTGAGATGATATTGACACTTTAAGAGAACTTCTTAATCCATATATGGTAAAAAGTGAGCTTTTTCATGTTATTGTTAAATGACAGCATTACTTTTATTTGAAAAGTGTTCAAATGAAAAAGCTAGACTTCACTGGAAAAGAGAGAGCATCATATTCTAGGCCAAAATAACTTTTGTGAACCAGAATCAAGATCGAACTTTCCCACGATTATCCAATTTATAAAATTTAAAGTCAAAATTATATGAATGGAACATTTGGGAAAAGTAACTTTAAGGAGAAGACTACTTCCTGTTTTGTTCAAGAGGCAACCTTCTACTCTGGGTACAGCTCAAAATTTGACTCGAATGGGGTTCACATACTCACAATCTTATATTATATATATATATATATTATGCTGTATTCATGTGAAGGCCAACAATTGAATTATAATGTGAAAGTGACTTCACCTTCCTCAGAAGGGACACCAAACAATATTAGAGTAAATTACTGTTGTTTGGTTTGTGATATGTCATAAATTTGCCTCTTTGGAGTCCATAATCTACGATGTATCTTATTGTTGGACTCTGTCGTGTCTTGAAGGGGTTATTTAGAAGGGCACGAAAAATGCTTGGATAAATTAAAGGGCTAAAATTATAAAAATTCTCTCTTGATTTCAAAAATTTTATATAACCCCCCTCAATTATTAAACAACTTTCTGAACTAGCAAAAATTATCACGTTATTCTCTTTTCGTAACAGAACTGTTAAGTTGTTGCGACGCTCTTGATAGTATATTAATATTTTATTAAACTAAAATTATAGTGTGAGTAGGGCAATTTTGTCATTACGAATTATCAAGTAATTTTGGTCAGCAAAATTATGCAATTGTTGCACGTGATACGATCCTGTTAATCTTAGACGGGAAACTAACAGGAAGGGGTGGTATGATAAACT
>JAOTQH010000001.1:5437201-5450108 GCA_025631255.1 Cornus kousa | reverse complement strand
CTCCCAAGATCTGTAACTTGAGTATTGAAAGAAGTTGGGATGACATTTGGTTACATCATTTGAAAATGAAGATAGAAACTCAAAATCAACACATTGGTGAAGGAAGCTTAAGGTGGCCAAAATCTGAAGGTTCACTCTCAAAGAAGTTCTATACTCAGCTCTTTATCAATTTAAGGACTCTAAAGTTTGCAATTCACAAAAGAGTCTCACAGCTTGGTCTTCAAAAATGGTTCAAAACTGATAATGTTATCAAAGACAAGGGTTCTCAGGATCATTACTCTATTATTCTTAATTGCCAACTTCAAAGTTCTTCAAGATCACCTCCTCTCAGAGACAAGGCCTCTTATAATTATTGTTTTATTTTTGGTTATCAGCTTCAGACCTCTACAAGGCCACCCCCTCTCAGAGACAAGTTGCCTCATGTCCTTCAAATATCTCATGCTGCTGCCTACTAATTCTGATGCATGTCATGAAAGGTTAAATACTCTTAAAGTAAGTTCTGGTGTTCCTATATGGTCAATTCTTGTGTAATTCATTAATTGACATCTACAGAAATCATTTCTTGACATGGTTTAAGCTGAAGGTACTCTTATTTGCTTAAATCCTACTACTCTACACTATTATCTGGTTTTTGATCTGAAATTTGGACTTATTCTTGTATAATCATATTACAATGTGTTCTCTCAATATGTAAGCATCAATGTATCACTAATAAAAAGCTGCAATGAGTGATAAGTCTTCAGAAAGTTGATTGCAACTTATTGTGTCCCTTAAATCAAAACACCTAGAATTTTTTGCAGAAGTGAGATTAGGCTGAAATTAAAAGTCTTCATTTATCATACTTCATGCCTACATATCATCTAATCTTGAGTACAATATTGAATCAGTTGTGTGAGAATTGGAATCAAGAAAAGAAATCATGAAATTCTAATTTTATCCCTCAAACAATTGATGGTTCTAATTCAACAAAATTGAGGCTGTAAAAGTGATATTGATAACTATTTTTGAAGTTCTCTCTATTATCTTTTTGATGTTGTCTCTTGAATAATCATCTATGCCTAGGTATTCAACTATTATTTGCTTCGGAGATTTTTGTCCAAGTCAGCATTGGTGTAAAATCTTAGATTTACCCTCTGAATAATTTTTCAACAATCTGTTGTCTGAAGCCTGCTAGAAGCTATTAGTTGTTGTTCCTTGCCTTACTCTTTGAAGTCATTTCATGAACAAGTATAAATGGATCTGTTTTAGAGATATATATGCACTAGTGTGCATCCAAATCCTCTTCTGTGGCATTGTGAGTTGTTATCTGAGCCATGTCAATGTACCTTCCTGACTTAAAATCTCAATTTTAGACTATTCAGTTCTGAAAGCAGCTCTGATATTGTTCTTCAATTGATAAGGATATACTCAAGAAGCTATTTGTCACAGTGCTTATTATTGATCCCTCGACCCTTTTGACTTTCAATGTCAAAAAGGGGGAGAATGTCATAGTTTTTGTCATTAAAAGGCAAAAGGGGGAGATTGTTGATCTAAGATGCCTATATTGAGGTTTGTTTTTTTAATGACAAAATGCAAGCTAAAGGTTCAGCACTTACAGGGTTCAGCACACACATAATTCAACACTTACAAGGTTCAGCACATAATGGTTCAGCACATTGATTATAAGGGCATTTCTGTAATTTTGCCAATGGTTTCGAGGGTATCTTGGTCAATCCAAATTGCTGAGACAATGTGAGACTCACTATAGTGATGCATTGTATGAAATAGTGTATATTCATTGATTATTCTCAGCATTTCTCTAAGTGTACAAAATGTGACAGCCAAGGGGTATTTGTGAGAGTTTCTATAAGAAATATGTTGTAAGAATTCACCACTGCCACATGGCAATGTGGTCCTGGAGTGAGAATATAGTGACAACTATGTATTTCTTAGGGTTCAAGATCATAAAGGTATTTCTGATATACATTTATGTAATGATATTGTGAGCTATAAAATGTATATTATTCAAGGTGAGTTGCCTAGGGGCTAAAAGGGTATCTTTACTATGACAATGTCAGAATATTCTTCCTCACGGATTAGAGGAACTTAGCTAAATCCTATCCATTGGTTTTAGGGTTGTATCATCAAGGGTGTGAGTATAAAAACAATGCTACAACAGCAGCTAGGTTTTTAAACCTAAAAAATACATTTTCAACATTCTCTAGAGGCTGTTCTTGAGTAACACGAAAAGGGGTAGCTGAATGAGAGATTCTGAGTATTAATTCAACTATGTAAACTCATTTTAATCTCAAAAGTTGTTGTGTGTATGTGATCACTTGAAGACTTACAAGTAACAGTGTTGTTAAGGCTTAAAAGTTGTTGTCAAGGCTGCGATAGGAGGTCTAATTTGGTTCTAGAGGCTTGAGGTAAAAAGTAGAGGTTGAAGCAAGTTTGAAACACCTATTTACATCGGCTAAAATCAGGTATAAGCTCAAATACTCACTACTTCAGAATTTGGTTCCTTAGAGCTTGATATTTGAGTATTTTGAGATGAAATAGCTGCTGTGGTTTACTTCCTTGATTTAATATGCTATAAGCCTAGAGTTCAACATTTGAGCATGAGTAACATGATGATTTGATGCTGTTAAAATTGAATCCATCTCAGAGAATTGGTTAGTTTAAGTATTGACCCTAAGAACCACACTAAACTAAGGTTTTAACCTTGTCTTGCTAAGATTTGTGAACTGTATTGTGATACCATGGTTCAATCACAGTGATTTTCATTTGAACATGAGTATATTGATTATACAAGACTGTTAAAAGCTGAACAAGTTCAAAATTCCAGAACTGCCCTTAGAATCAAGTAGTTGTTGTCCTGAGATTAAACTTGCCTTTTGTGTGCTGTAAGCTTCTGAATTATGCATTGAATTGTTTTACCTTGCTTTGTTATTGATTCTAATATATTGAGCAAGCGTAAGGTTATGTTTGGGAAGTGAGAGTATAGTGATGGAAGCTGAACATATTCTATTATAGTATTTGTGTATTGTCATTGCTGTCAGCTAAACATATTCTGCATAAACAAGCTATGAACAGATTTTGGGGCTTAAATTTAGATGTATATATATATGGTTGTGCTTGATCTCTGGAATTTTTTGTGATGATAATACAAGGTTAGGAGAGTGCTTTCCAGGTTTGAGACCCTGCAAAATACCTGTTATACCCTCAAAACAGAGACATCTAAGCAGTATCAAATTAGACCCTACAAAAATTGTGTTGCTACTGATTTTGTGCTTTATTGACCTAATCTTGTTGTGCTTACTAAAGATACTGTGTGTGCAAGTGTATTATGATTATTTGTAGCTGAGGGAACCTGCATTTGATCAAGTCTCAGAAGATCTGACATAATTTCCCTTGAAAGCTTCGAAGCTAGGGTTTTATGTTCTTCAAGTCTAATATGAACTGAGATTCTTATATTTTTCTCCATTCACTATTATAACCTATTAAATAAGTTTATTTTGTGATATCAAGGTTATGAATACAAAAGGATAGTCAGTATTGAAGCTACAGGGTGATTTGATAGATTTACCCTTGGCTAGGGTTTTGAAGCCTTATGTGCTGAAATTGTTGTATACTTGTTGTCCATTCTCCAAGACTGATTTGAGCAAGTTAGTTGATCTTATTCAAGGTTGTGGGATCCTAGTGTGAGCTACAAGTGAAGCTGTATTGTGATTTTACAGTTCAATCCCTCTAGTTGCAGTGAACAGAAAACTAGGGTTCCACATTATTCTACTTCAAGCTTTGTGTTCACTCTTATCTTGTGTTACAGCTGAAGAATTGTGTACTTGGTGTATTGACACCTTATTCTATTGTTGATTTGGCTATTAAAAGCTTGTAAGTCTAAGCAGGGTTGGTTTGGACAAGGGGAGTACATGTGTGCTTATTGTTGAAGCTTGTGTTTGTGTAGAGGGAGTGAGAGTCAGTGTCCTAGTGAGTACAAGGTGGTTGGAAAGTGAGGCAGCTAAGTGAGTAACTACTTGCATACAATAAGTGTTATTGATGAGCTAGTGTGTGTGTATTGGTTGTGAAAGCTAGTGTCTATTCTGGTGTAAGGGTGTGTGCAGAGAGTGAGAAAGCTGAGTGTGTAACAAAATACATACACCTAGTGGAGCATTTATTGGCTGAGGCCAAGAACCAAGGTTTTTCCCTATTGAGAGGGTTTCCTTGTAAATTTTGTGTTATGCTGTGTTTTAGTTATTCTTATTCTCTTGGTTGTGTTTTATTCTAAAGGTTAACTTCAAAAGAGGAAAAAATTTACTTAAACCAATTCACCCCCTCCCCCTCTTGGTCTAACAATATGTAATCATATTCTTTTGGATATCATTTTATCATCTCAAGGAAGTATGAATGGTTAAATAGAGATTCGATGGTCAATGAGGAATGAAGGATGTTATTTTGATGATTTAATGTGATGGTTGTATGTTTAAATGATGTTTATGGGGTTTAATTTCATGTTAGTTACCTTCTGATTACCTTGGAATGGGTTAGGAAGATCATCTATGCGATCACATGGACTTTGGGACCCATCTAATCGGTCAAATACTCTTATCTTAATGTTTAGATGGCCTTGGCAGTGAGTTTTTTTGGCTAGATCTATCATCTATGCGCGCACGGATCCTCTGAAGTGTGCGTACAGATGGGCATCTATGCGCATAGATCATTCCATATATGCGCACAGATGGGTAACTGTGCACATAGATACCCTCATGTGTTGTTATCTCCTTGGCTTTAGTATAGTCTGTTGGCTGAGCAAAAATTAAGATATAGTGTACCTCTGAAGTTGAGTACATTATTGCTTCTCAAGCGGGTTCTCAACTACTTTGGATGAGGACAACACTTATAGACCTTAGTCTTCAATTCTCAGGTCCTCCCAAGCTATGTTGTTACAACTAAAGTGTCATTGCTATCAATAAAAATCTAACTCTCTATTAGAAGAGTAAGCACATTGACATCAAGTATCATTTTGACAAAGTTCAAAAAGGTCTCATTGATATCACTTATTTGGCCACTGAAGATCAAGTTGTAGATAGTATGACCAAACCTCTTCTTCCTTATAGATTTACAGCAATTAGAGACATTTTCAGGGTTGTTCCACCACCCTCTTGAGGTTATAATAATTAGTTTATCACCTTTTGACCTTCAATGTCAAAAAGGGGGAGAAAAGGATTGAAATAAGGATAGTTTAATTTTATACTTAAATAAGGTTTTGTTGCTTGCATTTATTTGTCTGTGACTATGGCTTTCATATACTTATGTTACTGAATCTTCATTTTTTAATTCTTATTCCATTGTGAGGTTTTTATAATTAAAGGAAAAAGGGGGAGATTGTTGGTCCTAGTGAGTACCAATTGGTGTTTTCCCATTTAATGTAAAGACCTAGTGTTATAGAGCTGTCAAGGGCTTATATTTTCATCATTGTTATGCATAGTGGCTTATATCATTTCTGAGGGGTAGTATAGTCTATTACCATCTTGTTACACAATTTCATAATATTTTAAGATAGTACATTGCAGGTATTCAGCCTGTTAAGCCAGTTTTCAGTGTTAACTGAGGTTCAGTATATGAAATTTATCTACAGGGATTTTCAGGGGTACTATGGTTATTTTACGGTTGTATTATATGTTTTTACATTTGGTCAAATAGCTGCATTGTATTGAACAACTACGATTTAGCCTGTATTATGAATTATACAATCTCAGTAACAGATTAAGGCTAAGAATAACAAGTGGTTGTTACAAGGGAATTTTGGTTTTTCTACTTGAAGCTCGAGTGTGTAACACATTGAACAGCTGTAAAATGTCACTGAATTGATCCTTGTTGATGTGTTTATAATGGAGTCCATTTACTATCAAGTTTTGCTGGTGTAAGGGCTGGTTTAAAGGTTCACTTTGAGCTTGAGGTTGCTGTGGTGCTAAGTCAAGGTTGAGACAGGATTTTTAAGTGCACAAATTTCCAATTCTACCCCTTAAACCCTAGTTTCAGCAGAAGGGGTTTCTTGAAGCTACATATTGTTGTTTTGAGCAGCATTACTCTTATATTTTGTGTATACTTGAATATTGTTGATATTCATTCTTTTATATGTATTTGGTGAGCTGTGAGAGCTTGTAGGGTCCAAGCAAGGGTTCTTAGGACAGGGGGAGTGCTTGTGAGCACTACGTTGAGCTAGTGTGTGTGTAGAGGCTGTGAAAGCTAATGTTTGAACTTGTACTGTAGAGTGTGAAATAGTTGAGTGTGTAACTACTTGCATACAACTAGTAGAGCGCCAAGAACCAAGGTTTTTTCCTATTAAGAGGGTTTTCCTTGTATACTTTATGTTCATTGTATTTGTTTATCATCATTGATCTTGCTGTGCAGAAGAAAGATTTAAAATTGACTAATTCACCCCCTTCTTGGTCCAACAGTACATTGTTATAGTGGGAAAATTCTAATCCAATCCGACATAGTCATGTTTTTTAGGTGAGACCTTTATGGATGTCCGTAGTAAACATAAGTTGAACCCAGTAAGCTACACGGATGCATGAACCAATATGGATATAGATCGTTTTGGCAAGTTGCTATTAAATCCGAGTTGGAATCTATGAACTCTAGTGAAGTTTGGAATCTTGTAGAATTTCCTAGTAAGGTAAAACCTATTGGTGGCAAGTGAATCTACAAGAGGGTATTACACGATTTCATAGTGAAAGGTTGAGATGATCATATGTGGAAGTTGTAAAGGTTCATTTATGAACTCAGGAAAGCTTTACACAGTTGGAACATTCATTTTGATTAGGTAGTCAAACTATTGACTTCAAACAAAATGTGAATGAACCATGTATGTACAGGGTAATGTCATTGACCTCACTCTCTATATTGATGACATCCTACTCATTGGTAATAAAGTGGAAGTTTTGTTATCGATCAGGAGGTGGATCAACCAATTTGATATAATGGATCTTGCAGAAGTAAGCTATTTTCTGGGGATCAATCTTTTGCGATATCAGGTTAAAAAGAAAATTGGTTTATCTCAAGCATCCTTTGGTTAGTAGGTATCAGTCCAATCTTGGACTTGATCACTGGACAACTGTGAAGAATATCATGAAGTACTTTAGGTGAACTAATGCTCATTTATAGAGGTGATGATCTAGTCCTAGTCAGATATGTAGACTGTAATTTTCAATCAGATATAGATACCAGGAGGTCCATGTTTGAGTATGTATATTCACTTAATGGAGGGGAAATAAGTTAGTAGAGTGTTAAGCAGATTTCGACTGCTGACTCAACCATAAAGGTGGAGTACATAGCATCCTCATAGGTAGCAATGGAAGCTTTCTTATTTGATCTCACTGATTTAAAGGTTTTAGAGCATAATGCAACAATAGTGTGAAAATAGCCCAAACCAAGGACCCTAAGTTCCATAGACGAACAAGGTACATTGAGAGGAAGTATTATGCTCTACATAATACTGTTCGTCAAGGAAATGTACTTATAGTTAAGATTACATCAGAACACTACCTTGTTGATCCATTCACAAAGGCATCAATTGTTTTGATCATCACTTGGATAACATTGGAGTTAGATGTAATCCGAATTGGCTATGAGGGCTAGTAGGAGATTGTTGCGATATGTATGCCCTGGCATAGTAAATTATTATTTGGAATATTGTATAGACAGTTTTCCTCATCTGAAATGACATTTATGTATTAAATAATTGGTGAATTCTAATGTATTATGTTTTCAATTGATGATTGAATTGAATATGTCAACTTTGTTGCAAAAGACATATATATGTATATGATGACGATCAATACAAGAATATAAGTAGCGATCATAAATAGTTCGTAATCGATAATTAAGGATGGACTCTTAATTAACTAAAACTTGAACCGGATTCGCGATAGGTTGAGATATATTGCAATAGGTGTCTTATGATATTGCTCCATATCATCGTCATGATATTTGACTCTCAAGCATGAGAGAGAGATATACTATTTTATTAGTTAGTAATTACTTTGATTTGTTTGGTGGAGTCTTCAGGATCCAATGACCGAAAATTTAGGTAATTATGTAATTGATAATTAAAGGGTTATTTTCTCATGCATCGTTGCTAGTTGCATTTATTTTTTATTGATTATAGTTGATTATAGAGTAAAATTAAAGGCCTTCGTGTGTTTTAAACAAAATGATTTTTTATGTATTTATTTACTAAATTATTATTGTTGTCAAGCAAATGTTTTATTGGGATCAAGCTAGGAAATAATTAAGGAACCAAAATAAATATCTTATTTGTGTGGTCGGATTGATGGCTACAATTATCCGATAGCTATTTATGCATAGAAGGGTCAAAGTGCAACATTGACTTAGTGGTTGTTTACTATTTGATTGGAGGTCAACTAATTTCTTTTAATGGAGTAAAAATTTATTTATGAATTAATTTAATTGGGTACATGGTATAATGGACCGGATCAACAATTATTAATTCATTTGAGCCGAGAGAATAGTAAGCCCATAGGATTCTCACCTATAGCCCAACTTGATATCGGAGGCCCAATAGATTGGAGATAACACTTTAATTGTAGAGATTGATAATTACTTTGACACACAATGTGACTATAAATACATATATGATGTGTATTGTTAGTAAGTTTTTAGGCATCATTAATGTGTGAAGATAAATACTTCTCTCTAAGAATTTAGGGTTTATGTTCTCATCTAATACAAACACCCACAAGTTAATTATACTTCCAAGGTCTTTATGGAGGTTATATAGGTGATTCCTAAATGAAAGACTACCATGGTGATGGTGGTGTCCTAATGAGGAAGAATGAGCTAAAGTGATCTTCATAAGGACATTCCCTTTCTGGATGGTTTAGAAGCTTACTCAAGCTTCTAAGTAAATTTTCTAAATTTAATGAATGTTTCATCATCTTTTTCTTGTATTAAAGTAACTCCTTGAGATGGATCAAAATCATTTGATGAAAAACTCTCTTCTAATTTTTTTTTTTTTAAATGTCCATTTCCCCAACAATCCTAAAAAAAAGAGTTTAAAATGGACTTGCGTAATACCAAGAAAAATAAAAAATAAGTTTGACAAAATCAAGTTGTCATGTTGTATGCTTGATGTGAGGATATTGAGCATATATATATATATATATACATATGAAAAAGACATGAACGAATTAACCTGTTTTCTGGCACGAGATCGGGCTGCAGACTCTCTGTTCTTTATCATCCGGCGTTGTCTACGCTCCACAGCCACCTCCAGGGTACCACTTGACCTCCTTCTGCCCTTGGGCCGACCCACATTGGATGCCCGAACACATTTCCCATTCGCATTATTACTTGAGGACTCTCCCACAAACCTACCACTTTGTGTGAACATATGGTACATTGAAGCAGCATTGTCAGCTAGCAAGTTGTTTCCAGTTGTATTTGAGTGAACATTAGATAATTCTAAGCCCATCACAGGTCCTGTCTCAGCAATGTTCACATCCAAACACATGCTTTCACTTGGATAACTACTCCCACGGTGATTTCTGAAAGGTACTACTTCTAGCATTCTATGTTGATCAGAAGAGATCAACGAAGATGCTTCTTGAATGACCCCTGCCTTTATTAAGAAATCTTCCAAAGTCATCTCCCCGAAGGTTTGTTGGGGTTTAGCCAGCTGTAGTTCATGAACATCGTTGTCAATGGCGTTGGACAGATTTTTGTTGATCTCCGACCAGACTTCTTCCACTGTTTTATTGCAAAGTGGGGTAGGGATGGTGAAAGAGCTTTGTCGAATTAAAGTGGTAGCTTCAGCTTCGGTGGTGACGGCGCCTTCCATATTTTCAGCTTCAGCTTGAACGTTTCGGCCCTCAGCATTCCAAACGCTGTCGAGGAATTCATCCATGTTCATGGACCCAAAGCTCTTTCCACTCTTGTACTGGAATTCATCTAGAGTGAGTGAGAAGACTGAGTTTTGTTTGTTTGATGAAGAATTTGTGTGGTTAATCTGCAATATTGCTTCTTCTGGTGGTTGTGCTTGTGGTTCTTCCTCTAATTTGACCTTGCCACAGCTCATACTTTTGGTCAGACACACCTCCATATATACTTCACCAAGTACCAAATCTGCTTCGATCGATCTTGTTCTTTTCAGAAGCTCAATTCTGCATGCAAGAATTGGAAAAATAAATTAGTAATCACCAAAGACATTTTTGTACGTTATCTTAAAGTCAACATGAGCTATAGGTAGTTTTCTTTCTATTTCCAAAATATTTTGCTATTTATACGATTAAGTTTTCATTTTATGTTCAAAATCATTAGAAGATAATTGATAACTTGAAAATATAACTAGCTCTCTTCTTCCACCTGACAACCTCAGAACTTTTTTTAGGGTGTGTTTGGTGCATGATTTGTTTTTGGTGTTTTTATTTTTGTCGGCGACTGTAGCGGTACTCGAACTTTTCAAGAGCAGTGATCGAAAACTGAAACACTAGTTTGGTATTTTTATATATTTTCATATTTAATGTTTAATACTGTAGCGATGAACAGAAAGCCTACCTAAGAGACCCAAATACATGGTTAAAACAAGATTAAATTGCATAAAAATAAAAAAAATAAAAAATAAAAAAGATAACGAAAATAAATTATTCGATCAAGAGACCAGATCAATCACATCAAGAATGATGATAGAGTAATAAATAAAGAAGTTTAGTTTTTATCCAAGGGTCTGTTCATGTTTTGTTAGAAATTTTCACCATTTTAATTAATTACTAATAATAAAGGGTTAAAATCACAAAACCTCCCATTTATTTTTAAAATTATGCATAAAATTTTTGATAGGATTGAAAAATCCATTGAACTAACAAAACTTATCAAATTACTTCTAAACATGTGACTGGCTTGTTAAATGGGTTATAAAATTTCAAAACTGACCACCTTATTATTATTTTTAACTAAAAAGTAATATTTAAAATAATAATAATAGAAAATAATATTTAGAGAATTTTAACTAACGAAATAATCTTTTTTTTTTCAAAACTTCCTTCTATAAAAAATCTGTGCTAATATATTCATGTTGAAAACTTAATTTCACTTTCTCCTATTAAATTAGACAAAACAGTTGGTTATTTTGAGTGGATATGTTTAATTATATCGTTTTAAATTAGACATGCAAAACCTGAATATGGTCATCCATGCTCGTAATTACACATACACAGAAATAAACATGTCACAAGCCATTAGTATCCAAATTAACGAAAAAAGAGGGTTTCAAACACAAAAACAAAAACAAAAAAGAAGAAGAAGATATGGTGGATTGGTGACACAAATATTACTCTTAATTATCTCATACTAAGAATCAAATAACAAATTATCTGCATAGGGAATTCATTACTACCACCTTATTTTATCATATAAATTATAAAAATTTAAGAGGAAAACGAAAAAAAAAAAAAAAAGAAAAAAAAAAAAAAGAAGAATAAGATAGCAATTACCAGAATCTGTTCAAATCAATTGGCTGGTGAAGAGTTCTACAGAACAGAAAAGAAAGAGAAATGCAGCAAAGAGAGTGAAGAAGGCAAGAACAGATCGAACAAAAGGTTGTGTTTTGGGGGACTTAGGTAGTGTCGAGACTAATTGTGTATAGACTGTAACTGATATTGCATGGCATCTTTATAGTTGGTGACAGTGGACCCTGCAATTCAGCCAGTTTTTGACACGTAAGTGCCAAATGCCACATCTTTTCTGCCAATTAAGTACGGTTTCAGTCACTTCTTTGTACTGTTGTTAGGCACACACAAATCACAAATTTATTTAAAATTTTTTTTTTTTTTTTTTTAACTTCTAATTATATAATCACGGGAGAGGATATTTACTGCCAAAAAAAAAAGGGTAATATATTGTTCTAAGGCCTTTATCAGGATGGATGCGTTTGTATGGGGAGGTCATAATACAACTATATTATTTATTTGTTGCAAAGAGATCATACGTGAATAGTTCCAGTTCTCTCGTTTTATGTGGGGTATGTGCTTGTATGCACGCGTTCTCGGGGAGGATCAATCTTAGTGTCTGTTTAATGCAATTCAGGTGGTCGTTTAAGGCCCAATAGTAGAAGACGCCTGAAAAAAATACCTCATTGCATTACTTATCTATTAATTTTCTTAATATATTAATTATGTTTTCTTTACCAACATTCCAGTAGCCTAGTGATATTAACATCTTACCTTTCAAAAGGAGGTTAGAAATTCAAGTCTCAAAAGAGACATGCGTATGTAAGTACTAATTAGAAAAAAAAAAAAAAAATTATGCTTCCTTTATTGTATTAATTATAAAATAAATACAACTACTATTATTATTGTATACAAATTTCTTTAACTCAAAAACTTATTTCATCATTACTTCCTCTCACTACAACAGGATGCAGCTATTGGGACGCCACCCTTTTCCAACGCCCCCTCTTTTAGTGACTCCAAATTATAGGCGTCAGAAGTAAAGGGGTCAATTCCGATGCTCACTATTGAGCGAGTGTAAATCTTCTTCCTTATTCGGTGTATGAGAAACTGTTTGGCTGTTTTTTTTTAGGGGCGTGCCAGAGTCTTGCAACGCAAGGGATTGGATAGCCGAACTATCATTGGTGCTGACCGAATATGAAATCGGCCCTTAGTGAATCAGACGACTGTTGGACGGCAAGAATGACCCCTTCATTCAGATTCTTCAATGCCTCAGTAAAGAGGACTTTCAGTGTAATGACCCGGTCATTTTCCTTCCTTTCCTTTTTTTCCTGAAATTTTGCGGATAATTTTTTTTCCGTTGTCTTTTCCTTTCTGTGTTTAGTTTTTTGTCACGTAGTGTCATCTCGAGTGCTCGAAAATGGTTTCTGAGACTCTTTCATGTGGATTGACAACTTCCT
>JAOTQH010000001.1:5402609-5422698 GCA_025631255.1 Cornus kousa | reverse complement strand
CAATATATATGCCCATCTCATCCAATAGTTCCTGCTTGACAAAATCACAGGTATTCATTTGATTCATAGTCTATAATTGTATATTGTTGTCAATGCTCCAACCATACAGACATCAAACATAATTTTCTGACCAAAGTCATGTACTAATGTGCAAGTGTCTTTAAAGTTGAATATTGGCCCAAGAATCAGATAATTTAGTTGCCAATGGCTGTGAAATGCATTTCTAAGAAATTAACACATCGTGGATAAATTGAAGAATCTGTCAAAATAATGGAAACATGAAGCATAACATTCAATTAATCAAGTCGAACTTTTAATAACCAAGTACTAGTACAAAATTGATGTCCCCAAATGTAAATTTATCTAGATTTCGAAATTTAGCAAACAACATTTTTTAGATGCAAACTTCTTTAGTCTTTAACTTTTATAAATATTCATAAATAGCCGAAAATCTGTCAGATTTATTTTTGAAACAGTTTTCTGAACACAATAATAAATCTTCAACTTCTAGTGAACAGAGAAGTGAAACATCAAAATCATTATAGAGAAAATTTTGCTCTATGACTAAATGACTCCCCCAAGCTAAATCCAAATTTGCTCTTCCAATTAGCAAATTTTCAATTTAAGACCAATTATTAATGAAACAAACAACAATCCATGCAGTTCTTGTAATTATACAGTGAAATTAAGAGGGTGGTGAAATATAAAACTAATTATATGCAAGGCAATCTTCATAAAAAATTTGTCAAATTTGTGCATGTCACATGGGAACTGTAATTTCCCTTATCAGGTGACCCAATGGGTCCGAATCTAAAGATAGTTATAAGCAGTATATCATTTACCCTAGCAGCTGGTGGTAGGATTTTTGCATGCCTCAAGGCCATGGCTTGAGAAGGTAATTGGAGAATGGCAGTGTTAGAACAAAAACAACACAAAAGGAATGGGTGATAACAATTTTACATTTGAATTCATCCTTAGCCCTAGACATTACCATAAAAATGAGATGAACCCACCATTTGACTGGTCCCATCGAGTAGATCAATTGAATGACTTCAGTTGATTTCAATTGAATTCATTTCTTTCTCCAGATGGCCCGAGTTATTACCCATTCAAACATCTTGATTGAGATAGATGGCTTAACTTATAACTAATTCCTCATACACATAATCTACAAAGTAAGACTTTTAAGGGCCAAGTTATTACCCATTCAAACATCTTGATTGTAACAGAATGTACAGAAGAAGGAAGACAACACTTCCAAAAACAAAACAACAAAAGGATAACTAAAGGCAATTACAATTGAGATTGACATTAAGCTTTACAAATATAAAATTATAAAGAGGAATTTCTAGATAGTGATCAAATTAACATGCATACAGTTGGGTAAGAGAGAGGAGTATATACTTGAGAGAGTGGCACATAGAGGTCCTTGCTGCTGTTATAGCCATGAGTGATGATGACTCTGTACTTGGCTTTTTCCTTGGAAACGCCCATCTCTTTGTAAGCCAAATACCTTCCATCACTGAGTTTGAGTCTAGGTGAAGTAACAGGTGGACCATTTGGTGACCCACAGACCTTTGGAGATTGAGGCTTCAAGGTCCGATATGCCCATATCAGGAAACCTATCACTAAAAATGTTATTAATTCTGTAAACATCCCTTTAACAACAGGATGGATCAGTCTCAACAAAATATCACAAGAAAAGAGGACCAAGAACAGCTTTAGAAGGCACATCAAAATCTTCAATCACATAGCAATCAAGAGAAAAATAAGAGAAATGGAAATTTTGATCTCAATGAGTATTGGGAAAATTGTAAAAGTAACGGACAATGGGCAGTCGGGTGTCTCACATAGCTTGCGCATAGCTGTGAGGTGTCTCACAAACCTTGCAAATAGCTGTGAGGTCCACCTAACGCTCTAGGGAAATTTATAACAGTGATTGATAATCTTTAGATGTGTGACATGGCTGTGAGCAGGGACGGACTTGTAAAGGGCTCAGTGGGGATAAAAAAAATTTTATTTATTTACATTATAACCTATAATTTTTATTAAAATTTTAAAATTGCCCCACTATATAATTTTGTCCTACTTATATATTTGGGACTTAAAATAAATTAAAGTAGTCGAGTCTCTCTCGTTTTCTCACTCTCTACCAATTCACATCCATGGTAATCGTCTCTCTCGCGCGCATTTTTTGCTATGAATATTGTAAGCAATTAATTGCGAAATCCAAGGAGAAATCAATTGATTTGTTATAATTTAAGTGTATCTGTTGAAAAATATATATTTGATAGTCTAGATAATGAAGTTATCATGTGGTGTTTTCAAAATAAATGAAAACTTGTGTGAACAATTGTAAATGTACTCAATAAAAATATCATTTAATGTTAAATTTTTTTGCTTATTATGACAGCATGGAAAAAAAATAAAAAAAATATCTTGTATTCATTCAAGGCTGGTATAATTTTCTGGGTTGGTCACTGGCGGTGACGTCCACCTACAGCTGTTGTGGTGGGCTTAGGATGTTTATGACAGCTTAATATATATATCATTTCAATTATTGCATTAAATGATTTTTAAACTATCATTTAACCAGAGTTTCAGGGAGGCTTTAAAACTATTAAACAGAATCCAATGATTTTTGGGATCACTTTAATTGAAGGAGAAATTATTGCATGGTCCTGCAATTTGACATGCAGCAAATATGTTAGCATGCAGTAAATCATTTTTCATATAATATATGATAATAATTTTCTATTATCGATTTTTGTAATCTTCTACTGATTCCTTTAATCTTTTAGCGATATTGCAACAATAGATATAATGTAGACAGGTAACCAAGACATAGAGTTGTGGACCCCACTGCAACAATAGATATACATTGTCTGGTCTTTTCACCACTGTGTACAGATATAGTTTATTTATTTATTTTTTTTTTAAATATCACAACAGGGTGTACTTGTTTTGGTATTTTAAATATACATGTGTGTATATATTGTTTTATCTCTAGTGTAGTAGCATGTGATGGACTACATACTTTCAAGTGAGGTATGATCTCCCAAATGAGATGATTTTTTATTTTTTATTTGGTTCACCATGACACTACAACGTAAATTCCGAATACATGCAATCACTTAAAAGATATATATGCAGAAATGTTGTTTATACATCACTGTTCAAACAAAGAGAAAAAGACTAACAAGTTGTTGCTTGAAAATTTGAATGCAAATAGATAACAAAAAATCTATTACCTCAAAAATATTCAAATATAACCAAATGTAGCAGCTAGTTGATAGTTCAAAAGTTGGCTTAGAAGCTTTGCAACTTAGAAAATCACTTACTTTGGCTTCACTATAAAGAGTGTTCTTGTCATTGCAAAGTGCCCTTAGGATGGCTTCACAGTGAATAACCTCATGAAACATCAAATGCCCACCACCAGGAACTTCATGATACCGAATCCAAAGTAACATTTTTGAAATGTATTGTT
The DNA here is from genome assembly GCA_025631255.1 of Cornus kousa. Classification (NCBI taxonomy): domain Eukaryota; kingdom Viridiplantae; phylum Streptophyta; class Magnoliopsida; order Cornales; family Cornaceae; genus Cornus; species Cornus kousa. Next base: position 5,419,211 of record JAOTQH010000001.1, on the reverse strand, counting down.
GCAGTAGACAGGGAACCATCCATCTACATAACCTTGCCAGAGATGAACAGAGCCCTCACCATCAGGGAATGGATCTTCCAGATCAGTTGGGTCAAACTACCATTTGCCATAGAACACCATCACGTCTCGATACAAGGATTCATAGACACCTTACTGCAGTACATTATTCTGCATAGAAACATGACCTTTACACTATCACGAGAAACGAAATATATGGCTCCACAATCCATGAACTGCTTAGTTCAGTTTTTTGAGAACAGAAAAGTTCAAATTTCATTTTGTTGATAGTTTAACTAAATTGGAAAGAGTGTTGATTTTAGGAAAAAGTTTGACAATTGTTTTCAGAGAAAAGGAAGTCCAAATCATTCAAATTTGTCTTGCAAAGAATGTAGTCATTATGGCTTAAAACAGAAATTGTAGTATGCATCTGAAAAATTACATAAGCAACAAATCTTGTTGGTCTTAAAATTGAGGATAAAAATAAAGGGCAGCCATTTAAAAACAATGATTGATGACAGGCAAAGAAGGCCACCATAGATTGATGAGTGGAACTACTAGAGCCATCCCAGCTAGCCTGCAAAAGTGGTTTTCATATTGCAGTTTTAGAAGAAGTTCTAGTCCTGGCTCAATTTTTTTTAAATATATATAATATATATGCTGAGTTCCGGACATTTATAGAATTCATAAGTTCTATATTAAATAAAAATTTCAATGTTGACTGAAAGTTCAGCATGAATCAAATAAATTTCTTAAAATTCTTGCAATTCTATTGAATTATGTAAGCACGAGAGAGAGAGAGAAATGCCTGTTTGGTATGTATTTGATTCATAGTCTTTATTTGTATAGTGTTGTCAATGCTCCAACCATATAGATATCAACATACTTTTCCAACCTAAGTCTCATACTAATGTGCAATTAGGTGTCTTTAAAGTTGAATTTTGGTCCAAGAATTAGATAATTTATTTAGAGTCTCCGAATTAACATTGATGTCCCAGCAAGATAAAGAATGTTGCCAATGGCTGTGAAACGCATTAGTAAAGAAAATAAGACAACCTAGGTAAATTGATGAATGTGGCAAAATAATGGAGGCATGATAACCATAGAGTACAAGCACAAAATTGTTGTTCCCAAATGTAAATTTATGAAGATTATAAGATTCATCAAACAACATTTTTTTAGAAGCAAATCTCTTTAGCCATGACTTTTATAAATATTCTCAAATACCCGAAAATCTGTCAGATTTATTTTTGAAATAGTTTTCTGAACACTACTAAATCTTCAACTTCTAAAGAACAGAGAAGTGAAACATCAAAATCATTATAACGAAAACTTTGCAGTATAACTGAATAGTCCCCCAAAAAATATCCAAATATGCTTTCCAAATCAGTAGATTTTCAATTTAAGACAAAGTATTGATGAAACAAACAACAATCTATGCAGTTCTTGCAAGTATAAAGTGAAATTAAGAGGAGGGTGATATATGCATATAATATGTGCGTGTAACATGGGAACTACCAACACTCCTTTCCAGGTGACACTACGGGTTCAAATCTAAAGACCAACAGATAAGCAGGATATCATTTACACTGGCAGCTGGTGGTAGGATTTTTGCATGCCTCAAGGCCATGGCTTGTGAGGAATGTTGAGAATGGTAATATTAGAACAAAAACAACACAAAAGGAATGGATGATAAAAATTTTACATTTGAATTCATCCTTAGCCTTGGACATTACCATAAAAAAGAGATGAACCCACCATTTGACTGGTCCCATCTAGTAGATCGGTTGGATGACTTCAGTTGATTTCAACTGAATTCATTTCTTTCTCTACATGGCCCAAGTTATCACCCATCGAAACATCTTGATTGAGATAAACTTCTTAACTTATAACTAATTCTTCATACACTTGGTCTACAAAGTAAGACCTTTAAGGGTCCTGTTCCTTCTTCTTCTTCTTCTTTTTTTAATTTATTAATTATTTATTTAGTTTGGTGCTAAGTAAGATAATTTTATAGATTGAAACAGAATGTACAGAAGGAGGAAGACAGCACTTCCAAAAACAAAACAACAAAGCCTAGAGCTAACCAAAGGATAGCTAAAGGCTATTACAGTTGAATTTGTTACTAAGCTTTACAAAGATAAAATTATAAAGAGGAATTTCTAAAAAAAGTTAACAAATTAACTAGCAAAGTCTTTGGGTAAGAGAGGAGTATATACTTGAGAGAGTGGCACGTAGAGGTCATTCTTGCTCCTGTTATAGCCATGAGTGATGATGACTCTGCACTTGACTTTTTCCTTGGAAACCCCTATCTCTTTGTAAGCCAAATACCTTCCATCACTGAGTTTGAGTCTAGTTGAAGTAACAGGTGGACCATTTGGTGACCCACATACCTTCAGAGGGGGAGGCTTCAAGGTCTGATATGCGCATATCAGGAAACCTATCACAAAAAATATTATTAATTCTGTAAATATCATTTAAACAACCGGATGGCTCAGTCTCAATCCAAATATCACAAGAACAAAAAGACCAGGGACAGCTTTAGCAGAAATATCAGAATCTTCAATCACAAAAATGGTATTTTTGTTCCCAATTAGTGTTAGGAAAAGGATCATGATTCTCAGGCCTAAAACATGGAGCAGGACCATTTAATAATTTCTCCTCATATATATAGCAGTTTATTGTGGTGGGGCCACAGCACCTGACCAATCAGGTACCAACACGTATAGCATTGTTCTGGGGCTTCTGGGACTCAAGATACTCTTGAAACATTTAAAAGTTAAGAGTAATAAGCTCAAACATATAGTGGATAAGCTCAAGCATGAGTCTCATTCACTACATCAAAGGGATAGAAACCTTGGACTTGACAAATAGGTTTGAAAATCATTTTCCTAAAAAGTAGTTTTTAAAACATTTCAAATATAATGATGCATTCATTATTCAATTCTACATATGTTTCGCTTATTAACTTATAACTAGCCAAATGGTCATATTTGTGACAGCTTAATATACATATATAGCAGTCCAATTAATGCATTAAGGCTTCCTTTAGATAACCAGGGTGGGAAAAGAAAAGAAATGCTAACATTCAGTGCGAAAGAAAAGAACAGAACACGTATCTGTCTTAAGATAAATTATGACAAGAAAGGAAATGGAAAAAGAAAAAGAAGGATAACATTCTTGTTTGAAAAAACTAAAGTTGAGAAAAGAAAAGAAACTATTTAAAACAATTTAGGGGAGTGTGTACCAGAAGAATTAATGGGTACAAAAGAAAATCAGTTCTGGACTGTTCAAGTGGCCATCTTCATCCTCTCTCATATTTCGTTCCTAATTAATAACATCACAAATCATATTTCCTTTTAAGATCATCAATTTATGATTCGTATATCAAGCACATTATAGGGTTAAAGCAAACAACCTCGACAAGCATAATATAGAAGAAAGCACGAATGACCCAAATTGAACCATCTAAGCGCTAAGCTGGTTCAACTTAATCACCAGGAAATTGAACTCCCAACAGGAACCAATTATACAAAATTCCATCTTAATTTTAAATTCTAGTTTCAAATTGAAACATGTTAGCTTTCTAACGCATAAAAATAAAAATACATAACTAAAGCCAGAAAAAGAATTATATATATAATTTTCTCTACCAAGAATGCATAACGCATTTACCCATTAATGTAACCTTGCATCGGTTGAAACCCAAAAGATGAATTATCTCCCAGCAATTAACAAACGTTGTTAACAAACATGGTTGTCAACGGTGAAATCGCAGCCATTGCTTAATATGATCTCTAGCGACATCGTTGTTGCCCTCGTGGTCTGCCTCCGCTTCTACGACCGTTGATACCTCCGCCGTGCCCAGCTCTGCAACCCCGCCGCAGCCGTAGTGCCCATCTTATCTTCTTCATCGATCCGAACCATTCCAATGCCACAACGACTACCGTCACCGCCGCTAGGTCACAGCCTTGACGCATCCGTCCTCAGCTTCCTCCTGGTGGTTCTTTTATTGAAGTCAGCCGCAGTGAGAGTGAAATTCAAAGAAAGTGTAGTAAAGACGATAATAATAATACATTTTTTAAAAAATTTCTTTAGTTAACATGGATGGCATGAAAGTTAATAAAAAAAATGGGTTAAATGATGCGAGTCTGTGAGAGGTTTGGATTTATTACTCTTACATTAAATTTTAGTCAAAATTGTTATCACACTTCATTAAATTTGATTTAATTTGCTCTAACACCCACTTCTAAATGGATAAAATAAAATACTGTACATTTTATCCGGTTTTTTTTTTTTCTTTTTTTTAACGAATTTGTTAGACTTTTATACCCCTCACATGTTATTACACCTTCCCCACGTGTCAACAGTGTAATGGCTGCTGACCTCAATTTTTTTTTTTTTTTTTTTTACCTTAAATTCTTACTAATTATACTTTTTAAATATTTTTAAGGCAATATAGAGAGAGAGAGAGAGAGAGAGAGAGAGGTGGTGGAGGTTTTGGGTGGGTTTGGTGGTCGTTGCTGTCATGTGGTGGCATGAGATAGTGTTGGTTTTGGTGAGGGGTAATATTGTCATTTTATATTTTATACTACATGTCAGCAATGACATAAGAAAAATAATTTAGATATTTAAGGTGTCAAAGCAAATAAACCAAACCTAATGGGGGTATGATAGGATGATAAGAACTGAAGTTTAATCTAAGATCAATAAAATTTGGAGAAGTGTCAAAAGCATTTAACCTTAAAAAAAATTATGGTTTATCTAAATTGTCTATTTTTTTTATTAAATATGACAAGTTTAAATAAATTTATATTTAATAAATATTTTTATATTTAAAAGAATAAAATTAATATAAAAATTTAACTAATAAAATTTTGTATGATATAATATAAAAAATTATGGATATGATTAGAATTTCAAATAATTTTCTTAATAAACCAAATTTTTTTGTATTTTTTTTTGTAGGAAAGTTTGGTGATTATGGAAAATTACTTTCTCGCAAAATTTTTCTTCTCTTTCTAATACCCTTATAAAGTTTGGAATTTTTTTTATTTCTTTTCATTTCTTACTATTTCCATTTAACCAAAATAAGCTCTATGATCCCAAGAGAAAAGGGCCAAAAAAAAAAACAGAAGAAGTAAATTTGCCCAATTATTAAATATTTTATTATAAGAAGGTAAATCATGAGATGGTCACTCTTGACAAATTTTTAACCAAATTTCTTTCCATTTTAAATTCAAGATGTTAATTCCGTGCTCCAAACATAGCTCTCTCTAAAATTGGGAATCTCTGAAACCAAAAATTAAAAAGCTGATTCTGATAACTTCTAATCAGAAAACAAGTTTCATCTATTCACATGGTGACAAGAAAATAACTGATAATTTTTGTTATATAATCGTCTATATAGTCGCCAAAGCATTTTACAAACAACAACATTTTTCGTAGAACATTAAGCAGTTTATTAGAACAAAGATGCCACAACATGTAGGTGGAGCTCATCCTAGCAAGAGTTCCCTAAAGATGGCTTCACAAAAACTACTGTTAAAGATTAGCAAATGTCCAACATCTGGAACCTCATGATATCGAATCCACGGAAGCTTTTCTGAAAGATAACGATTTAGTTGGAAGGGGATGATTCTGTCTTCGTAGCCTTGCCAAATGTGAACCGAGCCCTCATTGTTAGGGAAAGGATTAGTTACATCCATCGGATCAAATTCCCATTTGCCATAACCAGCCATTATGTCTCGATAGAGAGATTCATATTCACCTTGCTGTCGAACCTTTTCCTGCAAAAAGAACCATGACCAACTGTTACCAGCTGAAGAACCACTGCATAATTACAAAACAATAAGCACATTTCTGCCAACTTCATCTAAAAAAAATGAAAATCTTTACTCAATTAAGTGTTTCGTTGATATTTAATATGTTTTCTTCGTTACTGTTGTCATGAGAAGCAAACTGATGAATAAATTTTCAAGGTTTTCAGACACCATTTGTTTGATAAGGACCTCATGTCACTCATTTTGTGAACTATACTCATCAAGAGGTATCTGCAGAGGGTCTCTGAGTGGCAATGGCACATAACCTCTTAAGCACCGGTAGAATATGATGTATGTGCCTCGTGTTGATTAACACCAAAAGCTAAATGGACTTGAGAATTTAAAGATATGATGTCCTTTCCAGGTCACACTAACAAAGCATATTATTATCTACATTGTATAAATGATACCATAACTTGTGGGAGAGATGTAATTACCCGACCAACACTCGGCGTTTCCGAGAGCTTCTTAATGGTATCTAAATCCTGTTGGCAGAAAATGGCCATGTTCCCTGTCATGATACTTAAAGTAGGGAACCATTTTTGAGTCATCCACCAGTTGAACAACCAAGGGGCATAATGTGCAATTCGGAATGTCCACTGGTCCTGCGGTTGCAGCCTCTTGAAGCCTTCTCTCGATACATTAGCCGGAAAACAAGGCCACCAGTAGTTGACAAATGGAACAACTAGGGAAGCTCCTGACAACCTGTGAATTTCGTTTGGATTTAAACAAAATCAAGAATTAACGGAAGAGGAGAAAAGATGAAGCTATTATTTGAAGTATCATGCCTGTGTGGTATGTATTTTAGGCAACTCCAAATAGGATATGCTCCCATGGAGACACCAATCACATAAAACTTAGATCCAATCTGCAACTTGTCAGCTAGTTCTTGAATATCAAATGCTTCACTCTTCACAGAGCGCTTTGGATTTGGATCGCTCTCACCATAACCTGCTCGGTCAAATGACAGGAAATATATCTGTAGCTCCTCTATAAGCTCCTGGAATTAAATAATAAAAAATTGAAGAATTTCATTTCCCATCTGATTCACTTAAAAGGATAAGAGAGAGACATGAATAGAAGCAGGTATACTAGAATGGTACAATGTTAGCACAATTAACATCCGATATGTTATGTGTGGCAGAGGCACATATTCGAACAAGTAGTGTGGTTATAGGTGATCAAGTGGTAGCTTGAACCTAATCCTGTTTCAAGATTAGTCATATATTTGTCTGATCTTAAGCTTTATTCAAAAATAACACTTTTGTAGTACAGAAACAAAATTTGTCTATTTTGCAGCTTGACATACTGTAATATCTTTATGTATCTGCATTATTATTATGTAATGTCACATAAAGAGTAATTATATAGGGAGAGATGAAGGTAGATGTAACAAGTAGAAAACCAGAAAGCAATGTTAGTTGACACATAAGTAAAATCCCATTCATCAAACTTTTATCCAAGTTTCCTTCGGAATGATGCTTAACCAAGTTCTGATGTCATTCCACATGCAAACCTTGAAACTGGACAAACATAGTTCTAATTTGGCTAATATCCTCTAAAACAAATACGAATTCTCCTAAATGTGCAATCTGGTTTGTTCTTAATACAGCATTTGATGCTTTTGCTTTAGACTTTTGAAGTGTAAACACAGAGATCTCCAGCCATAAATTCAAAGAAACAAATAGCAAATGTGTAGAAGTTAAGAAAACAGAGTTTTTCATACTTTGGGGACGGCCATGCTCATGCCCTTGGAATCATCAAAGCCATGAATGACAATGATCTTGTACTTAGCCTCTTCCTTGGAAACACCTGACTCTCTGTAGGCCAAATGCCTCCCATCACTGAGTTTGACTCTTGGTGAAGTAACAGGAGGACCACCCGGGGAGCCACATATTTTTGGGCGGGGAGGCTTTAAAGACACATATACCCAGCCCAGAAGACCAACTGTCACCGCCATTGCTATCTGTGGAATCATGACTGGGGAAAAAACAAAATATCATTGTAATATGTTGCCAAGACAACTTGATTGGTTAAATCTAAAATAGGAGTTATGAATGGATGAAGTTTTACACTGTAATATTTACAGAAATGATATACAATTGACAGTGAAGACAAATGAACTTGAAAACTGTACATTTAATTTGTAATAAACCTTATTTTTTATGTTAGATGTCATGTCAAAGGTTCACACCAGGATTTCTTGCTCAGAGTAAACAATTCAAGCAACTGATTATGTATCGACATTTTAGCATGTTGGTAAATATGGACCTTGAAGAAAGGGGGGGAGATTCTGAAACTTGGGTCTTTGCTACCACCACACATAAACCTTACCAAGTAAATTTACATAAAAATGTCTCAAGAACATGGGTCAAGAAATCTCTCTTAATCCCATTATTCTCATTTCTAATTCGTTTTACCAAACTTTATCAGAAGATAATGTTCTCGTCCAATGTGTTCCTTGAGTTTAATTCTTCCAAACTAAGGTAAATAATTCCTTCATATATGTTCTATGTGCACGGCACATGTACTATTTATGTGTTATGAACCCAATCTACTCAAGGATACAGATCATACAAGAGATGACACATGAAATAAGCCAAAAGGCAAGCATACAGATCACAAGTTGTAACACACCACAGGTTCTAAATGTGTTAACTAGATGAACTTGTGATGTATTATAATAATGTTTCCAATTTGTGATGTATTATAATAATGTTTCCATACAAATCAAACCATTATAAACTTATATTTACTAAATTACAATTAAAAGAAATAAACCTAAAACCCTCTAGCTTTTCATTAGATCTTTTATTGATGAACACACAAGGACATAATCTTCAAAGTACAGAGATAGCACAAACAACCAACCAAATTGGTTCTATTCATCCTAAAAGTATGAATCAAGAACAAAGACACAACCCTTCAAATAATTAGTTGCAGTTCTTCAAATTTCTTCTTTTATTGAGGAACCCATAAAGACATAATCTTCAAAGTACAGAGATGACACAAACAACCGACCAAATTGGTAATAGTACTCATCCTAAAAGTATGAATCAAGACCAAAGACCAAAACGCTTTACCAATAATTAACTACAGTTCTTCAAGTTTCTCCAAGTGAAGTGGGTACCACCAAATTAGAACTCTAAACCCATGAAAAACACTAAAACACAAACAGCTCTTTCACTTTCAGTGGTAAAGATGGCACAGGAATGAATCAATTTCCAAAAAGAACAAAGCAATAATCTAACTTATGTGAAAGAAATCGTAGAAATGAAAGCACCCAAAAGTAAATAGCAAAGATTAGAGAAAACCCACTTGAAGAGAGTTGGAAAGAACCGTGTTCTTGGACTTTCTGGTGCGAGCCCTCGCTTATACAGCGGATGATACTATCCTAGTGTGAGCCCCTGCAATTGATACCACCCACCTATATACATACATACATACATATATATATATATATATATATATATTGATAAGTACATATATTAACAGACCCGTTACGGAAATAGAAACATCGATAGTTTTTCTCGAAGATTACTAATAAAACAAAGTGCGGCGTTTTGAGCTGGTAGTTGATTACCGTTTGGTATATATCACACTTATTCAGAATTGCACCTCACATTCTTTCTTATTTTGATATTTTCAGCCATTAATTGTTAGTGATCAAAAATTTAATTTCAAGAAAAGATTAATTATGGCCATGGAATATGCTAATTGTTTGGTATATATCACAATTATTCAGAATTGGACTTTATAGGATTGCATGGTTCAATTTTCTAATAATTTTTTATTTTAAAAAATAAAAAATTGCACGGTCAAGAATTTATCAAGAATTTATAAAACAGAAAATTGTTTTCAAATAATTATAAAAGATAATTATCTAGAAACATGATTAAGTTTTCTGAAAACATGATTGAGTTTTCTTAAAACCTTTTTGCAGAGTTTTTATTTTTTTTTTTATTTTTAGTTCTAATACAAAAATCCAGTTAAAAAATATTTATTTTTATATTACTGTTGTATATAATTCTCTTTAAACAATTTTTTTTTTTTTTTTAGTTGTTGGAAATCTTTTTTTGAGGGATGAATAAAGAAAAGATTAATTAATTTCATTGTTTGGTATATATCACAATTATTCAGAATTAGACCATGCATTCTTCTTATTTTGGTATTTCATTTTAGTCATTGTTAGGGACAGATCTAGAAATTCATTTTGAGGGATTTATATAGAGAGGTTTTTTCATAATTTTAGTGTAGGCAATTTTCAAATTTTATAGGTATATATGCAAAAAAAAAATATAAATTTAAAGATGTAAAATATAATAATAAAAAATCTCAGTAGCGGCGGATGCCCCACTGAGCGCTTCGGCCTTCACATATCCATGCAGTTGTAGATTTTTAAGTGATCAAAAATTTAATTTCAAGAAAAGGTTAATTATGGCCATGGAATATGATAATATTACAATGGTGGGAAATTATCATATGATGGGCTGGTTTGTTTTATTTATTTAGTAATTTATTTTCTGACCAGCTACAGCCCATCATCAAGGGCTGATCTTTGAGGTCATCATATTTTGAATGATTAATGCTACAAAGAAGTGAATCTAAAGACAAATATATCCTTTTAGACCTCTCTTAATGTCTAGTTATTCAGAAATTGATTTTCATTCTACTGTAAAAAAAATAAAAATAAAAAAATAAAAATAAAAATAAAAAAATGTAATTCTATATCCAAAATGAGTGATTGTCTAGATGGACCAATGCGATCATAATTTTATGTCCAAATTGAGTGATAGGCCCATGATAATTGTTCCGTTTAGCGAACTCTAGGGCCTATTGGCCTAGGTGATATAACATCCACTCGGCTAAGGCTGAAGTGATAGGTCCAAGTGGGGGCAAAATGGGCCTACCATTTTACAGCCTGGTATTCTGGGCTTCAATTCCATGTATTGGGCTTCAAATATATGAGGAACAGCCCAGCACATCTAACCCATGTTAGGCCTTTGGTTTAATATCTTTGTTGGAACCATTGGGCTATGAGGTCATTTGACCCATACCCATCCTACAATATGGTTACTCTTGGTTTGGGGATGTGAGAGGGCTATGAGGTCATTGGACCCATACCCATCCTACAATATGGTAACTCTTGGTTTGGGGATGTGAGATCATTGGCTTGCTACTTCTTGATACAGGGTAAATTACACATTTTCTGAGGTTTTGATAAATTATAAACGGGTAAATCGTTCAACTTTTATTATTTTAAATTACCTTGTGTTTTAGCGCATGTGTTCATTGATACTCCCACCGCTTTCTTTCCCATAGACCTATTAACCAAATTTTATAAAAATGTCAAATTTGTGCTTCCATTGTATGAAAAGTCGATAGGGTAAATTACAAAAACTTTCACATGTTTGGACAAATTACGCATGAGTCACATGAATTTCAGGTTGACAAATATTTGTACTGCGATATATTATTATAAGAGAATTATTGACTTCTCACACTCAAAGTTATTTAATGAATTTAAATAAGATCAAAATAATAAGCATTTGATAGTTTACTTGTGTTTAATTGACCAACCCTCAAAGAAGTTTAGTGTAATTTATCGTAATTAATACGTACAAGCTGCCCAATTGCCTTGAATTTTATTCTATATTTTACAAATTAATCTCTTAGCATTATTGTTGAGGAAGATTGTGCAAAGTGCCCATGTATTGCAAAATTGATAATCTCTCCGTCCCATTATAATTGTTCATATCGTAAATTGTGACTCCTACACAATTTAAATTTATAATTCACGAAATGAATAATTATAACAGGACACAAGTATTTTATAGATTCTATCCCACGAAAATTCAAAGTAATTCATTGAACATATGTAATCACAAAAATCAGTGACATATGTTACTAATATTTTATTTGATTCTGATTAATATATAAAAAATTATATAATATGTATATTTATTTGTAAATAAATTAACCATGTAAAAATATATAGTTCCCGTGGCACTTTTCATGTGGACGTGCAGTTTTTCATGTAAAGAAAAAACCAATAAAAAGGTGAAAAACACAAGCCATGTATGAACGGATAGGCATAAAATGGTGTCAGATGTTCTTTTGGTACAAACTGCGATTGATTAGATTGTTCGACGATAACATGCGTGAACCACCTAGAACAAAACATTGATAATTTTCTTTCAGCTACAGTCATTTCCATTGCTAAAACATAGTATATATTTATATATATTATAAAATAAATAAATAAATAAATTTTCTTTTTGGGTACAAAGAAAGTGGAATGAAGGTATATAAATATGTTGTAAAAAAAAAAGAAAAGGTATATAAATACTCCATATAAAGGAATATACAACATCCTCCCTGATGTACATGTTGTGTGAAATTGATGTTTTCTATTAGTTTAAATTCTAAGACACAAAGGAACATAATTTTGAAAACAAAATAAAGAATGATTTATGATATCCTAAAATCTAAATAGTTAACGGGAAATATTTTGTGCTGTTGGATATAAATTAATAGTAGACTCAACCCTAGGCTAGGGCTAGTCAATATCCTAAAATCTAAATAGTAGACTCAACCCTAGGCTAGGGCCAGTCAATATGATTCTTTTATGAGCATAGCCATGCCATACAGTTATATTCACTGATAATGAATGGGAAAAAAGAAATAGTACTTTTAAATTTCACCATATAATGATTTATTTATTTCTGGTCTAATCTTTGCAGTATTTTCAAGTCCATGTTCTACAAACACCTTAAAAACAGAAAAAGAGAAGGGAGAAAATTTTAAAAATAATAATAATAAATAAATAAAATTTAATTAAGGTAGTCCAGTTTTTATGATACATTATTTTATTTTATTATTATTATTAGTATTTTTTTTTTTTTCGGACAAAAGGAGACTCGAATCTCCTACCCTTAGATGAAGTATACGCTCGGTTTTTCCTTTTATGATATGCATTGATTGAAAAAGTACATTATTTGTTTTTTTAAATGGCTGTCCTATAAATGTTATATTAAAATATCTTTAAAAAAAAATCATATGATTTCAATTTGGTCAAATTATAAAATTTTACTAGAACATGTTCTAGTGGTATACTATAAATGAATTATAAGACCGTGTTAAAGACAAATATTGGCAAAGCACAATCAATCAGGTAATAATAGAAATAATATGGTTCGACAACATTCATGGTGAAGACCAGTGAAAAATTTTCACTATGCATCCCAATAATAAAGAAATATGCATGGACTTACAACTAGGGTAAGCCACGGATCAGATTAGGCATCCGATCTCAAACGGTCTGAAAAATTCTAAATTCGTCACCAATTAATTTGTGGGATATCGAATCAAACCAGATTTGTATTACCTTATATAGAACTTATAAACTATAGACATGGTACGTGAAATCCAGTGAAAAAATATCACTATGCATTGGAAGAAGAAAATAATAGATACAAGTCTTTCAAACCTTTTTACTTGACATTTTGTCTTTCTATTTCAGAATTTTCAACATTGTATTAAGAATGCAAAAAATTATAACACTCAAATACACCGAATTAAGTTAAAAAAATAAAAAATACACCGAGTTACTATTTGATACTAGACACCAAATTCATTACAAAAGTTGAAATTGGAAAAAAAAACACTCACGTTTCAAGTAAAAATAGGGTTCAAAAAAGAATTTGGTCTACAATAATATGGAATTTTAGGTATATAATTCTGATACTGTAGTTTCTGAAAGAAGATGAAAATTTTTAATAAAGTCAAAAAACGAAAGTTCTGAGTGTGGTTGTGTGTGTGGTAACGAGATAACGTAGTACACATGATTATAGTTGTGTAATGTGTGGATCAAAACCACTTATGAAAAAGAAGAAATGCACTTTTTTCTTTTTGTGATAGTTGAATGCTAGACTCAATTAAGGTACACTTACGTGGATGCCAACCGATTCATCTGGTGGGGGCCAATTCTTGGTGGTTTGTAAAGGACAATGACCTTTACAACACAGCTCATCCTCAGCGTTGCTAGAATCTTTGAAGATTGCTGTATCTAATTCTAATATATCCAAGAGTATATGACCTGTCTTTTTTTTATCCAGAATATACTAGCAAAAGGCATGAGTAAAATTGTACGATTATAAAGTAAAAAATATATAAAACAAATTTTAGTAAAAAAAAAAAAATACCCCCACCAGTTTTATAAAACCACGATGTGAGTCAAGGTTCTCTAAATATGACAATTTTTTTTAAATGAATTTGTGAGTCACGGTTCTCCAAATATGATACTTTTTACAGAACGAATTTGTGAATCACGATTTTCCAAACATGACACTTTTTATGGGAAGGAGTGAGCAAATGATTCATTACATATCAAAGACCAATTGTGTTAAGTATAAAAATTTATTTTTATTTTCTAAATTCTAAGTGGAATAGAAGGGGGTGGAAGAGTTCTACTAAATAAAATTGTCATTTTTTCTAATTTGTGCATTTTTGGAACAATTAATTTGGTACCTTTTAGAATTTGAAACGGAATAGTAGTTAACAATTATAATAATTGTTACTTAAAAAATCCTTTATAAAATTTCAAACTAAATAAGAATTAACAATTATAATTTTTTTTTTGTTTTTAAGAAAAACATTTGTGTCCTTTGAAGTGTTCCCACAAAAGAAAACGTTTTAAAGCATCTCCAACCATTATGTATATATTTTTTTTTTGTAAATCTAATGTGTCACATAATAAATTTATACAAAAAAATTTAGATTATTATGTTTAGCTCCGGAGGTTGTGTTTATACCTTTTGTATAAAAATATAACCCCAAATAATAACCAACCAGTGTCATGTCTGGATCTCACATAGTTTTTACAAACCTATTTAATATAGGGTTGATTAATAAGAAAGAGGGAGGAGAAAAGAAATATGTTGATGTGTCTATGTAAAATTGTTGTGTAAAATACACTACAATTTTACACATTGGTGATTTGGGAGTGTTTTTTAAAAAACTGGTGTATAACTGCTGGAAATGCTCTTAGAATAATACCAATCAAGTCCACTTATTAATAACTCATGTTTGTGTTTTAATAAGGTATAGTGTAAATATATGCCTAAATTAGTCTTTTTCCTTTTAGAATTCCAAATTAAATAAGAGTTAACAATTTTGATTTAATAATACTTTATTAGATTTTTTATTCCAAATTAAATAAGTATTGCTCTTAAAAAAATGAAGAATGTTAATAAACAGAGAAAACTTCAATTATTTGTTATAAAATCACAATTTAAAAAAAAAAAAAAAAAAATTTCCTTTTGTGTCTTCTAAAGTGTTTTTCACAAAAGAAAACGTTCAAAAATAAATACCAATTAAGTCCACTCATTAATAACTCAAGTATGTGCTTTAATTAATTTTTTTGTATTTTAAAAAAATAAAAAATATTAAGAAATTAGGAGAGAGATTATATATTACACTTAAGAATGTAGAACACGTTTGTAAAACTTTCATAGCAGAGTAATTTTGTAATATAGATAAAAATGGTAAACTTTTATTTTTTATATAATAATTTATTTATTTATTGGTGGAACTCATCTCATGTGTTTGTCGCTCCTCAACAAAATGCACTTTTTTTTTTTTTGGAAGATTATTTTTACAATTAAAGTTGGGAATGGGTTAAAAAATCTATTCGTACTTAATTAGAGTGAGACTTAAATTGAGATGTTAACAACTCAGCTCAACTCATACCCAAATTCTAATTTTTCATGGACAGTATTTTCCTAATGTATTATCCGTATATATTTTGAAATTTTCAAAATGTATATTCTAGAACGTTTTCTTCATATTTAGTTTTATGTTTTTTTTTTACTTCACTGACTTAATTTACCTATGTATTTTTTTTATTTCTTTTGTTTTGCTCCTTTTATTTGCAAAGCTATTGCAATTTGCAATTCAGATTGTGGGATTTTGTGAGAATTAGGGGTGCAATTTGGTAAGCCAACGCGACCCAATTCGAGTTCAGATCTCTTCTTCTTAACATTGGATAACTATTTTTACAATTAAAGTTAGGTTTGGATTTAAAAATCTACCCGGACTTAATTTAGAGTGACTTTTCAATTGAAATGTTAATAACTCGAGTCAACTCATACTCAAATTATAATTCTATTTATTTTTATATATCTATAACTATTTTATTAACACGTCATGAAAAAAATTCAAGATTTGTATCACGAATGATGATGTCCTTACTCTCCTAATATATATATATATATAGACACACACACACATATTAACATGGACATTCATAACAAAGTTTTCTTGCTATATACCAAATCAAATAAAGTAATGCTACGTACAATTTTTAATGCTACAACTAAGAATTGTGTAGTTTATTGGTATTTTTTTATTTTTTAAAGTAAAAGGTTGAGAGTTCAAATCATTATAATTATGGAAAAAAAATCGTTTTATATATATATATATATATATATATATATATATATATATTCTCTTTTGCACTCTCGACTTTATAATTACGATAAACATGAAGTTGATTATGTATTAATCAAATTATTTAAATATGTAAATCGTTAAGTGTTAGTGGAAGGCGGCAGTGGCAGTGTTAGTGGAAGACGGCAATAGTGTTGGTGGAAGGTAGTGGAGTTGGCGGTGGTGATGGTAGACGACAGTGGTGGAAGGTTGTGGAGGTGGTGGTGATGAAAGGTGGCGGCGCTGGAGTTGGTGTAAGGTGGTAGTGGTGGAAGACGGTGACAGTGGTGGAAAG
>JAOTQH010000001.1:5398399-5402509 GCA_025631255.1 Cornus kousa | reverse complement strand
CTTACATAAAACATCTAATAAAAGGCTAAAAACAGCTAATAAAAATAAAAATAATAATAATAAAGATATTTCAACACATTCCACTCTATCTAAGGGCCATATCCTTCTGTCAAACCACACATTACTATATCCTTCCTAATTTTTTTTTTTTTTTTTGATAAGTAAAAGTTTATTAGAAAAGCGTTCAAAAGGGGAACGCATCCCTATTACACAAGGGGAACGCGTCCCTAATGCATTGCTTTGGAAGTTTTGAAGCATATCCTTCCTAATTAACTCTAACTACATTAACTTTGGTCTTCTTCTTCCCCTATAATTTCCCTCAATGTGGACCATATTGTTCTTCCTGACTAATGATAAAATATCAAGCATTGATGGTGTTAAAATTATTTCTGCATTTCCTTATCTGCTCTTCATGCAATCAGAACTTGGGATCAGTTATGTGTATTATTCAGCTTTCATCAGTTAACTTTTTGAAACTTTGTTAAATATTGTTAAAAGCGCATGCAAGATACCGTAGTCAGAAACATAAGATATATTTGTATATTTCTGTATCTTGTATGTTACTCAGAAATTGTAACTATCTTTGGATTGATGTTTGTGATCTTACTGACCATCTGGATAACATCATGACAATAGGAATCAAGCACCAGTTTTACATATTTTTCTGTTCCCAATGATTTACATTTGGGGCCTCCTTCATTTAATTCTTATTGGATTCAATTGGATTCTCTTTTTTAAACGCATCCAAGATGTAGTTAGAAACATAGAGTGATAGGTATGATTCAGTACTTTTAATCTTAATCGGCGGTCACCATTTAACTGGTGATGTTGGCGATGTTACTCAGAACCATTGCCTTTTTTTTTTTTTTTTTGATAAGTCAGAACCATTGCCATTTTGAACATGAATTTAGCTTCATGTTCAAAAGCCAAGCAGAGATTTTCTCAGTGGGTCCGTAATATGAATTTTTATTTAATAAAAAAGCACAATTTTTTTTATTAAACAATAAAATTCTATAAATGAACCACAGCTCATCAACAACTACTAATAATAGTAATTGAAAAGAACAAGTGGAAAATTTCACCCCGCAATTGGAGAAAAGGAGAAAACTTCCACTCTGCAATAATTTTTTTAAATAAATGTAAATAAGAATTTTGGGAAACTTGTGCTTCCTCTTTCTTCTTTTTAAAGGAAGACGGATTCCACAATTTGGAATTCCTTTAAACACAGGTATCCATATATTCCCTCATTATTTTTCTTCCTTTCTTATTTGATTCTCCGTCTTTCTCTTACATACACAAACACGAAGCAATTCCAAGTTTAGCATGAAAAAAAAATTAGCCTTTTTTTTTAAAAATAAATAAAAAATTCCGTTACATTTTAATAGATTTTGATCCTGCCCCCTTTTTAAAGAGGATGATATAGCAGTTAATTGTGGAAAATCCCTAATATTTAGGCAAAAATCAGATTTTTTTTTTTTTTTTCCTCCTGAATTTGAGTAAGGTCAAGTGGCCCCACTGGAGACCATGTGGCTTTGCCCTGTTCGTGTCAGGTGGTGGTTCTAACTCTAACCTACTTATAGAATTACCATCTGTAGTTGTTTTCAATTTACGCTACACTACTATCTCTCTGGTTGGCGAGTATACTTCGTCTTATCACATATGATATTTATACTGACTTGTCACATCTAAATCTACTCTGCATTAGTCCAACCATTTTATTTCTTGTTTCTTAGCGTAATTTTGCAGACAGATTGTTGAGTCAATTGTCCAATGATATGCAATGGAAGCGTATATTCATTCATTACAGCCATCCTACTCATTGGAAATTTGAATGTATTGTGTCATTGTATGTTCCTGTACAGATTATGGCATACAAGATGGGCATGTATGCCTTATATATGCATGTCTATTTTTTCCTATAGACATACTTAACTTTATATAGCTTCCTACTTCTACATTTTTTCTCACCTTTATATGCATATCCATTAATACCAAAGGGCCTTTGGCCTAATGGTATAACCTCCTCATCTTCAAAGAAGAGGGGAGGGGTTCGAGCCTGGGCGTGGGCAAAAAAAAGTGTGTGTGTGTTTGCTTTACCATTCAAAAAAAAAAAAAAAAATGCATATCCATTAATATACTTAACTTTCTGTAGCTTCCTACGTCTACATTTTTTTTTTAATGCTGAACAACTGCCTGTTGTTCTTCTGTTTTTTCTTTAGTAGCTCAGGTGATTTGTGACTGATTATTGATGGAAAATTCACTAGTAACTATTAAAAAATGATGTTGCTTGCTTTCAGGATGAATCTGTTCTAATATGGTTCTCGGGCAAGGAGGAGAAACATCTTAAACTAAGTCATGTGTCCAGAATTATTTCTGGACAGCGCACTGTAAGTTTCTTGCTATTGAGATGACATCCTCTATGACTAATGTCATGACGTTTATAAGTTGTGGAGAAATGTGATAACTTGTTGTCTACTACAATTGATAAAATTGCTGATGGAAGATAGATTTTTCCATCCCAACTGTCTTATGGTTTTTGTCTCGTTTTTGGTACTGGGATATTGCTACCATAATTGATATGGCTTATTTGTTTGACTGCTGAAAATGCTGAACCCTTGGGATCAGGAATAGCATTCACGTGATTGAGATACAATTTTTTTCATCTTAACAATGTATCCACAGGAATCACTTCTATGTTTATTCCTTTCTCTACTTGACGTCCCTCTTTGTCCGAAATTCTTGGCCAATTATCGAAAATTTTCAGCTCACTTGGATTTACTTTGTGCATAATCTGGTCTTTTATTTTATTATTATATCTATCAACTACTGTGTTTGTGTGCGTGGATGAGTTGGATAATATAGCAGTACTATAGCATATATATATTTAATAACTTGCTTTTCATCATGTGATTGACTTTTATCAGATATGTGCTATAAATGATAATAGAAGTACGAAGTTTCAAACAAATATTAATCATGATGATGTGATTTATTTTTATCACCTGTATGGCTATAATATAATAACTTGCTAAATTTTAACTGTAAAATTTTCAATTATTTTTTATGTCAAGATGATTACAGAAATGATCTCAAATATTCACCCTTGTTCCAGTGAGAGGTCCTTTTTTCCAGTTGAGATCCCCTTTTGTTAAATACTAAGAATATAGAAAATTAATTTCTTTGCATTCATCAGAAGTTAGTACTTGTATCTATTAGTGATATGTATTATAAAAAAGAAAACCCTATATCTATTAGTCATATATATATAGCAACACAAGGCACGTTAGGATGTAAGGTGGTACCAAGAATTGGCTTTGGCATGTGAAGGCATATGGATGCAGCATTGTCTATGGTGTGGTTACAATCTTGACTAACTAGGCTTTGGTGTTAAGAATGGAGCCAAGTGTATTGCCTTGAGGGGTTGCGGGGAAAAAGATTTTTGGCAGCAAACCTTGGGCTGCAATGTCCATAATGAGAAAGAGATGGACCTTGGCATAGACAAGCGTCGTGATGCTTACTTGTAAGTGGCGTGACTTAGACAAGTTATGGTGGCTTGCTCATATAAGTTAAGGCATTGCTATATGGCTGCTAGGGACATTTGACTTATATGAGTGCTTAACAGCTGGGGCAGTGGTGAGCCTGTACATTTATCACTACACAGGAGTTGTAGACCAGGGGGATTTGGGGTGTCAATTTCAAGGACAGGTGGCATTGGGTCATCAATTTGTAATGTAGTCC
The DNA here is from genome assembly GCA_025631255.1 of Cornus kousa. NCBI lineage: Eukaryota > Viridiplantae > Streptophyta > Magnoliopsida > Cornales > Cornaceae > Cornus > Cornus kousa. The sequence goes on along the minus strand of JAOTQH010000001.1, from coordinate 5,398,771 downwards.
ATTGGTTACAAAAGGGCCAACTCCTAGAGAGGATCTATATTATTATATCATGTTCCTACTATCATCGTTTCCCCCCACCCTTAAAAGTAGCATCAATTGTTAATTCATTGCAATATAGTACAAGGTAAAAGACTCTTCTGATGAGCTGATAATTGTCTAGTGGAGGTTTGAAATCTGAAATGAAGAAGTCTGCTATGGCTTGTCAATTATATCTTTTTATTAATTATACTAGGGGGATTGGAGTATATTTTGCTGGGTTATGAGATAATTTTTCTCAATCAAGAGTCAATGTGGCTGAAAAGATTTTGACCTTCAAATCATACCATTTAAATGGGTATTAACTTGTTCCGATGTGCAACTTGGATGATGTTC
>JAOTQH010000001.1:5388399-5393399 GCA_025631255.1 Cornus kousa | reverse complement strand
GATGGGCCACATGAATTCTGTGTCTCCATTGCTTTATATTACCCCCCATACCACCTACTATGTTTAATTTTTTAAAGTCTTTTCTAATAACCTCATCCCTCATTATTTTTAATTGCCCTTTCCGTCTCTTACCTTTTATGGAAATTTAACTTCCTCTTCTCACTGGCACATCTATTATGTTGAATGTCAGTGATTCTGATTTGATTTGCTTTGCGCAAAACAATTTGTTTCTACACACCATTAACTTAGAGTATGCTTCTTTTCTGTTGCATGTAATGGTTGAAAACTTAATATAGTATTTTGCATCTTAAGTTTTGAAGCTATAATTTTAAACATGAACTGCAATTTGCTTGCTTTGACAAAAGTAAGATTTAAGCTTTCAAAGTATGACACAGCATTATTTCTAGGATGATGGACTTGATGATCATTTCCTATTCCTGTCTGATGGTTGTACATGCTTGTGTGCAGTTTTTAACCATTAATCTCACAGATGACCTCATTCACTCTAGAATAGCAGTTGATTTGTGGAGGTTTTCAAATAGTAGTGCCTGGATTAAAGTTGGAGAATCTTCTATCTCCCTTTTCTGGAAGAGTTGATTACAGTTTCTCCTTTTGATCTTTGTTGGCACATAATTTACCAACATCTTTGATTACCTGCTGTCATCTACAGTCTAAATATCATCCAACACTAACTTTTATTTTCTTAATTGCACTTATTACTTATTCTGCCTCGTATTATTTTTTTATCTATTTTGACTTTGACTTTTTTTTTTGGAGTACATGTGTTGACTTGTTGAATTTCACCATCTGCTATACTTCTTTGTAAATATCCTCTCATATCTTCTCTTCTTGGTTAATTATTCATTCCTAATTATTTTTCTACCGCACTGCACATCACATATTTCGACGTCCTGCCTTCCACCTTTGTGGATGTCCTCTACAATCTTCTATTTGTGGTAGAAAATATCTTCAGAATTACAAAAACTGATACTTTCTGTGCATCTAGATATCCATCACCTGGTCTTTAATTCCTCCATTTCCATTCGTACATTTTCAGAGTTCAATCCAGAATCAAACCTGTTTTCCTAACCAAATGAAACTTTCACCAGTATAGTCTTCTTCAGAAAAATGGAGTGTAGACATGTCAATCACAAATTTTTCCATCACCAATACAACATTGACTTCCGAGGTTTTTGTTTCTGTTCTCTTCTCTGGCTGTCACTCATTCCTGAATAAATCATTCGAGTGATTGTTTTAGGATATTTAACGCCTGCTGTTGAACACATATAACAGAAGATGATTTTGGTTAGGGGTTCTTTAAGTTTGTCAAGGAAAAAAGAGCTCGAAATTGAATCTCAACCATGCTCGTTTATGTCATGACGCATGAGTCATCTAAAGCAAGCTTCTATCTGAGCGGAGCTTTAGTAAATTGGACTTTATTTGGTCTTAAGATGTTTATGTAGCCTACTCTGACCCATTATTATAAATTCAAGTGTGTCAAGAAATAATCAAGCTTGGCTTGTTTGTCTGACAAGGAATCACGAGCACTCTTAAGTGAACCTTTAACCAAATTGATCATTAACCAAGTTCAAGAAGCTTTGTTCTTCGCGTAGCTACAAGGATGGAGTTGAGCTGGTAGTATGCAGTATGAGCAAGCGGTGGTGGCAAAAAGTAGTCCAAGCTTATGGTCAACATTGTGTTTCCCCTAGTATAACTGGCTACTTGTATGTTATAGCTTGAATATTGTAGGCATCTTCCTCAGTTCATTACTTCATTAGAAAGAGCTCTTCTCCCTTTTCTTCTTGAGCTACGCTCTACAACAACAAAAATCTTCACTTGTTTACCTATCAATTTTCTACATCCTTTGCTGCTTCCTCTAGGGCCATGGAAATAAAGAGTACCAAGAGCATGTTTTCTTTTTTAACACGGTCCTCCTAGATTCTTGGAGAAATTCCCTGATTATTATTGTTATTTAAATAAAACTCGTAACTTAAAATGTTGAAAGCATAAGCAATTGGTTTTCTATTGTTAACGTTGTCATTACACCTTTTTCATTCCGTGTTCTAGTATTATAGTTAAATATGAGATCATAGTACTGCCGGTGTTACTGAGATCACAGTTTCAATCTCTGAAGTAGGTCAAATTTTAACTTATACTCCTAAACTCTAAAATGCATGATAAGCCAATCATATATAATACATTACCAAACTGGCTCTTAAAAGGACACAAACACATTCGAAGCGTTCTTCAAAATCCAACAAAGCCATTTACGTATAATACATTACCAAACTGGCTCTTAAAAGGACATTAAAACATATTTGAAGCTTTCTCTAATTTTTATCAGTGGTGGTCATGTGATGATTCAGAATGCAGCACACTCCCACTTTGTCTTTAAGAACATGTTCCCTGGCCACTCATTAGTTTTATTTTATTTTATTCGGGTCTGGCACTTGCTCAGTATCACTATCATTCTTCACGCTTTGCTGCTGCCTCTATAGCCATGAAAATGGAGACTACACAGAGCAACTTTTTGAACATTCTTAACACGGTTCTCCTATATTCTTGGGGATAATGCTATTTATTTATTTATTTTGGATAGGAAATTTGAATGTCAATAGCTGACAGCAACTGCAGTTGACTGATACAAGTTAGCTGTTCATAGAAAATTATAGTGCTATTATGTCGATGAACATATAATATCAACTGTCGTAAAAAATTTCATACTTGCATCTTTCTTTTGGAAGGACTATTGTTACATCTTAGTCATGGGTTCAGAGTATGACTGCCCCCCTCCCTCTCCTCTTTTTAATTACAATTTCAAACCATGTTCAAAATTTAACTCGAAAAACATCAAACTATTAAAAGTGTCCCCCTAAACTTTCAAGCGCATAAACTAATATCATTAATGAAAATTATTATTCTTATTATTATTCTTATTATTATTTATAAGTAAGAATTCATTAAAAGCGTTCAGAAGGGGAACGCATCCCTGAGAAACAACAGAAGGCCAAATAGGGCCTCTAAACCCTAACAAATCCAAAATCTCTACAAGCTCATCCAATGATTTACAATTTCTCCCTAGAACCCAACAAAAAAGAGTGCTAAGAATGGAGAACTTAACAACCCAATATGATTTTCCTTTCCTTTAGAGGATCTCCTTTTCTTTCAAGCCACAAACAATCAATGAAAATTATGAAATTATCACGTTACATAAAACTTTTATTATTAGGATGTTAACACTAAAAGCAATTTTCATTATTTTAGATACTTGGGATAAATATTCCAAACCAATGGGCAGATAGATTATAGTATTACTAGCATGGTTGGAGTAAAATGGACAAAATAGAGACAAGCAAGTGGTGTCCTATGTAATAAAAAATACCAAATAAATTAAAAGGGAAATTTTATAGAATGGATTTTAGGCCAGCTATCTTGTATGGGGCAGAGTGCTGGCTCTAAGAAGAAACAAGTAGCTAAAATGAGAATGCTGAGATGGATTATAGGGGTGACTGGAAGAGAGACTTACTAATCACAGTGTAAGGGACAAATTAGGAGTAGCACCTATTACTGATAAAATAAGAGAAAGTAGGCTTAGGTGGTTGGACATATGCAACGTAGACACACTGATGCACCAGTGAAAAAAGAAAAAAATTTGTTTGCATAGAAGGTAACCGGCAATGAGGCTGACCGAAACTAAAATGGAATCAAGTCATTAAGAATGAATAGAGGAAATATGACATGTAATAGAATGGAATGAAAAAAGAGAAGAAATTTGTCCGAACCACAATTCATTTCGGGTGAAGGCATGGTTGATGAGTCTTTCCTGTAATCCCTTACAAACAACTAAATCAAATAAATCCACATTGCTCACAATCATGGGATAACCACCGTTATCACATCATCCAACCTGTTATCTTCATCCGCATTGGCAGCGTTAATAACCACCATCACAACTTCAAAAGCAAATTCAAAATAGGAACAATACTGACAACCTTTTTCTATTACATAGAAGTGATAAGAATCAAACCTTTAATCCCACCTCTGCCCGTGAGATGACAGGCAAACGCTTAATATTATTGTGCTACAATATCTTTGGTTACTAACATCAGTAACTAAACCAAGTGGACTCAACTACAATAGACCCCTGCCTCTATCAATCTCCGCACCCCCAAGAACTTTTAGAATATAGAAGTTATAGACGAAGAGTGATTTTGGATAAATAAGGTCCATCATACTGAAACTTGGCTTGCTACAAAATCTATTTTAAGATTTCTTTCGTAATGATTTGCCTGATACTGCTACATGTTCTGTGATGGTGATAAAGGTCAAATTAAATTCCAAGATTCAAGCATAGTTTTAGGAAAATATAGGTATCATGCTTTTATTTAGTTCACCAATAGATTAGGTATGAAGGAAGCTTTTATGACTTCATGAAAGACCACTTCAGATGCGATTGCGGTTATGTCCTTTGTAAGAGTCCTGTTCTAATTATTTTAATTCAATAGTTTCATATATTTCCGATTTGACTCAACTTGGTCCCGCATTATATGGAACAAGTCAATGTTTAGGTTACACAAACTATCGTCGTTCTGCTGAACTGGAAAGCATGAAGGAACAAGATGATCACTGATACCAAACCAAGGAAGTAAGTGGTGGATGAGAGTCATTGTTTTTATATTCCTAGCCAATCTATAAATTCTTTTTCTTGGCAATCTCAACCACTGATTCATTATTTTGGATAGATTGAAACTACCTTGCAAAATCTAAAGTGAAGTCACATCAATCTATACTTCAGTTCCAACTCCAATGATGCAAATTCCAAGCTCATTGGTCGTTATTCATTAACAATACAAGCTCAGTTGCTGGTGACAATGTATGGGGATTTTTTTGTCCTTGTTCATATTTTCCATGGTGTACTTAATGATCCTGAACTTTCAGTATCCAAGTTAGTATCCTTCACTTACAAGCCTGGTAGATTCTTATTCTACCGGGGTTAGGTG
>JAOTQH010000001.1:5337155-5349027 GCA_025631255.1 Cornus kousa | reverse complement strand
TATAAGGTGTATCTTATATACCAGAACACACACAATCACACAAAATATACAAACATAATCGGCACCAAAGGACTGTAGCTGGTAGTACTACTTTCTAACCTTATAGATCAAGTACAGCTGGGGTATTTTATCACACAGTATATCATTTTATTCAATGGAACAAGACTAGAGAAGCAATTAGATGTAATAACATTCAAAATGATAATGCAGGCCAATTGCAAGAGCTTGAGATTGTATCTTCATGGAAAAGACGGGCTGAAAGATTTCCGTATGTAGCTTCGGAATCATTTCCACCTCAATACCATCAATAATTAACAGCTTGCCTGTTCAAAATGATAAAACACCATTTCAAATTATGATAAAAGATAACAAATAAATAAACAAACAAACAAAAACAACAGTAAAACAATAACAAGAACAGAACAAAACAATAATAATAATAATAAATAAATTGACAGATTCAATATTAATTACCTGCAAGAAGTATTCAAAAGCTCTTCTGACAAACATGAGATCACTTTGTAGCAAGAAGATTCGGCAAATTTTGGCCAATTGATAACCCTCAATCACCTAATTCTGCACCAGCCTCCCTCCCAACTCCCATTTCAACAAAAGCTCCCACATGCTTTTGCTGAGACAGCCATAGGGTCGGTTAACAAGAATCCATACGCATCATGTTATCAACCACACCATGTCATTTACAGGTATTAATCCCATCACCTAATACACATTTTCATACTAGACTGAACAGCATTGAATAATCCCCGGTTCTCCTTACCGCGGGAAACAGAAGCAAATAGTAAAGACAATTATGACTTGCCATATCAAAATGAGCAATGTTATTCACGGCACTAAACAACGTGAAACACAATTGACCAATAGATGATGTCTCTTATTATTGTCTATTGGCAACTTTTTAAAAAATATATATATTATCTGCAACTAAATAGAAAAACATACCCCAAGAATTAATTGGACAAAATGAAGACTAATTAATTAGCATGGACAAAAAATAAAGGTTCGGATGCTGGAGATACAAAAATGCTTAATGTACACTTTTCCCAAGGCTTAATACATACAAAGCGTGTTCCTCATATAGGTTTATCTCAGAAGACCAGGGAGAAAATTTACTATCCCCTATGTACGTAAAGAAATTAATGGCTTGATTTATATGGAAGGAGAAAAACTAAAAGAAAATTGTTGAGGCAAGATTTTATGTATCTTGTTTTTATGTCATCTTCCGCAATATCAAATGATCTTCGGGTTTTCTCGGCAGCCACCAGTTTTCACAGATGCATTTCTCATATAATGGATTCAACTCAGCTTAACATTCCTCAATAGGAATCTGCAAAAAAATTTATTCTCAAGAGTAAAAAATATCCAGAGAATATTCAAGGCCGAAGCGGCAACATACCACCAGGGGATAACCAACTCGTTTTTCACTCCAATGCACTGGCTCTCATCCATTAGGGGAGGAAAACTACTTGATTCCTGTTGAGAAGCCTTGTCTCGGGGGAAAACCAGTCTGTCGCACCTTATAAGGTTTCTCATTACTGAAATTTCTGTTGTTAGATGGTCCCGATCCAAGAATTCCCATTGAGTTTGGGTCAGGTATGCGGGCACCATTATTCGTAGGTCTTTGATATGAGGGATCAACATGGGAATGAGGATCAGCTTCAGCTCTTCTCCTTCGCTTCCATGCTTCAAATTTTCCTGTATCATAACCCCTTTGAACTAATACTGATGTCTCTAAGGAGGCCTCATTTTTGTAACCTCTTGGAAGCACTCCTGCCTCCTCCTTCTCCTGTTTAAGCTTTGAATAAATCTGTTGAAGCCTCTCCCCAGACATATTTGAAAAGGTCGAGACGTAATTCCACAAACGTGTAGTCATCCCTATAAAAAGAAACAACCTTTTCATCCTAGTATACTTCACACAGCTTTGAGTTTGATACATTATTTACACATCTAAAGATCAGCAGAATTCACAAAAAACTAAAAAAGAAAAAAGAAAAGAAAGAAAAGAAAGAAAGAATAGCAATGTTAAGAACATATTCGGAACAACATTATTCATATGAAAAAAATAACACACACACACACAATTACCAACAAACATATGCATACATGCATGCCTGTGCATATTAAAATGCAGCAGCAGAACGTTATGGACACATGTCAAGCAAACACACAATTAACAATGCAACATGTGTCCATTCAAAAAAAACAATGCAACATGTACGTGCACGGAAGAGAGAGGGAGAGAGTCGCAAAAATAGAAAAATCACAATGATATGGAGAAAGACATACGTTCTTGCTTATATGGTTCCTCCTCATGTTCTAGAACAATTTGGTCAATCTTTCGTCCAAGAAGCTGTAAATAATTTCTAATTTTGGAAAGAACCTGAAAAAATCAATAGTTGAAGGAAAAAATTTAGTACAACATCAAGTAAGATAACAAGAAAACAGGAAACAAAGTGCTAAGATAAACCTTTTCTTTGGGGAGATCAGCACTGGTAGTCTGCAACCTGTGAAGACGTCTGAGTGTTTTTTCCTCACCAACCATGACATCTTCACACCATTCCATCCATTTCACTTCTTTGAACTGCTCATACACTTCTTCAGTATCTGACATTTCACCTTCTTCTTTAACTAAAGGGTCAACTCTCTGGGGTTTAGGAGCTCTCGCCTTATTCATTTGGAAATTAAGTTTAGGAGAACCTGGTTTCCCTTGCTTGCCCTTGCTGCGAGACATTGGGATGTTCAAAAGATTTTCCTTCTGTTTCTTAGAAGCCTTGCGGCCCACTTTCGCATTTGAAGTGCTCCCACCTGTGGCCACAAGTTCCTGTAACAAGTAGGCAGCAATTTACATAAGTTTCAGTCATGGATTCATAGTCTCTAGCTCCCATTTTTTTGTTTTATTGGATGAGGTCAATCCAGATAGAGATGTTGATCCTTAAAATGATTGCAGAGTCAAAAAATAACAAAAGCTCTGTACCAAATCCCAACATTCCTCGAAAAAAATACATTGAAAGCCATATGGACATGGGGTCACAGTTATCAAGGTCAAAACAACCTTTCTTGTTTTATTACAAAGGATCTTTCAGACCATTAAATCTTCCACCTTCCAAATGCAAATCAACCCTAGCTGTTTATTACAAGTCTCTCTGTCTCTCTCTCTCTTAGCCTTCAAGACTGAAGCAAGAAAGTTCTAATTTTCCGCCCTTTCATCTCAACTCATAAGCCTAAAAAGCAACTACGTTGTCCCATAATACTTCACAGACTTAAATCACTTTACATTTGGATTTTTATTGCAACTGATTATTTCCTCATTCCCTAGCCAAAATTTCCTCCAAATAACACTATTTACTACAGTTACATGATCATCTGCCCTTAGCAACTATAGTTCCTCAAATTTCCAACCTCTGAAATGAAACTGTGTTCCAGATTTGAACAAAGGTCTTGGCACAGAAACACTTATGGTTGGTTTTGACACAGTTTTATTAAAGAATTATCATACAACCACATTTGCAAATTTGAAAGATATGACCCATGTGATACAACTTGATTTCAATTTTAAGGTAGGATGGTCCAATGTAGGTCTCAGCAATTGATACATAATTGGAAAACATGCCATCACGAGTAGATCTTAGCAGTTAATACATAATTGGAAAACGAGTCATCACAGTTGAAAACAGAGGCGGGTCACAAATTGAATTTTCATGTACATTTCCAACTAAAGGATGCACTCTCTGAGATAGCCATTAACAAGCAAGCAATCCTATATAATTGACATAAAACCAACCCATCCTTCTGTCATCCAAACAACCAAACACTCCCCCCCCCCAAAAAAAAATAATAATAATAATAATAATAATAATAATTAATAAATAAATAAATCGCTTTATTATGCTAACACTTAACCAACAAAGCAAGACATGAATAAGTGTATGTCCATCAGTCCTATCTTGGCATCTAGAACGGTTGCAGGCCATAAAGCCTAGCCATCATGCATAACAGTTTCTTGATGAATGTTATTGGTTTATTTTCAAATTTAACTATCCCTGAGAAAATACAGTAGGAACTCATAAAAGTCAGACTATTTGTTATCTTGCAACCCCGCGTATCATCTGAACGTTCCATTGACACGTAAATGTTTCTCTCAAGTACTTTTAATTCATGAAAACTCAATAAATCAATTGGTTTAATTTCCCCATAGGTAGTAACCAAATTCATTAGATTCCTGATTCGACTATCCAATCTAACGAAAAGCAGTACCGGGTGTTTAATGTTTAGATGGTAATGGGTTACTCCTACAGCACGTCCTTGTACATGCTATTGCTTTAGGTTTACATACAACTACATTGATCTTAGTAAAAGGTGCTTTAAGTTCCACTGCCAATACTTTTGCAATAGGCAAAGCAGTGTTTAAGAAGCGGTTTTATAAAATAACCAACCATAAAACCCAAAGTGTGCTTGGAATGCAAGTATGTAAATCATATTGTGGGGGGAGGGAAGGAAGATGAGAAAACTTAAAATGTGATATGCAACTCTCCAGCATAACAAAATTATAATACAAATTATACCAACCATTTCTAAAAGTTGAGAAGCCCTGTCATTCAAGTTAGGAGCCCGTGGTAGGAAGGTTTCATGATGTTGAAGTTCCACCGGAGCAATTTTCTTTGTTAAACCGAGTCTCTCATCCAATCTTATCTTTTCCCAATTGCCAAATCCATGGTAGTGGATTCCCAGAAGCAACTTCGCATCATCCTCTAATAAACAATAATAACAGGGAAATATATAATGTTTCATGCGCGCCAACAAAAAAAAGTGTATAATTTCTTAAATGAATAGAACCGATAATTAAATACATAGAGAAGGGAGTAAAACTTACTCTGGTTCCACCCACAACCTTTGGACCAAGTTGCAGGTTTCAGGTACATCAATGCTCGAAACTGTGAGATCGGATCATCATAGCGACTAATACGCTTTGCTAGGAGTTGAAGTTCTTCAACGCGGCTCAGTAGGTCATTAGCCCTTACAGGGACACCAAAAAAATCCAACAGAGGCCCCTAAAAGTAATAATGACAATATCCAAATGTTAGCATATGAAAGCTCCATGGTGGACACAACAGACAAAAGCCATAATAATCAAACTAAAACAAAAAAATTCCCTCGTTACAAGTGATTTGAAACACAACCTTTGGGTCTAAATTTCCTCCTTTAACTGCTTCTCTACAACCATCAATCAAAGCATCAAAAAGCTCAATCTGTGCTTCTGTTGGAGCAGTTTCAACAGCCCCACCAACCTCCGCAGCAACGAAGCCAATTTGGCTCTGATTCCCGAACTTCTTAACCTAAATTTAAGGATACCAGAGAAAATATTATACAGAAGAGATGCTATGAAAAAAAAAAAAAAAAAAAAAAATTATAGAAAGATTTCATGACATGGTTCTAAGTGTAACCAACTTTTTATCACAACAACAAGACTCGAAACTTAAAAGAGATGTCTACGATTAAAACAAGAAAACTCAAAACCATTAGTCCCAAACTCTGGCCATGTTTATTAGCATTCATTGAAAACAAGGGCTGTTCACATCACATTGCAACTTAAGGGTACCACAAGGAGGATTGAAACAGATGATTTGTTAAGAAACTTCCAAGTGTGAGTGTGTCTATATATATATATATATATATATATATATTTTCAAAGCACTCATGACATGATTTCAAGTGTGCAAAATTTATTACAAGAAGAAGATGAAACACCTCCATCATAAACAGAACTTTTAAATATATCAAACAATACTGTGACGATAACACAACACGGTAAAAATTGTATTATTCAAGCTAGGCTTGTCAAACAATTGAGCTTTGGACCTAAGCTGAAGTTTGCTTTGGTCTAATTGGTGAGAATTTTTTAAGGGCTTCTTCAAAAGTTAAGTCAGAGCTTTTTAGGAATCGTGAGGTTCATTGAAGCCTAATAGCCAAGATAACCAAAAGAAAATATATGGTAAAAGAAAGAATGTTAAGTAGAATTGATTTAGGAAAAAAGAAAAGAATGTTAAGTAGAATTGATAAAGAATGAGACATGACCCATACATATGAGTTGCACATTACTCTCACCTATACTTGGAAAAGGAGAAGGGAAAGATAGATTTTAGTGTTCTCCTATTTATTTTAGGAATTATAATATTTAAGAGTAGTTTCTTATTTTTGGCAATATTTCCTTTTAAATACTCCCTCTGTCCCAAAATACATGTCTTGCATGAGAAATCCAACTTTTTATGGTAGTGGAGTTTTAATAGTTTTTTATTGTATTGAAAAGAGTGAAATTTCAAATATGTCATTACTAAAAGACAAGATAATGCTCTGTAATTAGTGCAGTTGTTTAGTTAAAAGGATAGTTTGGGAATGTTATAAAAAAAATAGTACATTCAATTTTGGAATAGGACATGTTTTTTGGAACATCCCAAAATGGAAAAATGGACAAGTATTTTGGGACGGAGGGAGTAGTAATTAGGGCCTATAAGTAAGGCTTTATGTATTAGGGAAAATAATTTTTGATGATTATTGGATATTGAGCATATTGATTATGGAGATTTATTTCCCCTAATTCTGCTTCTCTTCACTCTCCTTCTCACAACCAATACAATATAAGAGCCCTAACCATCATGCATCAAGAATACTAGAGCATCTCCTCACTAAAAGAACATAGAAATTTTTATAATGCAAGTTTACAGTTACAAATACCAAATATATGTGTTATATAATAGAAACTAAAGAAGTCCTTCTCTGTACCCTGATCTTAGTGTTTGTCGACCATTTGCAGGCTAAGATGGGGTGATATTGAAGCTAGCAGTCCTGCAAACGTCCGCAGAACCACCAAAAGCTGGCATGGATGGGATGTCTTGCCTTGAGAGTGAGATCCAGACTATGGAGGGGGGTCATTGTGTGTCGGTACAGGGAGGGAGATGGAGGGTGGACGACTAGGGAGGTGAGATCTCTAGCGGGTGGGGGCATTTGGAAGCTGATTCGGAAGAGTTCGGATGAGTTTTCCAAATGCATCCAGTTCAGAATCCAGAGTGGGAGGCACGTTAGCTTTTGGAAGGATTGCTAATGCGGGGACTTTGTTCTGGCTTGTAGGTTTCCTCCGCTTTTCAGGATTTTTATGGGCAGATGTGCTCGGGTTGCTTACTATTATCTGCTTAATAACGAGAGGATAACTCGTGCAGTTTCGTAGAGAGTTTCATGATTGGAAGCTTATGGAGATCGCTAAATTCTTATCTTTGCTCTACAGCAAGGTGGTGGAGGGTGTGGGTAGGAACCCTGAGAGGGGTTTTTGAGGTCAGGTCATTCTAACGAAGACCCTAAGTCCCACCTTCCCTTGGAATGCAATTTAGAGGATGAAAGCCCCTTCGAATGTGGCTTTTTTTGCTTGGTCTGCTACCATTGGACAATCTCAGAAGGAGAAGACAGTTTGTGGTGAACTGGAGTTGTATGTGTAAGAAGATGGGGGAATCAGTGAATAACCTTCTTCTTCATTGCCCTCGTGTTTGGTCTATGTTCTTGGTTGCGTTTGGCATGTTTTGTTTGGGTGTTCCACATTAGACATAATAGAGGCTTAAAGAGGGTGTATAGTGGAGAGCCGACCCAGAGATGCTTGGAGGGCTACTCCCCTTGGTTTACGGTGGGGCTTGTGTAGCAAGAGATACAGGTGATCCTTCGATGGAGAGAAAAGTCCCATTTTTTTATTTTCTTGTTAATGGGCATAATTGTAAATCTTTAGGACGTCTTTCATTTTGTGGATAGCTTGAAATTATAGTGTTTCCTTTGGTGCCTGGTGTTTTCTTTCGGTAGTTCTCCCCTATTAAATGCCTCCTTTTTTCTTTTTCTTTTTTTGATAAATAATATTGTATATAATGAAGCATCGAAAAGGGGATGTATCCCTCAAAAGCTACACAAAGCCCAAATAGGGCCTCTAATCTCTCAGAGAGTAAAAAGTCAACTATCTCATCCAAGGATTAACAATTTCTCTAGAACTCAACAAAAAAGAGAAATTATAATGGAGAACTTCAGCACACCAATAGAAGTCTCCTTCCCTTCAAAGGATCTCCTATTTCTTTCAACCCAAAAATACCACGAGACGCAATGACCCACCAAAAATCACAAACTTGGGCCCTGCCATACAACCTCTCCAAGCCTCAATCAATCCTCTAGAAGATCTGGGCATAACCCACCGAACCCCAAAAAATTCCCAACATCAAAGCCCAGCAATCCCGAGCCACTAGACGATGTAAAAAGAGATGATTGACCGTTTCCTCATCTCTTACACGTACAACAACAACTGGCCACAACCTGTGCCTCCTTTTAAGATTATCCTTGGGGGGGAATGCATCTCCTAAACAATCCGTAAGACATCTAAAGAATGACCAAACCTAAAAATGACCCTTAAAAGAGGGGACCCATGCCATAGAGTCGGGGGCGCCACTCACAAACTCTTGGCGATACAGCGATACAGCAACTCCAGAAAAACAACTTCCTCAATATCCCAATCCTGAAAATGTCTGGAAAAACGTGTTCTTCCACTATCAAGACGATAGCAGTCGCTCACCAAGGCGTGTCTGTCCATGGCAATCCTGAAGAGTGTGGGAAAGAGGAGAGCAAGAGACCGCTTCCCACACCAGACATCCTCCCAAAACCAAATTCTGCTACCATATTTGACTCGAAATCTAATATATAATTAGAAAATTCATCCCATCCCCTTCTGATGAATTTCCACACACCAACACCACTAGGACTTCTCACCTCAGACGAACACCAACCACCACTGTCCTCCCCAAATCTACTCACAATCACCATCCTCCACAGTCTGTGCTCCATCCCAAACCTCCATAACCACTTCCCCAAAAGGGCCTTATTAAAAGGAACCAGTTTTCTAATACCCAAACCACACTTCCTAATCAAACAACACACTTGCTCCCAATTAACCAAACGATATTTGACGTCCTCCACCTTCCCTCCCCAAAGAAAGTTCCATTGTAATCTCTCTATCGAGTCTATTCTTTCGAGAGATATTATTTCTTCCAACCCACCAACCATATCTCAAACCTCTCGACCACGGGATCCAAATTTCCCACTCTCCTCACGGTGCCCCAAGAGAAAGCCCCAAGTAAGAGATAGGGAAGGAGCCAATGAAATCTTACTCAACAAAAAAAATAAAAAATAAAAAATGTACTAGTCGTGAATAACAAAGTGAAAGCAGAGATAGCAAATATCAAGCCGTTCGTATCCCCTTCCTAATTTTTACCCTCTACTCTGTTTCACTTTCAAGTCTTCAACAGCTCAAAAATTGGACCAAATGCAAAACAAATCCATTAGGCAAGGGAGACGGGAGAAATTCCAAATTCCAAATTCCAAGTATGAATTACCACTTTTTAAATTGAACATAGTGCATAAGCCTATAATTGGCAGAAATATGGACATCATATCTTTGAGGTCTCAGAATACATGATCTAAGGTAATAGAATAAAGCACCACAACAATTTAGAAAGCTAATATTGTGAATAACTCGTTCTAACTTACCCCCATTACAAATTATAGAAAATAATAAGGGTCAATATCTTATAAGATGAATAATCCAATCTTGTTTTACATGGAC
Source organism: Cornus kousa (assembly GCA_025631255.1). NCBI lineage: Eukaryota > Viridiplantae > Streptophyta > Magnoliopsida > Cornales > Cornaceae > Cornus > Cornus kousa. Next base: position 5,339,372 of record JAOTQH010000001.1, on the reverse strand, counting down.
TCTTCAAAAGTAGTGAAATACCTATGTCGGACACGTATATCTCGGACAATGGTATGGGATATCTGTCTAGCATTTTTTGTTGAACACGTACTTAAAAAGCATATCCAATCACTCAATTTTATAATATTATTACTTTAAAATGAGTTAAATGCCTACATTGAACACTATGTTACATAAAAACATTACTTTACTCTAGAAAATAAAATAAAATAAAATAATTAAATAAAATGAATATTTAGTAGTGTCCATGAGTCCTTCTGTTTGGAGATTTAACACGTTCAATGCTTGGATACATACCCATAACCGACAAACATAACATTGATCCCATCTGGTACAATCTAGAGGTTAACTCATTAGATACTGAGAGCAATACATGAGAATATATATATATAAATATATATATAATGCATGATACCTATGATAAATACTCTCTTAGCATTTACTATAATTATTCCAAAGGAACAATAATTTTTTAAAATCAAAAAAATATATAAATAATTTGATTTCTCAAGCCTCCTTTTGTTAGGACATTCATTGGTTGGTACGTAAATTACATAACTGGAGTTTATAACTCGAACAAAATGTCTTAAGTGTGTTGTCCTGAGTATATGAATTTAAGTTTAAGAGAGTCATGGTCGACGTAGCTTGAAACTATGAGTACAAAGTGGTGATTGGAAGCTGGAGAAGGAAGTTGCTTGGAAGCTCATGCTGAAGTTCCTCAGAGAACTTAGGTTCTAGGTGGAAACTTTAGTTAGATACTTAAAAAAAAGGTAGGATTGATTGTTTAAAAAATATTAGAACAAGTTAGACATGTGAAGAACAAAAAATTAATAAAGATTTGAATTGGAAAAGTTGCAAATATTACTAAGCGTGCAAGGAAGTTGCCCTTGTTCAACTCTGATTTTGCACGAGTAAAACTTGGTCCAGTAAATTAGAAAAAAATAAAATAATAAATTGGTCCAGTAATATCTGCATTGGTCCAACTTTGTATTTTAACTGGTCCAACATACTCCAGTGACCTCTGAACCAGTACAAAAAGAAAGTTCAACTGGATCAATTGTTAAGCAGCAAGTTATTGACCAATTCTAAAAGTATTAACCGGTATAAACCTGGACCTGTACAAAGACTTTCCAACCGGAACATTTTAAAAGTCCAACCATACAACTGTTGATAGAAACAATTCAACTCACTTGTCTGGCATACAAACTGTGGGTTTCCTAATTCAAATGAAACTCTAACAAGAACAATTCAACTAGGACTCATACGGGATACATTACATATATATGATTCCTAGACGAAAGAAGATAGAGAAAAACTGATATGCACGTTTTTGAGAGACAAGAAAAATCAGGGGCAGTTTAACAACTTTCTTCAGATCACTTCACTCTTATGCTTTAGATGATCAAATAGTTGGGGAATTAGATTGTCCATCAGCTTTCTACCATGTGCGATCTTCAACTAAAGCATGGAATTGTGTTTGAAGTTTCAATAAAGCTTGTGCATCAGCCACATATCAGTCTTCGTTTTGGAGAACGGAAACCATACTCATGAAATTTATTGTTACTCTCTGATGTAGCAGACCACTAGAAGAGAAAAGTGGGTCGCCCAGGAGGTGATTGCAATAATGTTTAAGAAGCGGGCTCCTGATTCAGAAGGGAGTGGAGTATGGACTTGCTGTTATAACGTTGAAAGTTGGGAGGGGTGAAGCAATAGCGAGGGATTTTTTTAGAGTCTGATCACTCATAAGAGAAGTACTACTCTTTTTCTTCATAGGGGATTTGAGTTCTCCAGAATAGGTCCCATTATTGCTGTTTTGAAGTGTGTTTGATAGTGCAATATTTTGTATTGTTTAATTGTCAAAACCAACCATAATGTAAGCTAAATACTATCCAACCTATTCACCACCGCTCCTCTAGGTCTATCTGAACATAATTCAGAAAAACTCAAAACTTTCTGCTACACAGCTCCCACCTTAACCGCACACTATTTCCATATTTAAGGATGATCACTGAAGCTTGTCACTGTAGGCAAAATCTTTCAGTAACTCGAAAGATGCAAGTTAAAGTTTGAAAGCTAAATGACGAGGTGATACATCACAAGATGCATACTGTATAGTTGTTAAAACAAAAATAAACCATACTGTACAATTTGTTGCCAAAGTCGGCTATTTGATTTTTTTTTTTTTTTTTTTTATATTTTTAAAATATAAATTTGATT
>JAOTQH010000001.1:5315500-5326773 GCA_025631255.1 Cornus kousa | reverse complement strand
ATGCTACTTTTATTGCTTTCATTCCCAAAAAGGGTGATGCCACTGATGTGAAGGATTTTAGACCTATTAGCTTGGTGGGGTGTTTGTACAAGCTGATAGCTAAAGTTCTTGCCGCGAGGTTGAGGGATGTTTTGGATGGAGTTATTTCAGAATCTCAAAATGCTTTCATTGGGGTCGGCAGATCCTGGATTCAACGATCATTGCTAGTGAGTGTGTGGATTCTAGGTTGAGTAATGGTGTTCCGGGAGTTCTGTGTAAGCTTGATATTGAGAAAGCTTGCTATCACGTTAGTTGGAGTTTTTTGCTTTATATGATGGAGAGGCTGGGTTTTGGGGTGAAATGGAGGAGGTGGATCGAGTTCTGCATTTCATCAATGAGATTCTCGGTGTTGGTGAATGGGGTTCCTTCTGGCTTCTTTGGCAGTTGTCGGGGCTTGAGACAGGGGATCCTCTTTCTCCTTTTCTGTTCATTATTGTTATGGAGGCTCTTAGCAGGTTGATGAGGAGGGTTGTGGATTTGGGATTCATTAGGAGGAGTCTCCCATAGGAACTTTGAAATTCCATATTATTAGCTTCATTTTTTGTTGGGGTATGGGCAGATTTTGTACATTTATAGAGGAGATTGTTGATTTCTTGGCCTCTGTGGGTCCTTAGGATCCTTCTTTTGGCTTTGGCTTCGGCCTCTATGTATTCTAGGGACGCGTTCCCCTTTTGAACGCTTTCTATACATTTATACTTATCAAAAAAAAAAAAATCATATTTAAACATTCTACATTTTCTCTTTTGTGGAAGGTCATTTGTTTTGTGACTTTGTCTGTTGACTTTGTTGCACTAGGAGTTGGGAATGTATTATATTATTCACATGCGGTATATTATATATGGTCTACTTAGGGATTCGCTTTAAATTTGTTTATTTCCTTGTATTAAATCAGTATAAGAGTGTTTCTTTTTCCCCAAACTTTATGAGCAATGATAATAGATCATTCAATTTTTTTTGTTCCTTGTTATTAGGTATCTAAACTTTTTGGGCATTTACAACATCACATTAGCCATATCTACTAATTATATAACCATTTCTTTGTCTCCTACTTAATTGTTTCTCTATATGTATATATTTGAAATCTTTATACTTTTTTGATGATATCATATTATTTTAAATGTTAATATGTGCTTAACATTCCTAGGATGATAAAAAGCTCCCAATACGTTTAGTATTGTCCTATTTCAGTATTTTCTTCTTTATGAAGTCTTTTTCAAAGTTTCTATACGAAACCGAGATAGTTACCTTTCAGAAAATTTTAACGATAGGGGAAATGTCTATGCTCTATTCTTATGAAGGTGGGAGAAAAGCTGAAACTAAAACTAATCACTAATCACTAATCAAAACTTAAGTTTAAGTTATTGAATTTTTTATATGTAGTCAACAAATTTTAAGAAATTAAATATGTTACAAGAACCACAAATTTACATCATTATTCACAATTTTTTTTTATGCTATGAGTTTCCATAACCTGTTTACTCTATTCCAGACTACCTAAATTTTATATATTATCAGGAGAATTTCAGTTCCATGATGGCCATGGATGGGAAAACAGAGCTTCAAATGCTCTCATTCCAAGCTTCCAAGATTAGACTCCTCCGTAGTCTTTGCATCGAAGGGAGTGGAACAATGAAGGTATTTGTTGCTTTGTGTACTATAACATCTAATTTTTTGTAGGGCTCCTTCCTGTCATATTAGTCATGTTTAAGAATTTGTACAAGAATTATTCAATGCAAATGTAGAAACTGTAAATATTTTGATTGATGTGCAGCTCTTTCTACTAATGGGGTAATAAAAGCTATTGAAATTGATGTGACACAGTGGATTAGGTATACTAGGTTGAATGGGTCTTGATCAATCTCTACTTACTGTTTTCCTTATATTCATTTTAGTAATTAATCAATAAACATTCAATTCATCAATCAAGGAAATCATAATATAATATACTGACCAGGTTTTAAATCGAAAACACTCAATGTGGAAAAACCACGAGACCTGGACTAGGACCCACAAATTTACCATAAGAAGAGAAGTAGAAGTTACAGACTTCACTCCCTGAAGTTACTAGCCATTGATTTATCCTTGCTGTACAATTTTACTCACTGGTCCAGACTCCTCTCTTGGAATCACTGATGTTCTTGTCCATGTCAACACAATCAATCCTCATTACTCGCGTTCTTTAGTAAACCATTACCCATTCACAAAAATTAGAACCTCCAGACTCTAATGTGAATATGTGATCAAATTGAAGGTTATTGATTAAATCTCAATGATTGATTGATGTATCTCCTTGCTAAAACTTGAATCACGCAACAATCATAATGGTTTATCCAATCAAATCCGATCTACGTGATAGATCTAAGCAACAAAACTCTTATGATGGTGTAGGAGGAGGAAAGAGGAGGAAGCAATCGGATGAGTATAAAAAGAAAGGGAGAAGAAAGAAAAAAAGAAAGGGAGAAGAAAGAAAAAAAGAAAGGGAGATTTTTTCCTTGCTAGATCTAAACCAGTCAGTCCAGTCCAGATCTCAGTAATGTTGTTTAGACTGTTGGTAAGAACAACAAAACAGGATTAAGAACTCTGAGCTGCAGGATATCTGCTCAGAACTTGTGCCTTCTTGTTGCTTTAATTTCTGTTGAATAAAAGAATGTATGGACTTTTTCTTTGCTCTGATTCTCCTACAAAATTTATATGCAGGTTATGGATTTTGCTGTGTTTCCAGAACCAGATTTCGATGTACCTATATTTTGTGCCAACTTTTTCACTGCTTCTTCCATGAACATAGTTGTGTTGTAAGCCATATGCTTTACTTTATTTGATTTGTTGAGATGTAGTTACCAACTAGTTTACTCTTACGGTCTTACCTATTTGCAGAACATAGGTTGAAGTTTCTCTAAAAATATCAGTAAATCTTATTTGGGATCATATTTCGATCATTGGCAATGCCCAGCCACTAAACTGTTTTCCCATTTCAAACAATTCCAGAACATCTATGGAAGTGATTCCCAGTGCTTCAATAAGTTGACATTTCGCTTTTTAGTTTCTTTGTATGTTTTCTCAACCCATTGAGTGTATGTGTTTAGATATCTTTATCTGTCAGTTTGTGTATGTGTGTGTGTATAATGTTTCTGTGCACATGGCTGGCTAGAACCTTAGGCAGTCGCCTTAGGCCCCAGACAATAGAAGGTCCCCCAAAAATTTTACTACCTTATATTATTACGATAGAAAAGTAAACACACCACACAAAGAACACACAGATTTATACTTGGTTCGGCAACAACCTATGTCCACGGTTGGGATCCGACAAAAGTCTTCATTATGTGTAAAATCGGAGATTACAAGTTTTCAGCCCCCCACTCTGTTACTTTACGAATTTCAAAGTCTCACTCTTACACCACTCCAAACCCTAAGCGCTCTTCTATATCGGGCTACAAGAGACTAATTAGGGTCCACAACCCAAGAGAAAAAAACGGGTCAAAAGTTTTCCACACAAAGCTCATTCAACGAGTCGTCGGGTCATAAGCGGGTTGCGTTACAGCACCAAATTTGGGCCACAATATCACATTTTGTTTGAGAATTGTGACCATTTTTTTTTTTTTTTTTTTTTTTCCATAGTTGGTAGTCACACACACACGCCTCCAAGGGTATTTTCACTTCTTTCAGCACTTGCATTAAGGTGATTTTGTCTGACTACCATAGCACCACGTAATGTTTCATAATACCATGTAATTCTCACTCCCCCTATCCCTTGCACTTGCCTCACCACAATGCTTGGACACTGACTCACAAATACACCAGAATTCACTCAACAAGGAATATATTGAAGTCTCAAGCACTCAGAAATGAGAATTTAGCACAAACAGCTTGAGTAGACAGCAACAAAGGCTCTCAGCTTCTGTTGAATATGCAGACTGAGGTTTCAGATGGTGAACTTTTGATGCAGCCTCAGTTTTGGCTTGGTAGTGACTTGAGTGAATAGGTAATGACAATAAAATCTTGCTCACACCAAGACCTAGCTTAAAATCTGAAGAAAAGCTCACTGAGTATGAATGTGTAGAAAATAGGACTCACAGCAGCTTTTACTTTGCAAACAAAGGCTTCGGGTAGTTGGAAATTATTGCAGCCTTGTTCCTTGCTTGGTTGTGGCTTAAATAGATGTGTATTGTTGCTTGGAACTTGTTCACGCCAAGATGTGCTTCAGAAACAAGAATGTAGCATGAATCTGGTGTAGTTTTTTGGCTCTCAGCGGCTTCAGATTCTGCTGAATGAGGTTTCAGGTAGTTGAATATTGCTGCAGCCTCAAATCTTGCTTGGTTATGATTAAATAGGTAGATAGTGATGAATAAAGCTTGCTCACACCAAGTTTTGGCACAAGGTAGGATTTTGCAGCAATGATAGAAGCCAAAGGCTCTTGTCCCGCAGCAAAATTGCAGAATCTGCAGCATGAACTCAAAAGTCTGCAATTTTACTTAGGCTTCAATCTCTTGAATTAAATATTGAATTCTAGCTTTTGTATCTTCAAATAACTTTCACAAGAATTCATACACAATTCAGTCAATGATCCTCAGCACACAATACACACTCTCAAGCTTTTTCAAAGATAGCAAAGGACAAGGATTCTGAGCAGTTGCAGCTGGATTATATTGAGAGAATGCTGATGCAGATAATGGATAACAATGGCAGCTGTCCCAAAAGCATGCCAGAGAATATTTAGTCCGTTGGGAGACTAGAAAAGACCATAATGCCCCTGCTTTAAACAACTTTCCATTTTGGCAAAATTACCCCGCAGAATTTGAATTCTGCACCTTCTGAAAGGACAGCTGAGACCTTTTCTCATAATGGATCTTTCTAGATTTCAGTGAGCTGGCTTTGTACCCGACTCTCCTGTACAATTACCAAACTGACTTTAACAGGCTGTTAGTGCACATCTGTTTGATGAAGACCTCTAAGAAATGTTGCTGGAAGGTAAAACATGATACTTAACATACTAAAATGATAGGCATGCTGCAGAGACTAAAATATGAATCTATAAAAGCGTAAGTTTGTCATTAAAGAGGCAAACACGGTCTTAGGAAAGATGCTAAAACAAACACTGCCTTAGGACATAGACCAACATAAGACTCCCCCTCAAGTTGGTACACATAGATTTTAACTCAAGTGTACCAACTTGAAACTAAATATAAAGTTGTCGAGAGTCCTTGGTTTTGAGTTTGTCGCCCATGATATCCGAGACAAGTAGATATGATTACAAAATTCAAGCGAAAGGAGAAAATCCGAGATGAGATCTTTTGATGGGGAAGAATCTTCCTTGGGGGCTTTGAAGTCATATTATTAGCTCTCTTTTTAGTTGGATTTTGGGGAGAAATTGTATATCTATTGAGGAGTTTATTGATTATTTGGGTTCGGTGGGTCCTTAGGACTTTGTTTCTGGCTTTGGCCGTTGTATAGATTTCGGGATGTGTTCCCCTTTTGAATGCTTTCTAATACAATCTTACTTATTAAAAAAAAGATTTTAATATCCGAGATGAGTAGATCCGATCACAAAATTCGAGCGAGTTGAGGGGAGCCGAATGGGTCTAGAGTAGGGTATGATAAACCTGTTCTGATACTATGTTGATAAAAAAAATAAAAAGATTGAAGAAGAAATCAAGAATGAAACAACACAAAGATATATATGGTTTGGCCACTACGACCTACATCCACGGCACACACCAACCCTAATATTTGGGACTCTCGTCTTTTTTTTTGGGTCATGGACTACTATGATTATGGAATTTAACGGACAGTCTTCATAATCACTTTTTTATTAATCACTTTTTATTTTTACTTATATTCATTCATTTTTCATCCTTGTTTTCTGAATTCCTCAATTCAATCTCTTGGATCAGAATTCATTAAGAAGTGTTGTTGGGCTTTTCAAAATTATCTCCTGGAAAAAGAAACAAAAGGAAAATTCCATGAGCTGTGCAACAGTTACAGAATCTTGTGATTTGAAGAATATGGAGTTTCTCAATATTAGATTGTACCAAGAAATTGCCTCTCTTGAAATCAAATATTTGTCTTAATCTTCCTGCAACCTAATAATCAATGTGGTTATGGAATATTTTAAGAGCTCGAATACTCTGGAGCTTGGCATTGATTGATCATTTACAGGGACCTTAATCCATTGCATGATGTCATCAGTCAAAGGGATTACAGAGAGAAGTACTATAAAAGGTTAATGCCTCTTTCTCTCAAGTATACTGAGGTAAGAAAAATGCTTACTGTCAGTCCAATTAAGTTACAATTTAATTGAATCTTTGAAATAATTCCTGCACCCTGTCTGAAAATTATAGTATGGTGACTAAACGCAGATTTCTTGCAGCTTTTGCCTTGGGGAGGAAAGATTACCAGTGAGTCTGTGAGATTTTTCTCACCAATAGTAATATGGAGCAAGTTTCCTTCAAGCCAGGACAGTCAAAATGCTTTATATTCTGCCTTCATGGATTACTACAAGGTAAAATATTTGTGCAGTGTGATGTTAGGTGTTACAAATTGCTAGTTAGATTTTTGCATACTTTTATGTAATATCTACTTTCAAGTGAATGACTAAAGCTCTTGAAATACAATGAATGTGGTTACAATTTTGGTTGCACTTGCAGGCATGGCTGGAGCTAATTGACCAAGCAACAAAGGAAACGGATGCTTCTCGAATCATTTGCAATTGCGAAGCACAACATAGGTATCTCACATGGAGAGCCGAAAAGGTGAGTGATTTCTGTTCTTCCCCAGGTTTTTGTTACAAACATTTTCAGCTATCCTTGTGACTGGTTGTGGCGCTCTAATGGTGTTATTCCTAAATGAATTCGTCTCTTTGGATTTTGCTGATGAAGATGATATAGTCGGTAGAAGAGAACATATTTTCAAGTTAATGCTAGATTGACAAAGGTCAGTAAGGAGGCATGCAATAACCTCAAAACATGTTGATTATTGTCAAAAGTATGGATCTTGTTTTATTTACCTGGTGGTGATTATGTTTGCATCTAAAATAAAACCACCAGAGTCTTTTAGGATGTTGTCATAATTTAATGGGACTGAAGATGTTATATTTTAATATAATGCATGTGTGTACAAGGGGAAGTCCATTACCAATCATGTATAAAACCTCAAAAACATTGTAATCTGTCTAGTCTAAAGTCGATCTGCTCTTAATACCAATTGAGAAATCTAGGGACCGTGACCCAACTCCCAAGACCGTGATATGTCGGAGTACACTATACCCAATTAGACCAAGAGTGAGGTGAATAAGTCTTTTGCACATTGATATTTTTTACTTAATCCCGACTTTAACTAATTTAGCCAACTAAATAATCACATGCTTAGCAAACCATCATCTCAGCCTACCCTGAGAGTTGTTATGTTTTAGAGCTTTGGCGTTGGTTGTTATTTCCTTTGGTTATATGGCATGGTGAAGGGGTATACTGATTTCAGAAGATTAACTCTGCAGTGTGCCCTAAACCTTTTCTCTGATCACTTTCTCTTCCTCTCCCTTGTGACTTCTCACATAACCCTTTCCAGTGTTTTATACTTAACTTAGTATCAGAGCGACCAATCTGAAGCCATTAAACATGTTGAAAATCATCTGAAAGTCACTGGGAGATCATAATCTTCAAATCGAGGTGATGTTAGCGTGTGCTGTACCCATCCCCAGGATCATCTACTACTCTTGGTAATTATGGTGATTTTTGTGCAGTTTTTTGAGGTTATCTGATAGGTGTTTTCTAATTTCGAAGTATTTTAGGATTTTTCTTCTCATTTTGGTTGATCTGTTTCTTGGATGAGTTTTGGCCCAAAGATCTGGAACTAATCCACACACAGAGGTGTGATTAAGCCTCTAGGACCCCTTTTGTTTGATTTATGAAGAGCCTAATGCCATTTTTTATCGATTCGGTTGCTTTGGATGTGGGTGACGACATATTTTTTTGGTTCGTTTCTTCATTGAATGGTTCCCAACAGCAATGTTTTGATTAGTTTTGGTCAGTTTTGGTCCTACTCTTCACTGAATAGTACCCATCAGTATTTTTGTGGTTATATTTGGTTCTTTTCCTTCACTAAATTGCATTTGACAGTGGTGTTTTTCCTCGTTCTTGGTTGGGATTCTGCATTGACTTGCATTTAGTTTGAGTTTTGGTCTGGATTGGTTGTCTTTGATTTGCCATGGCTGACGAAAAAGCACCACTGGTCAAGGATGATGATATGCCCATATCTATTACCTCGAAGAAGTTAAATGGTCTGAATTACCTAGCTTGGGCACATGCTTTGAAGTAAAAAATAAAAAAATTTGCGTGGGAAACGTAAATTGAAATTTTTGACAGATAATCCACCTGATAAGAGGGACTCAAAATATTAGGACTGGATGTATATATTGAGTAACCTAAATGTTAGGTTAAAGAGTGGATATTATGTGACTCTCTATTAGATCCTTGGGTTCTGATGCTTGCACTTTCATCATGTGTTATCCACTTAACAAAATTTAATAATATTTTCATTGAGGTTTTTTTTTGGTTATAAAGTGAGCTAAATTAATCATTAAATTGTTTTTAATCATCATCCATCAATGTGACTTCATAGTCACAACAATAATCAAGAATTATCTATAATATGAAAGCAGACCAAACTATTTTTATTTTTTTCCCAAAAGAAATTCAACCAAGCATATTTAACACTCCTTTGAGCCCTTCTTATTTTACCTATTGCAGTTTTCACACTATTGGGTAACCAGCTCTTTCCTAAGATAGTTTTATTATTATAGATTTCCTCATGCCCCATTATCTTGCTAGGTTTGGACAAATTCAATAGGTAGCCCTTTCCATAAATTAAATTTAATGATAGCTGTTGATTTTTTCCTTCCCCCCCACCCAAAAAAAAAAAAACTAAATTTGGTATTTTGCCATGCTTATAGTCCATTGCAAGTCTTAGCGTGATATTAGGTCAACACAAACAAAATTACATCTAAACCAAAATAATGATGCTGTGCGCAAATTTGATCATTTAAATGACCATAAGGATCATCCACTAGCTGAAGTAAATGAGACTGACTACAAAATTTAGAAACTTTTTCAGTAATATTGTCTCTATAAATCTAGTATGGGTTCAAGAAGTGTTTAAAACAATTTTGTGCATATATATACTCTTTCAATCTCACTGTTCTCGCCATTGCTTCCGCACAAATACTTCAAAACCTTGTAACACATACCTCACATCATCTGATACCGGCTTTAAGGAGGGATTCTCCTTTATCTCTTAAGAATTTAATGGGTTTCAATCGCACCTGGTTTGGTGAGTAATTTGGATTGAGATTGATTTGAAGAATGAATATTTTTTTTTCTGAAGGTATTGGTGGTGTCAACAAAATTAGGGTTTTGAAGATTGGGCTTATGGTGGAAGGAAGAAGAGTGAGACGAGTTGGAGAAACTGCCATTAGAAATCGATTGGAGTTGCTGCTAGTATATATAGACACATTTTTTTTTTTTTTTTAATAAGTATATATAGACACGTATATAGAAATCGATTTGAGTTGCTACATACATAGAAATCGATTTGAGTCGCTGCCAATGTTATATATACATACATAGAAATTGGGTTTTTTTTTGTGTGTGTAATTTAAGGGGTAATAAGGTTAATTTAAATGGATTGAAGGGCATTTTGGTTGGCAAGCTCAATTTTAATGACAGATCTAACGGAAATTTGGATGGAAGGGGGTTGTTGTTATCATACTCTTGGGGGCGGGGGGACTTATCATCCATGTGTATCTAGGTCAAACCTCAGAGGAGGTCAGTGTATTTTACCCTAATTTAGTAACTTTTTTAAAGACACAAAGGTCAATTTCTACAACTTGAATTCCATACCAAAAATAATTTTTAAACTGGTCTTTAACTTAAACTAAAAATCTAAGCTTTCTAACCAACATTGAGGTTTCCAAAGTCAATTATTAAATAAAGGGTAAAGTGCATAAACCCCTTTAAACTATTTGGGTGTCAAACCTCAGAGGAGGTCAGTGTATTTTACCCTAATTTAGTAACTTTTTTAAAGACACAAAGGTCAATTTTTACAACTTGAATTCCTTACCAAAAATAATTTTTAAATTGGCCTTTAACTTAAACTAAAAATCTAAGCTTTCAAACCAACATTGAGGTTTCCAAAGTTAAAGGGTAAAGTGCATAAACCCCCCTAAACTATCTGTCCTTTTGCAAATAACCCCCCTGAACTATTGATTTGTTGCAGTTAAGGACAAACCCATCACAAAAGACTATTTTACCCTTTCTCATTAAATCTGTCATTGCTTAGTAAATTATTTTTATTATCTTTTCTCTTATCTAAATAATAATTATACTTATTTACCTTAATTTTATTATTAGTATCGATTTATCAACCCAGTGATCCTTGGTCGTCCTTTTCTTGCGACAGCAAATACATGCATCAATTGTAGGACTGACGTCATGGACTTATCTTTTGGCAATATGAAGGTTCGCTTAAATATTTTTAGTGCCAATCAATATCCTTTAGACAATAGTGATTGTTTTATTGTCGATGCCATTGACGAATGTGTTGAAGAGATGACTCCATTTACCTTAACAAAAGATCCACTAGAAGCATGCCTATCATCAAACCAATGACCTAGCATGCCATTGACGAATGTTTTGGAATAGTGATTGTTTGTTTGTGTTGACGAATGTGTTGGGCCAGTGGCCTAACAGTATCAGCCTCTTACTTTCCGAAGGGAGGTCAGGGGTTCAAGTCTCAGAAGAAACAAGTGTGTGTGAGTACTAATTAGGAAAAAAAAAATAGTATCGATTTATCATAAAAATGGAAAAAATTAAATAGATTTGTAATCATATTTTCTAACATGATTAACTTATAATTAAACTATACTATTTATAATAAAACTTCTTATACTCAGTTTAATCTTTTTTTTACCATAAAAAATACCTTCTTTTTCATACAATATATTAATGAAAAATTAAGAAATTTTTTAAATAAAAAATACCTTCATTTTCATGCAATATATTTATGGAAAAAAATAAAAATTACTTAAATTGTTTTAAAATTTTCTACTGAATATTTTTATTTAAAAAATTAATATAAAAATTAAAGATAAATTTATTCAAATTTAATGTAGAATATGTCATCGATATAGTAGGGTTTTTTTTTTTTTTTTTTAATAATTTATTTAAATAAGAAAAATAAATTAAGTG
>JAOTQH010000001.1:5303871-5315400 GCA_025631255.1 Cornus kousa | reverse complement strand
GCTCTCTCTTATGTCGGCACGAATTAATCAATCAATCAACATGTATGATGATACTTTCCTTTTTCTTATATATTTTCTCCACACCCTAAAATTTGATTCGAGTTCATATATACAGAGTCCCAAACTTGTCCTACAAGAACTTGCCTTTTGTAATGTTCAAAATCAATAAGGAAGTTAAAATAGATCATGAAACTGAAATTACAAAATAACAGACTCCACAAAACCACAATAATCTCGTACTTGGAGGCTGGAGCACTTGTTAACCCATTCCATCTTTTTCTCATGTATGTCCCATGCATTTCGGTGTACTTATCTTTGTCTTCAAGCTAGAAGACGGACTGAAGCTGCACACAGATTTAGTTTCTCTATGGTCACTGTCTTGGTCAACATGTTAGCCGGATTCTTGGTGCCAAGCATTTTCTCAAGTGTTAACACCCCATCTTCTAACAAAGATCTGATGAAGTGATACCAAAGTCCTATATGATTGGTCCTTGAATGAAATGCCGAATTCTTTACCAGATGTATCGCACTCTGACTATCACTGTGCAAAATATTTTTCACCTGTTCGAATCCTACTCTATCAACAAACCTTGTAACCAAATCATCTCCTTGTTGACCTCTGTCATCACCACATACTCTACCTCTATAGTAGATAGATAACGCTACAATCCTCTATATTTGCAAAACCCAACTAACTGTAGTTGTACCCACTGTAAACACAAACCCGATAGTACTTTTTCTATGGTCCACCTCACCAGTAAAGTCTGAATGACTGAATCTACATAACCATGTAGCTTCACCTCACCCCTTCTGAAACATAGGCATCTATTTATGGTACCCTATAGATATCTCAATATCCACTTCACTGCTTCTCAGTGTAGCTTGCCCGGATCCTTCATGAACTTGCTTACTGCTCATACTGCATATGCAATGTCTGGTCTTGTGTATACCGTGGCATACATCAAACTTCCAATGGCTGAGGCATATGGAATTTTAGCCATGAAGTTTTCCTTATCCTTTATCTTCGAACACTGATCTTAAGATAATCAGAAGTGACTAGCTAAGGGAGTACTCACCGTCTTAGCATTATTCATGTTGAACCTCTTCAAAACCTATTTAACGTACTCAGCCTGAGATAACTACAAAGTACCTTTCTGCTTGTCTCTACTAACCCTTATCCCAAGAATTTGCTTCGCTGCACCAAAATCCTTTATCTCGAATTCACTAGACAATTGCTTCTTTAATTTGCTGATTTCTTCAAAATCAGAACCTGCCACTAACATGTCATCAACATAAAGTATAAGGATAATAAAACTGGACTTAAACCTTTTGAAGTAGTAACAATGGTCAACCATTGGAAACCATACAAGCTTTTTTTCAACTTGTACATTAGTTTCTCTTTCCTTTTGACTGAGAAACCTTCGGTTATTACATGTAAATCTCCCCCTCTAGGTCACCATGGATGAAAACAGTTTTGACATATAATTGTTCAAGGTGAAACCCCTCTATTGCAACAATGCTAAGAACTGAGCAAATGGTACTCAGCTTTACAATCGGGGAAAAAATGTCAGTGTATTCAATACCCCGTCAATTAGGTACGTGAGGATGCGTGGACCTTTTGGGTGCAGGCGTAGGAGTTGGAATCCGCGATAAACTATGCTTTGTGAGTTTTGGTCAAGAACCCTCATTTGTATGCTCTACAATAATACTCTCTGGCTCATCATCCAACTCAACAAACTCAGGCTTACTCTGTACAGGACTAGTTGATTGTACTGCATCTCTATCCTTATACATCACCTTCTCGTTGAAAACCACATCTTTACTTTTGATGATTTTCTTATTCTGATTATCCCAGAGTCGATAACCAAACTTATCTTTGTTATACCCAACAGAAATGTATTTTAGTGACTTAGGGTCGAGCTTTCCCCTAGCATGGTCACTAATATGCACATATGCAATATAATTATAAAATTTTAACCATGAAAGATTTACCTTTTTTCACTCCATACCTCTTCTAGTATTTGGTGTTCCAAAGGCATCGATGGTCCGTGATTAATTAGATAGGTTGTTGTATTAATTGCTTTTACCCAAAATTGTTTGGTAGACCCGAATGTATGCGCATGCTTTTGGCTCTCTCTATCAATATTCGGCTCATCCGTTCTGCCACCCCATTCTGCTATGTGGTTTCTTGCACAGTCCTCTCTAATCTGATCCCATTATCAAAACAGAACTTTTTGAACCCGGTGTCTTCATACTCATCACCATTGTCTGACCTCAATAACTTGATCTTCAAACCTGTCTTATTCTCCACCATAGTTTCCACTTTTTGAATACATCAAATACCTCAGATTTGTGCTTTTAAAAATAACCCCACACTTTTCTCATGTGATCATCGATGAACGTCTTATAGGATTTTTTGCCAATGGATGAGAAAATGGTTAACCCCCAGACATTTGTGTGAACTAGCTTAAGTTTCTCCTTTCTGAGATCTCTGCCACTCTTTTTGAAATTGACCCTCTTCTACTTGCCCATCATACAACTCTCATAGAAGTCAATATCAATTACTCATATGCCTGGTAGTTTCTTCTTTAGGTGCACAATCTTGGGCCCCCTTTCACTCATGTGACCTAGTCTCTGGTGCTAAAGGTTGTGATCTTCTCTGTTTTCTGCAACTGCTATAGACCCACAAGCACTGCTAGTTGTGTAGAAAGTGCCAGATTTCCTACCACGTGTAATGGTCATAGTGCCTCTGAAAATTTTCCACGAGTCTTAATTGAAGGTTGTAACAAAAGCTTCATTTGACAATTGTCCCACTGAAATCGATCAGATTCTTCCTCAAGTCAGGGAAGTGTCTCACATCCTTCAACTTTCAAGTTGGCCCATTCAACTTGATTTGCACTTCTCCTTTGTTAACGATGGTGCAAGGCTAATTATCACAAAGATACACCATGCCAAGGTTACTCGATTCATAACTATTAAATAGCTCTTTGCTTGAGGTGCCATGAAACGATACGTTGGAATCTAAAACCCATGACTCCGCCTTGCTCTCTAAAGAGCATATAAATGCATCATCTGATTCTTCTGAGACAATGTTTGCTTCAGTTTTTCTTTTAGTTCCCTTTCTTAAAAGTTTGTAATTAACACGTAAATGTCCCTTCTTTCCATAATTCTAACATTTAACGTCACTGAGATCTGTGGAATTCCTGAAATTTTGAGTATGTGTCCTTCCATTCTTTGACTTAGATCTGCCTTTGTTTCTATTACCATTGCCCATCTTCTTGTTTGAACCCTTGTCTCTACTTTCAACATTCAATACTGAACCACAGGTGGAATTTCCTGTTGTTTGCCTTCTAATTTCTTTAGTTGGAATCATGCTCACAACTTCATCAAACTTCAACTTGGTCTTCCCTGCAGAGCAACTGATCATTGTAACTGTGCCACTCTAACTCTCAGGTAACTACCTTAGAATTAGTAGTGCTCGGACCTTGTCTTTGAAGTTGATATCAACAGACCCTAATTGCCCAACTATCTCATTAAATACATTTAGATGTTTATTGAACTTACCACTTTCGACCATCTTCATGCTGAACAACTTCTTGATCAAGTGCACCTTGTTCGTTGTAGAAAACTGTTTATACATACTAGAAATGGTTGCCATAAGAGACTTTATCATCTTCTCATTCTTGATATTAAAGGCGACTGATTTTGACAACGTCAATCAACGTTGCCAAAAGCATTCTTATCAAGTAATTTTCATTCTACATTCTTTGTTCCTCTAGCATCTCTCCCAAAGATTGATACAGATTTTTCTGAAACAAGAGATTTTCAATTTGCATCTTCTAGAAACTGAAGTTTGTACCATCGAACTTCTCGATCGTAGATGTGGATGTCTTATCTTCTGATATCATTACTCCCACTCGAATGGACAGATTTGATCGAAAGATTTTCGGAATTTCGTCAAACACTTTTTGTACCCTAGGTTCTCAACCAAAGGCTTTAATACTACTTGTTGGAGTTGCTCTGCACAATCAACCGGATTTGATATTAATTGTTATGATGGAAACGCAAATAACAACGTTGTTCGAGGAATAATCACAAACAATCACAAAGAATAAAAAAAAATCACGCACAAGAATACGAGATATACATGGTTCACCCAAATCTTAGGGTTACGTTCATGGAACACACCGAACAAATTCACTATAAAGCAGATGAAGAATTACAATGGAATATTTTTTCTCATTCTCTCAATTGATCTCTCTTGTATTGACACAAATTAATCAATCACACAACACGTATGATGATTCTCTCTTTCTTTTTCTCTCTTTTTACCATTCCTTGAAATCTGATTGGAGTTGATATATATATATATAAACCCAAATAATTTATTCTATAAGAAATTGTCTTTTGTAGAATCCAAAACTAATAAAAAAAATTAAAACATATTAGAAAACTAAACTTTTTTTAAAATTCAACAATTTTAAAATTTTCATATAATTAAATTTTTCTAAAAATCTTTCACCTAACCACACCCTACAAAACTAAACTACAACATTTTGGAAAGAGAGAGAGAGGACTCAGAGGAGTCCCCTGACACAGGAAAACACCTGCATTATAAAAAGATTATGGAAGATAAAAGCCCTTGATGTTCTGTAAAACTACATTCTTGCCACTTTTATTCATTCACTTTTTCAATTTTTAGCTATGCTAAATTTGATGACTCAACTTAAAAAAAAAAATCTTTAACAGGAACCACAAAGATGAGAATTAACTCTATAATTTAAAGGAGGAAGAGTTTTAGTGGTGTGAGCAATTTAGTAGATTTAGCGAATAGAAGGGGCAAAATAGAGAGAATAGTGGGACCAAGCATGGACAGTGACCCACACGGTTCCTAAGAGAGCACCTTTGGTTTAAAGGCGTTTTACAACTAGAGAGAGATGACGCAGGAACAAGTGTCTTCCACTTCACCTCCACTCTCCCCTTTGTTCTTTTCCTCTCAAAATGGCCTTTCAGTGTCACTATTGTTGTCTTATTCCTTTACTTGACCATAATGCCCTCTTATTATCAACTCTACCTAATTTCAAACCCAATTAAATAAAATAACTATTCCCAATTTAATAAATAAATATTTCATTAACAACTAAGACAAATTAAAGAATTAGGAGGGTATTTTAGTAAAATTAAGCTAGATGCTATATGAACGTTCCGTTCTGGAAGGTGTTAAAGTTCCTCCCCCCTTGGGATTTAAAAAATCATAAATACGTAATCACGCGGTGGATTCCCCCAAAACACAACTCTATATGTTTTTGGAATCAAATTTCCAAAATTTTAAGATAAAAAAGAAAAGAAAGAAGAGAATCTTGTTGCTTGCTTGTCCCCTCCAAAGGCAGACTATCTCTTGGCCCCACCACCTTATCTTCAATAACTCTTTTGTCCATTCCTTTACTAGTATTTTTTTATTTTGAATAATAATCTATCCTCCTCACAAAACACTTTTTATAGAAAAGAAAATTATTAAAAAAAATTATGATGGCGGTGTTGGACAAATACACTTAATAATAATTGTCAAAAAGTCGAAAATGTGAGACGTAAATCTCTATCGCTAAACTATTTCTTGAGCTTATATTAAAGTTCATTGTTTATTTATTCTTGTTGATAATCATCATCAGTGTGTAATGTTTCCTACATCCGCGTGTGATATTAATCAAATATATAATTATAGCACGTACCCCTCAACCCCAGGTGGCTTCATTTAGCCCACATTTGATAGGGCCCAATTCTGCACAATAACGCCAAGGTACTAGTCCAACTTATTTACTATATATAAAACTATATATATGTGTGTGTGTTTGGGTGTGTGTGGTGTTTGTATTTCAGTAAATTCTACGGACCAAATTACAAGACGAGAGGATAACAGAGCTATGCAACTTTTCTGTTCATACACCGACTATGTTTGGGCTTTTGGGAGACTGACTCGATTAAAAAATGTACATATATGTATGACTTGCAATTCCAATGTTCTTTCTGCTCTTGTCTTCATCTTCATTTTCTAAAATTACAGACTTTACAAACTTACAAATGGGTCCAACTACCATTTTTGGTTTGGTGTTTTGGGTCTCAGGTGGGTCCTTCTGACCCTAAAATGCCCATCACTACCCTTCCTGTTGAACTCTTTGACTGCTTTATTACGACTTTATAGGAGAAGAAGACACAGGCCAAACAAATCGAACATATCAACAACATTGTTCCCTCCCTACAATTTAATAGATTACTCGCGTGCCACAATGCAAGTGTGAGGGTGGAAATTCCGATTATTAATTTAATAATGTGAATTCCAAACATGGAATAAACTATAAAGCATTCTTTTACAAATTTGAAGTATTGCACAATGCATGGTATAATTTCGAAGAATTTTTTTCCATAATGAAACGATTGAACCGATGATGTGTTATGACCAGACACCACCACCAACGAATAAGGGATTATTATATATAAATGAGCTTAGTGGTCCATATTTACCCATATGTGAAGTCAAAGTCCCATAGTTTCTTTAAAATGAGTTTGAGCAAAAAGCTGAGGTAGCACATGAAAAAATACTGTTTCATATTTCTGTTGCCTAAAATGCCCTTTTGCGAAGGTACCACTTTTTGGCGTCCAGGTACCATGTTTTCTAAACACTCAGTTTGGGAAAAAAAAAAAAGTGGTACCTTCTGTCAAAAAAAGTGGTACCTTCAGTCCAAAAAAGTGATACTTTCGGAAAAAAAGTGGTACCTTCAATCCAAAAAGGGCATTTTAGGCAACACATAAAATAGGAAGAAGGGTATTTTGGGCAACAGAAATATGAAACAGTATTTTTTCATGTGTCACCCCAGCTTTTTGGTCAAACCCATTTTAAAGTAACTATGGGAATTTGACTTCGCATATGGGTAAATATGCACCACTAAACCCATTTATATGTAATAACCCCAATCTTTCAACTATCCAAACAGTTCCAAAATCTTCAATTAACAGTTCTGCATCAATATAGAATGGTGGTGTTTAGAAGTTCAGATATTTCATATGCCACACCGATCTCTTAATACTATAGATGGCCGTCCGTCCTCCTGTTTTTTTTTTTTTTTTAGCAATATAGACAAGGTCACATGAGGATTTCAGTGCATATCCACGTGCCATATTGTTATTGAACCTTATTACTTTTGCTCTGATATGACAAATTTTTTTAAAAAGTAATGTAAAGATTTCCTCGAGAATAAAACTGAACTAGGGTTTTCAGACTTTCAATAGATTGCCACCTAAGGAACTCCATAAGTGGAGAAAAATGTGCTATCTCCTCTTGGATGTTTCCGCAACCTCCTTGTCTCTTTGTCTTAATATGAGAAGATAATACCAATTTGGAGGTCTTTGTTTATTGGAAAGAAAACAAAAACAAAGTTTGGAAGCATATTTGTGAGGTTTCTTGTAATTCACAAACTTTTGACTAGTTGACAAAAGAAAACAGAGACCATTGCTTGTCTTTGTTAGGACATGTTTGGAGTGAAGTAGAGATTGGGGAATATTGAACCCTTTGGCCAGCCCTCGATTCCCCATCCACCTTAGGTGTAGACAAAAGAAACTTAAAAAAGAAATAAATCTAGAGAGAGAAAGACAAGTGTTTAGAGAGAGAAAGACAGAGTGAGTGCAGCGCACTCCTCACAAATTCCATATTCCTGTGTGGACTCCTGTGGGAGGGGAAGGACACCGAAGTAGTAACGACAAACACGACCTCCACGCATTGTCGGCAACCCAGAAACCCTTTAGACCAACAAAGCTTTAATTGAATCAATCAAACGTTTGATTTCTCTCTATATATCGCTATATATCAAAATATAGGAAAAACCCAAAACGCTCTGCAAAAGCTGTGAAAACAGAGAGATTAAGAAGTGGGTCTGAGGATTTTCTTGATGTCTTCAAATGTGTTCTGATCAATTGTTAAATTGAGTAAGGGATTGGTGATTCTTCGTGTGGTTGATGAGATCTTCAGAGATGTTCTGAGCTTTGGTGGTACTACTGTTCTCTCTTAAATTTTTCTTAATTATTTCTTAATATGATCTGAATCTACGAAATGTTTCTTACCCAATTGAACTTGTTGAAGATTTCAATTATTATACCCTCTCTTTGTTTGATCTGATCTTCACTTATCTGCCTGTATAATCTGAATCAATATCTCTGAATTGGGTTTATTTTTTCCAGTTCTTGTGATTGATCCAAAGAGTTAATACCATTTTGTTGCAAATTTTGTTCTTGCATGAACAATTTGATACACTTACAATACCTTAGCCGTATTGACACTTGGATTGATCTTCAATTCAGACTAATTCTATTTCCCAATTGAGATGTCCCATCTTCCTTTATTACCCAATTCAAATATTAGAATTGTTCTTGACACCCATGTTTCAAGACGATAGATCATCATCTGTAACTTCATCACCTTTCCAAATCGTTCCTAATATGTCATTTTCACCTGGTTTCGGATCACCACACTCATGGCTCAAAGAGCTTAAATCCGAGGAGAGAGGTCTATATTTGATCCAGCTAATGCTCACTTGTGCTAATCATGTAGCCGCCAATAGCCTTGAAAATGCAAATATTGCTCTTGACCAAATCTCTCAACTAGCCTCTCCTGATGGTGATACTATGCAGCGTATTGCTGCATACTTTACCGAGGCACTAGCCGAACGGGTCCTGAAATCTTGGCCTGGTCTTTACAAGGCCCTGCATGCCACTAGAATGTCTTTGGTTTCAGAAGAAATTCTTGTTCAGAAACTGTTCTTTGAGTTGTTTCCGTTTTTAAAGGTGGCTTTGGTGATCACGAACCAAGTTATTATGGAAGCCATGGAAGGGGAAAAGATGGTCCATATAGTTGATCTCAATGCAGCGGAACCTGCTCAGTGGCGTGCACTTCTACAAGAGTTGAGTGCAAGGCCTGGAGGTCCGCCCCATTTGAGGATTACAGGCGTTCACCAACATAAGGAGGTTTTGGAGCAAATGGCTCATATATTGACAGAGGAAGCAGAGAAGTTGGATATTCCATTTCAGTTCAATCCCATAGTTAGCAAATTAGAAAATCTCGATATTGAAAAACTCCGTGTCAAAACCGGAGAGGCACTAGCAATTAGCTCGGTTCTCCAACTTCATTCTCTTTTGGGGTCTGATGATGAAGTCCTGATGAAAAAATCCCCATTGACACCAAACAATTTAAATGGAGTTCACCTGCAAAGAGTCCTGCAAATGAACCAAAGTACTTTAGGTGACTTGCTGGAGAAAGATTTGATCAATGGGTATAGCCCTAGTCATGACTCGGCTTTGTCGTCGCCACTATCTTTGACTGCTTCAGGAAAGGTGGATGGCTTTCTCAATGCTTTATGGGGTTTGTCGCCAAAGATCATGGTGGTAACAGAACAAGATTCCAACCACAATACATCAACCCTCATGGAGAGGCTGTTGGAATCGTTGTATTTTTATGCAGCCTTGTTCGATTGTTTGGAATCTACCTTGCCAAGAACATCAGTGGAGAGATTGAAGTTGGAGAAGATGCTGTTTGGAGAGGAAATTAAGAACATTATAGCGTGCGAGGGAATTGAGAGGAAGGAAAGACATGAAAAGCTCGAAAAGTGGATTCAAAGGCTTGATTTGGCTGGCTTCGGGAATGCGCCGTTGAGTTATTATGCTATGTTGCAGGCAAAGAGGTTGTTGCAAGGTTATAGTTGTGATGGTTATAGGATCAAGGAAGAGAATGGCTGTGTTGTGATTTGCTGGCAAGATCGAGCCCTTTTCTCTGTATCTGCTTGGAGTAGGAGGTAAATTTTGACTATTATTATAGAATGTTTGAGGTTTTTTCTATTTCGCTTTTTATTTTTATGAAAGATTTTGTTCTTATGAAAGTGGATGTTGTTAGATCGACTTATGAACCTTGTGCTCTTAGTTACACATATATTAAATTTTTATAATTTTGTTTCTTATAAAACTTTGTTTTGTTTGGAGCTTGCTGGTGATCTCTCTCTCCATAAAATGGACCTCCATGGTTACTTGGCATCAAATGCATACATTGAGGTGTTCATAATTGCATTGACAGTACACTTTTTTACATTATGTGTTGATGCTGTATTGTTCTGGGGGAACAATGCTCATTGTTTCAGAAATACAACACTGGTAGCATTGTATTGGTTTGCACATGGTGGGGTGATGAGATTTGACATATCCATGTTTGGGCCTGTTGAAATTCGAAAACACAAGGCAGAAATGAATCATAGACCTTGTAGTTTAAGTGGTAAATAGATTTGCAAAATGGTGGAAAATTTGGAAAATTCTAGGATGCCCGTCGCAACTTACCTCCAGATGTTTTAACCGTTGAATGTGGTGGTGGGGTTTACGTAATGTCAACGGATGAAAGACCCGAGTACCCAAGATATTTCAGAGCTTCTCGAAAAAATTTGAAGTCTTAATAAGACTTGAACTCTTTTCCTTCTTCTCCCCCTAATATTTTTTTCATATTGTTATTTTTCTTGAAATTTGCGTACCAAAACCTAAGCTAGGAAATTAATCATTTTTTTTTTTGGGAGAATCACTGTTGTGCTACAAAACTAATTTCCATTTTGAGTTCCAGAGTTCTCATACTAAATAGAGCTAAAATAAGAAAATATGGGAATATAAATACTCTGGTCCTGTGGACAAGAGCAAATAAAGAGAGAGATGCGTTTGCACATTTGAGGGCTTCTGGATAGATGTGTGCACATTTTAGAATAATTATAACATGTGGGCAAAATTTTCATTTTAGAGTACCATATATTTGATCTATTTATCTAAATATCGAAGGCATAAATAGTAAATTTAGTTTAATGCTTTCTAATATTAATTTAGTCTAATTTTTGAGGTCGGTAAAAGATAAAGAAGTATTTATTCTGTTTGTTTGAATGTAAAATATTTTTAAAATAGATATATATATATATATATATTTTTTTTTTTTAAATTTTGGTATTTAGTTGTCGTAAAATATTTAAAATTTAACAAAAATAACTTATTTATCAATTTTCAACAAATTATTTTACATGTCTCGTCCGATGAATTCAACTTCAACCTCGATGTAGACCTTTGCCAAACACCAAACAAATAAAAATAAAAAAATATTTTACCAGAAAAAAAATATATATATATCCAAAGAGCTAAATGGTTAGAGGAGTAAGTAAATTATAATTTATTTTTTTGCGGTAATGTTTTCATCAGATGTAATTTCACTTAAATCTCAAAATGGCAAGGCAGTTTACTCTTAAATTTATATAAAAATGAATGACAGGTGGAACTCAAACCAGATGAAACCCATGCATCAACAATCGATCAATACTAATTAGCGAAGCGTGTGTATACACTTTTTAACTACAAAAAACTTTTACAGATGACTTGTTTGTGTTCACTGTTGGTACTCCCGTATCTGCTACTGCTGTTCATAATTCTCGTTATTGTTGGCTTTCACACACTCGTGCATAAGGTTGTAAC
>JAOTQH010000001.1:5285236-5303771 GCA_025631255.1 Cornus kousa | reverse complement strand
ACTTAAATCTGTGAAACATTATTAACTTGATGGAGTGTCTTTTCTTAAACATAACAAATATAAATATATATATATATATATATATATATATATATATATATATATAAATTGGATAACAGAAAACAGATAAGAAGAGATACTCTCCCTCACTCTGTGGACTTCCACTATGGCGATTTCGCCTACAGTTCCGACTTGTTATTCTCTCTGCAATCTTAAGTCCTCCATAGTTCCCTCCTTCAAACTATACCCTTCTCACTCCCCCTCTTTGAAGCCAAAACGCCTCCACAATCGCCTTCGTATTCTCGCCACTGCCACTCTTGATTCCAGTAACGGCGCAGTCGCCGTCGCCGACAAGCCGGACGCCACCTCCTATGGAAGACAGTACTTCCCGTTAGCCGCTGTCGTTGGACAGGTCCCTGTCTCTCTCTCTAGTTTTAATTTATCGATAAATGTTGTGGTTTGTTGGGTTAATTTTGCATTTGTCAATGTATTCTTTTGCTGAGGTGGCTTGTATTGGATGAGTTGTTTAAAGACTGACGCTCTTGGGTGTATGTTAGAGAACAATTTGGAGCTGAATTTTGTGGGTTTTGATGTTTCCTGTTATAATTCAAAATGGGAATTTGTGAAGATAAGTAATTTGAAGGATTTGAATTAAAAAAGTCTATAGTGGCAAGGTTCACTATTTGAGAAATGGGAATGCTTTTGGATATCTGGTTGAGAGATGAATAGAAACAAGCTAGTATTTCACTTCCTTGTTTATTAGATGACTAAAGTTACTTTTAATCATGATAGGGTAGCTGAGAGTGATTGAAACCTGGTAAATCTGCATGTTTCACCTCATAAAAATTGTATTTATTTTTACTTATAAAAAATATAAAATAAAAAAAAGAAGAAGAAGAAGAAGAAGAAGGAACAGCAGATAAATTCTGTGATTGTGGGCCATAACCAAGAAGAATTAAGTCTATCTAATGTTGAATTGGGATGATGATTTTGTAAAAATGGGACTGTATAAGGAGAAGATATTGAAGTTGTAAACATTAATTTTTATCAATCCAAATCAATAATCGGCGTTTCTTCTTGAAGACTTTATGGTGTACATCTCTTTCCTAAACATTCTTAAGAACTCTGGGAAAAAATTACCTTAGGAATCAAATAGATCATCAGACTTAGAGTTGGTATTGAATTATATTAGTATACCAATTCTACAATAATAAGATTTCTTTAGAAAAAAGAAAGTAAGAATTTATAGAGTGTAAAAATGTTCACATTGCATTGGAAAATTGTTTTGTCTATAAAAGACACCGTGGTCATAGCATGCATTCAAGCCGTCTGATCCTTCCCAACCTAATCTAGGTTTGCCACAAAGGTCAGTACTCTAGCAATATGTGGTCTAGATTGGACAATCCCAAAGCATTTTTAGCCTCTCTTAAATACATACTTGGAACTTGTTCACCTTAAAGATCGTCATTTATAAACTCTTGTTTTTTGTTTAGAAAGCGGGTCATTGCTTGGTTCAGTGTGTAAACAATTGAGCATTTGTGCCATTGGCACAAGTTTGAGCCTCAAAGCAGCCACTTTGTTAAATACCAAATGTTAGGACTATCTTGAGTCTTGCCTTTTCTAGGACTCTGCCATGGCATGAGCAAAATTGGGTAATTCCCTTATTTTGGTTAGAAAGGGGAACCCCTCTCACATAGGAACTAACTTTTCATGTTCCCATCATGTGATCCAAATGAAACTTTTGTAATGATTTATCTATGTCTAACTTACAGTGTCCATCTACAAAGTTAAGGCTATTACATACAATTTTGCAGACCCAATACATTCACATGTTATGAAAATGGCATGAGACACTAGGATGATAGGATCAGATAAATACTTATGCATGTGAAAGAAACTGAGCTTGAGTCAATTGCTTTGTGTAATGGAATTCAGCACTGCTAAAATAAATTCATTAATTAAATATCAGGATATTGTTCTCAATACCTCAAACACACAAATTGGTAATCATTCATGAGGGGTAATGCATATATCCTCTTCTTGTATATCAAATCTAGCTTTTGATTTATTTATGAGAAATTGCATTGTACACATATAATAACAATCTGAGAAGGTACAAATAAATATTATGATATTTTGATTTGTAAATGGTTAGCTTTGTATTTGCTCATGGGATCTCAAACTGAAGTTATTTTCTATTTGGGACATTTCACTCAAAGTTTATTTTAAAGAAGAAAATCTTAATAATGTCTTTATCTTTTTCGTTTTAATGTGAAAATTTATAGCAGGGTATAGATGAGGTATCAAGTAAGCTTCTTGGCCTCAATAAAGCTAAAGAAGCCAGTGCCAAGCGAGAATCACTCAAAACAGCCAAAACAAAGAAAACATCAGAAATCCAATAGCACAATTTTTGTTACTTTGTTAGCTTTTTCCTGTGGAAGGTCTCATTAGATCCAGATTTCATGTAATTTAGATGTATCATTAGCATTGATGTCTGTTCAAGTTATTCACAGTTGGATACATATTGGAGAGAGAAATCAGTCTTGTATACAACTCAAAAATATGTCCTAAGGAACAGATGTACAAAAGGGGTTATATAAGAAGTACAAGTCTCACTTAACTACATTAGGGCCCCTATCAACTTCTTGTAATTACATAATGGCCCAACACTTATATATATATATATATAAAACATTCTAACAATGTCATTATATATCCTGGCCAAAGTTGGCCTTATACATAACCTCTCTTTTTCTACATACAGGTTATTTCGTTATAAATTTTCTGTACACACTTATTTGATGTTTTTATAAGTTTCATCTTAAAGTTATTTTAAGAGATAAAGGATGCTGCTTGTTAATAAAAACTTTCCATCAATACATATTTTTAAAATAAACTCTTTCTGCAGGATGCTATCAAAACTGCTCTTTTACTTGGGGCTATTGACCGTGAGATAGGAGGGATTGCAATCTGTGGGAAGCGTGGAACAGCTAAAACAGTGATGGCACGTGGGTTACATGCAATTCTGCCACCTATTGATGTAGTTGTTGGTTCAATATCTAATGCTGATCCATCATGCTCCGAAGAGTAAGGTTACTGAATTTTTACATCTTCTATGTAAATTCTGGATCAATATTTGTGTTTACAGTGACATATGAATATAACTTGGGTTACTAGTTCTATAGTAAACTTGAATTCTGATTTTGTCATAGATTCAAGACACTACTAAGTTACTCTGTTGTCAATTCTTGTTTTGTGCTTTGAAATGTAGAGCAATTTTATTACTCATTTATGTTGTAGTTGATACTGATGTGATGCCATAGAATATTTTATAATCCTCTATCTGAAACAAAAATTTAATATTTATGTTTATAAATGGCTTCAACCATGCATTTTGTTCCAATGCTCAACTCCAAGATATCACTGAAACTGGTAGCCCTGCGTGAACAAAACCATTGAATTGCTTGACTTGGTCAGTATTTTTTATTGCTTGTAGAATTTTTCTTAGCATAAGTTCTAAATTCCTACTTCTCAGAATTTTTTACTGTGTCTCTCTTCTAGGAATAACAGATGCTAAGATTTATGAAATATGCGAATCTGGTGCTAAAAGAAAATCCTAATTTTTGGAAGTTTGAAAAAATGATATGAAATTTCCATGAAATTATGCGTGCATATATTAAGGGAATCTCTAGTTCATGCATGAACATGCCTGTGAAGAGAGGATTTACACAAAGTCTTATGAAGCATGGACACAAATACTGGGTATGACACAATACAGACACAAGGATACGACAATTTTAAAAAATAGGATATGGACACATTAAGGACATGGCAATGCACATGTACATACATTGAAGATTTGCCCAACATTCTGTGCCATAAAGTATGGCTAGTCTAGTAGGAGAAAAATTCTGTGCCATAAAGTATGGCTGGTTCCTACTAGACCAGTCATACTTTATGGCACAGAATGTTGGGCAGTTAGGAAACAACATGTGCACAAGGGGAGTGTGGCAGAAATTCAAATGTTAAGATTGATGTGTGGTTACTAGAAAGGATAAACTTAGAAATGATCTCATACGGGATATGGTTGGAATAGCACTTGGAGATAAAATGAGAGAAAATCGGTTAAGATGGTTTGGACATGTGCAAGGAAGGCCTTTAAGTGCACCAGTTAGGAAAAGTGACGTAGTCCACATTGAGGGTAATACTAGGGGAAGAGAAAGACCAAAGTTAATGTGGGTAGAGTTAGTAAGGAAGGATATAATATCATATGGATTGACCCAGGATATGGCCTTAAATAGAGCGGAATGGAAACATAGGATTCATGTAGCCGACCCAAATAGTTGGGAAAAAGGCTTGTGTGCTCAGTTGCTCGTTGTTGTTGTTAGGCATATGTCCTTGAGGTATTGGATACGTGGTCGGAGTATTTGACAAGTATTGAATACATGTTCAATATATATAAATATATTCTCTGGTGATTAATAAAATCTCAAATATACTAACAGACCAAAGTAGAAAGTGGGCTAAAAACTACTAAATATAGAATTCTGGGTGCATTACTCACTGCAGGGAATTGTGCCCCAGAGCAAACATGCAGATTTAATAGTCAGTCCATTTTTTGCAGCTTGAGCACTTAGAATTTCGTAGCTCCAGTATATTAGCTCCCATTTTCTTGAGAAGAGAATAAATTTGCATGAAAGGGAGGAACTAGGAATATAAAGGAATAGAATTCTGAGAAGTTTTTGCCTTTGTGTGAAATCATTAAAAGGGAACATGTGGAAAGCCTCTTTGAGGTCTTCAATATTCATTCAATTGGGAACAATCACAGATTGGAATATGCCTCTGAATCCAAGGTGATCACTGATTGATGATACATAAATTCATGTTGTCCTTGCTTCTCCAATGAAAAAATTGACCAGAATTACTTATGCTGGCATGAGAAATAATGGGAATTTTTTTTTTTTTTTTAAAAAAAATAAAAAAATAAAAAAAAACAGAGGACAAAAATGAAAAAGTAGATTTAGAGGGATGATGCTGGAGCAACAAAACAAGTGTGTAGTAATTATCTACAACATAGTTTTAGTACAGGGAATGTGAGAAATTTTACTATCAGGGTTGCTTGTTTGATTATGTGCCTTATTATTTTGTATTCCTGTCTATGATTAGTAAATCGTTCTAGGAGTGCAGAAAGTTTTATATGCTTGTTGAAGTTTTTATTTTCAGAAGTCACAATATTCTAAAGTTCCTAGTTTCAGTTAGAGCATTGAAATTAAAGAAATCCTACTTTGGGATGGGTTAGAAGTTTCCCTTGGTGTGCAATTCAGCCCTTTAGTAACTTAGGAAAAAAAATTATTATTATATATATAACTTGGGTCCTTTTTGGTTCCAGTACTGAGTGTGCCAAACTCTTAGAGGGCCTATTTTTGTCTTTAGGATTTTTTAGCATCTACAAAAATGGCCGTTTTCGTAAAATGGTATTAGAGTTGTTTTTTTCTTGGGTGTGGAGTGAATGTGGAACTCTTCTAATGATTTGAATGTGGTTTTCAGTCAAGCCCTTGGGGAGCTGGTTATTTCCTCTCTCCTTTTTTATTTTTTTATTTTTTTCACCTTTTTTAGTTTTTGTGTGCTGAGCATTTTTCTGCTAAAGGCTATTCACTCCTTTTATTTTTTTTTCCTGAATTTTTCTTTCCCTGAATCTTTTTGCTCCTTTTAGTTGCCAAATTCTGAACCTAAGGCTTAGAATACTAGAATCTTACTAGTTAGCACTATACTTATTTTGATCCCTTAAAATACCATTTTCCATCGTTTTTCATCCCTGAAATACAAAAACTCTAGTTTGTCCTAAATTAAACAAGTAGTGAGTTTGATTTATGCTCTATGCTTTATTAAGGAGCACACATGATAATAGTTCCCCACGTCATTAAACAATGCTAACACCAATGGCTCTACTTTCTCTTTTTCTATTTCCTGCATCTGGAAGTAAAACAACAAAGATTTCAAAAACCAGACTTGTCTTTGGTGCTTCAATAAACATGAATCTTGTTGGATCATGACATTGAAAATTTATTTTGAAAATAAGGAATTATCGAATCATAACAACGTGAGCAAACGTTAGAACTGGAACCTGAGACTCTAATAAAAAGCCACACAAGGTCGTCTGATTTAGACCTAGAGGGAGGATGAGTAAGTCTTGTAGAACAAATTTAATTTCTCTTACTTTAATCTGGTTTTATCTCGGATAATAATTGAATAAACTGAAATTTAAATTGTCATGGAAGATTAGCAATGCATGCAAACTTATAAATGTAAAGCAGTAAAGAGAAATAGATAGAAACCATATTTTTCCGTGAAAAAAAATCCTCAACCGAGAGTCAAAAAACCACAGGACCTAGTCCAAAAAACTAATCCACTATCAAGAAAAATATACACCCTAGGTTACAGTTTAGTACCCTCGAACCCCGTCCTCCGAAGATCTCCAGGTCATCCTTCCACTCATCTACAACATTCACAACCACGAATCTGCTTCTCTAGTGATCAGTCTCAGCCTATTCGTCCAGTAGAGAACTTGGTGTGGATTGCTTGAATGTGTTGAATAAGCTTGATCAGTGTAGCAGCGGATGTGTGAATACATATAACAACAGCTTACTATACTAATGCATATGATGAATGTTGAAAACAAAGATGCACTTATGAACTCACAAGTGATTCATACAAAATCTGAATGTATGATGTACATGAGATTTTAATTTTGGTTATAAAAACTTAAATAAATTAATATGGAGTCTCAAATGGAATCTCAATTCATACCTTGGTCATATACACCAGATGTGTATTTATAGGCTTTAAGGAGTTGTATTTCGATCAGGTCTTAAAAGGAGTTTAAATTCTTTTATAACTCAGCAATCTTTTCCCGTCGATCGATCGAGGGATGTGTCCATTGGTCAACTCCAGTAAGTCTGGATCAAAGGCTCGATCCTGTAGTTTTGATACTTAAGAAAAATTCACACGTTCATTTGTCATATAAAAACACATGCATACGCATGCATTTTCGTATTTAAAGCACTTTCAAATTAAGATGCCATGTATATGCAATACATATAACTATTTTGGTGTGTATCACAGTGTGATTTTATCTTTATACCTTTGTTGTATAAGATTACCAATTTGACCTTTGTAGTAGCTCAATCTTCAACTTGGAGGTAATCTACTTAACTCACTTTTAACAACTTCCTAACTAATTAGAAATTGAAAAGAAAAAAAAAATGAAGAAGTTTTGATCCACGAAATTAGCCAACTTAGTCCTATTGACCTAACGCAGGAATACTTTTGATCTCCAAGAACCAAATACAGGCTTGTGTTTTTGTTTGTCTGCCTGTTCTGGGTATTTATTCATAAACGAAAAAAATTGTCCAGTTGTATTAATATATAGATCAATGATACGATATTGTCACTTGAAGGACAAAAGAGTTTTAATAATTTGTGTCAAGGTTTTGAATTAAAGTTTTGATAAAAGTATTACATTCATTCTAAAATGTTTATGCAGCAAATGATCATGTGTATTTGTTCCTTTCATGAATGGCAAGATTTTGACTTAGATTGTTGTTTTCATTATGACGATTTTCATGCTTTAAAATGTGGTGGGCAATAAGTTCTTTCAAAATAGTAAATGGTTTATTATAATCTTTGAAGGTGGGAAGATGGTTTAGCTGATAGAGTGGAATATGACTCTGCCGGTAATATTAAGACTCAAGTTATCAGATCTCCTTTTGTACAGGTAGCATTCATGAAAGAAGCCTTCAATGTCAGCGTCTTCTTTTTATTATATGATCTTAGTTGCGTATGTGCTGCAGATTCCACTAGGTGTCACTGAAGATAGACTAATTGGGTCTGTTGATGTTGAAGAGTCTGTGAAATCTGGAACCACTGTTTTCCAGCCTGGCCTTCTTGCCGAAGCTCACAGAGGAGTTCTATATGTTGATGAAATTAATCTTTTAGATGAGGGCATCAGTAATTTGCTTCTTAATGTGTTGACTGAGGGAGTTAATATAGTGGAAAGAGAGGGAATCAGCTTTAAGCACCCATGCAAGCCACTTTTAATTGCAACCTATAACCCAGAAGAGGGTGCTGTACGTGAACATTTACTAGATCGTATTGCAATAAATTTGAGGTAAAAGTTGTGATCAGTTTATAAAAATTTCATGCAAAAGTTTGTTCTTCCACATTATTTTTTTAGTTGACTTTGCCATGAGATGCAAGTGAACATGGGATCTTGTTGAATTCTGAAATTTTTAATCTCCTGTCAGAATTTCACTTATCTAGTTTCAAGAAATAAATAAGTTATTTATCTTGTGATATCCATACCTTTCCACAATGCAATTACAACTATTAGTGGTATTTTCACTTTTCTTACCCTTTCCCACTATGACACCATTCTCTGCAGTGCAGATCTTCCAATGAGTTTTGACGAACGCGTTGCAGCTGTTGGAATTGCAACACAGTTTCAGGAACATAGTAACGAAGTTTTTAAAATGGTTGAGGAAGAAACAGACAATGCAAAGACTCAGGTAACTGTAATAAATTGAGTTGACTTATTTAGAAGTTATATTTAGGGTGCTGAAAAAGTTCCATAATGATTAGATATACCATTAAGCAATCAACTTGCTACAAAAAGTTTTCTATAAGTACCCTGAGCTACATCTGGAGGCGCAGATCCGTTGGATTCTTAAATCACCCAATGGCAATGTAGATGGATTGACCAAGCTAGGATTTTCTGTTCCCTGTGATGGCTAATTCTTTCCCCTTGAGGACTAGTGAGGTTTATAAGGGTGTGATTATTCTTTTGTTTGTATTCTTCCTTCTGTTTTTTTTTTTGAAGGATTCCTCGACATTTTTGTTGTATTCTCTTATTTTGCTAAATATAAAATTTTGTTTCTTATAGGAAAAAAAAATAAGTAACTTGAACAGGGACAAGGTTTTTGGTTGGCCGAAAAATAAGTTATTGTCAGCTGGAACAAGGTCTTCGGTTGGCAGAAAAAAGGGCTAGTATAGGTTTGGGTTGAACAGGGAAAAAATAAGATAAAATAAAACAACTGAAGCTTAAGAGGACTTGCTACTGGAATTTTTAGCTGCAATGTATTTTTTTTTTGAGGTAGAAGATATAAACAAAGCCACAGAGGTAGATAAAAAGGATATATAATTAGAGGATTTTCACCTTGCTTCTTGGAACAAAGTATAATTTAGTTTTAACATTGGAAAACATTAAACCATGCCACATATGCCAGAAGTAGAGCTTTCGAAGTAAGTTCTGTTTTATAATTTTTTTTGTTCTGTTACGCAGGCTTCAGCCTCTTTTTCTTTGGGCAACTCAAATTTAGAAGCAACTTGATCCCTTAGAAACAAACTCAAAATTCTGTTTAAATCAAATATGAGAATGCTGAAATCAAGAACATGTAAATTTTGAATAGGCTTAGTTATTTTCAATTCGAAGAAAAACAGAAACTTCTACTAACACTTATCTCCCTACTTTAGCTTTAACTTCAATAAAACAGCTTTCAGTTCAAAAACTCTGGAGTTCTTAATTTCTAATATTCAACCAAAAACATCAAATAATTGGAACTAATAGCTACTGAGAAGATAGATTGGATTGTCCATGGGTGGGCTAGTGTCTGACTCCTGTATGTTGTGAATTTTGGTAAAGTCCATCTACATTATTTCTTCATTATTAGGTAAATTCTTTCTCAAACTTTTGGAGTATTGGGCTGATGGAAGGTTAATTCATGTACAATTTTTCAAGATGGGCGGAATTCAATCTTGTTGAAAAATGTTTCCCTTTCCTGGGTTCCTTGAAAGTTTCTCTTAATCAAACATCATAAAGATTTTTTACACTTTTTTTTTACACTTCTCTTAGACATGAGAAGATAAGCTTGTTGGAAGTTTTAGTATTTTGTTGGGTCTCTTAAATATTTTGTGTTAGGTTCTGTTTGGTTTGTGGATTTAGTAAGAAAAAGGAAAAGGCAATGCAAAAGAAATCATTTTTCCTTATTTGGTTTCCACTAGAAATAGACTTAAAAGGAAATAGGAGGAAAAGTGGAAAATTTTAATTTGGCATATTCCCTTCCCTTTTCCTAATTCCAATCGCTTTTTGAGAAATTTAAACCTGTATGTAAGTAATATAAATAATATTTGGTACATTTTCTTTCTTTTTTTCTTTCACTCGCTAAATCCATAAACCAAACAGAGTCTTACTCAATCCTTTGTCAAATTTTTGTACTTCTCCATTGGAGGCAACTCACTTGACAATTTCAGGTAAAATTTCTAAGAATCAAACTAAAATGTATCCTGATTGAAATCCGGAACTCATTTGCTTTATCCGTGGTTTACATAAGTTTACAAATTAAGGAAAAAGAAAAGAAGGAGAACTGGAGAAGAAGAAGAAGAAAAAGACTCTTGCACAACTAGATCGGCATGTTGTGTAATCTCTTCTCTTTACTAGGATGTGTGCTGCGTGCGTTCGCATTCTCTTGTGTAGTTCAGTTGATAACTTACATTATGGAGTTTTGAGCCATAATTAATTATATTTGTGACTAGGTTCTTGATCTCATTTTTTGTGCTGTTAAGTTCTCCACTGAGTGCAGGCATGCAATGGTATCAAATCACAGACTTGTATCCACAATGCAAAATTCACCCAATATTTAAAGTATTACTACTCATATAATAACAAAGGATACATGCTACTAGTGTTGTTTATGAACAACAAAGTAAAGAAATAGTTTCATTGTCTCTCTGATGAATTTTTTCATGGCTTTCCTTGGAGCATCAACTCTTCATAGTCTTAAATACTTATACTATGTAAATTAACACTGCTCAAATAAAAAGCTTTACAATTCAAATCTTCTCCAATGTGCAACTTCAAAAGGAGTCAAAATCTCATCATACAACTTTCAACATGAGTTATAATTAGAATTTCAGGTGTCTGTAATATCAATTTTAACTTTTACAACCTGACAGCTGGAGCTATGGACAAATAATTTATTTGCGTGTACTTTAATATTTACTGCAATAGTTTTCATTTGACTGTTTCCTTCAGTTAATTTTCATTGGCTAAATTGCTAATTTTTTGCAGTTCTCTATATTATTTTTAATTAGTTTTTTTCTCTATGGTGGTTTATGTTGGTATAAGATGAGTTTGGTTCTGGGGTTTATCTGAGAATAGCTAATTGCAGATTATTTTGGCAAGGGAGTATTTGAAGGATGTTACCATCAGCAGCGAGCAAATAAAGTACCTGGTTATGGAATCCCTTCGTGGTGGTTGCCAGGTTCCTTACAGAACTTTTTTCTGTTAAAATTTATTTTGTTTCATCTATTCATTGTAAATCACAAACATCTTTAATCAATGTCTCAGAATCAGAATGAAGGGATCTGTTATTAATGTCTCACAAACATCTTGAGTATTACTTTGGGAGTGCTCCCATCTTGAGTGTTTTTTAATGAAATCTTACTTATCAAAAAATAATTAAATAATTCGACGACTAGTTTTGGATATCAGGTTTCAGAGCATGCAATCTATTGTACTTCCTGTTCTACAATCATTATATATAGGCAAACAATTCTATACATGCACTTCCCTCCTTTTCATTGATATTCAAGGAGTAGGGAGAACTAGACTTAACTCAGATGCCATTTCTGCACCAAAGAAAAGACAAAATATACGATAGATATATGTTATAATAGAAGGTAAAAGATTAGATAGATGATAATTTACAGTTTGAAGCCATAAGAAGATATTTTAATTTGCCTACCGCAACTTCACTTTAAATTTGGCCAATATGGCTTACCTTATACCACTTGATTGATATGTGATAATACTATGGCAGACAGGACATGATATCTGAACAGATTCTTATAGCATTAGGTTTTGCATCTGGATTGCAATAATAAACATCTGTTATCACTTACAGGGACACAGAGCTGAGCTATATGCTGCCCGTGTTGCCAAATGCTTAGCTACTTTAGAAGGACGTGAAAAAGTCGGTGTGGATGACCTGAAGAAAGCTGTTAAGTATTTTTGTTTTTTGTTTATTTTGGTTAGGTAATTTCATAATGATTTTGTTTGTTGAAAACCCATTGTCGGATCCCACCTACGTGCTATGATATTATCCCAACAGTATACATTTTAGAGGATACAAGTTATTACTGCTACAACCTCTGTAATAGTATAAACTTTTAGAAAGTTGGCCATTGATATGGTATCAGAGCCTTCTTGGATTTAAGTCTCTATATCTGCATATGTTTTACCATTTTATACTTGCATTTGTTTACATCTCGACATGCAAGATGGTTACTCATGTGAGGGAGGGTGTGATCGTTGATATACATTGTTTGGCCCATTACTTAACTGCTTAAGCTTTTGGACAATTGTTGTTCGAACAGAGCAATGGTAGATTTGTTTATTTACGATATATCTAGAACACAAAGTTTACACCGTCTATACTGCATATCCTGTTATGATATTATGTTTTTCCTTTGTCTGCCAAAATCATGGAGAGTTAGTTTTCTTTGTTCACCTTGAAAGATTATGAAGTAAATACATAAAACATTTGAATGTTTTTGCACTATGTTTTTTAATCTTAAGTCAACTGTCTTTTGCATGAATTTGATGATCCTTGATCCTTTGGTTTCTCCCCCGTTTTATCTTGGAGAGCTTGATAATCTCTGTACACCTGTTGAATTTAATTGAAAAATATCTTCAGGGTATCTTCTTGTTGGTGGACTGTTGAGTCTTTACTATATTTCATAGTGTTGAGGTGATGTTCTGACAATGTTTTTTATTCTGCATTTGTGGCTTCTGCGTGTGCCATCAGTGGGACTTGTTCACTATGAGCTGTAGAAAACAATGTGTGACATATAATTATATCATTCGAAACCTCTAAGTCAGTGCTCGTAAATACTTATCACCAAAAATTTGGCTCGAGGACAATCTTGAATAACAAAGGAGCAATGAAATTCCATAATCTTTTTAATGTAAAAGATCATACAATTGAAAATTGGGATATTAGCAGTACCATGTCTCACAAAATCTTCTGCCTTGTATAAGCCTTAAATGGTCATGTAGTACTAATATGGTCTTATCCACTTAAAATCATAATTAATAAATGAATTCTGCTTCCTGACTGTCAAAAAAGGATCCTGTTTTTCAAAGAGTAAATCATTTAAAACAATTGCTTTGGGAAGTGTTTCTTTCATCTCATCCCATTAACCAGAGCTGAATCTTATAACCATACAGTGAAATTTATAGTGCCATTCAAAAGTTCAAGTAGATGTGGATGCTCATTAGGACTGGAATTTCTGTAGTCCATACACGCATTGGGTATGAACCAGTTTGAAACTTCAACTTTAGGTTCAAACTGTGGTTGTTTGTGGAGGTCAGTGCATGTTTAAAACCGGAATCTCATCTAAAACCATTTTAAAAGTGTGGTGCACAAGTTTCTAAATCAAATCAGCTCCATGAACCATTAGCTATGCAATCATAATAAGATAAAAAGCAGATCTTGTCAATACCAGTGAAAGTCTACAGCACTTTTATTGCATTATCAGATATTTGCGCTGAATCAAAGATAGACATGTACTATCTTATTGGGTGTCATGTCATCGATGACTTCTTTTGTGAATACATATATAATATCTACCCATTTTGATATATTATCTGATACAGGTAGAACTGGTAATTCTTCCTCGCTCAATCTTCAATGAGAATCCACCTGAACAGCAAAACCAGCAACCCCCACCTCCACCACCCCCACCACAAAATGAAGATTCTGCTGAGGAGGAAAATGAGGAGGAAGATCAAGAGGTTAATTAATATTTCTGAACACTTCATATTGATGTACAATACTGTGTAATTTTTATCTCTTCTTCCCTTGATTGGTCATTGCTAGAAATCAACTTCCTTTTGTCTCGCTTCTTGATTGATTTATTAGCTTTCTTCTTGAACTATAGAAGAAATTAATGTAGTGAAGTGTGTATTTGCTTACGACGGGAAGGTTCACTTTCTAACCAGGATGAAAATGATGAAGAGAATGAGCAAGAACAGGAACAAATACCTGAAGAGTTTATCTTTGATGCAGAAGGGGGTTTGGTGGATGAGAAACTTCTTTTCTTTGCACAACAAGCACAGAGACGCCGTGGAAAAGCTGGGAGGGCAAAGAATGTTATATTTTCAGAGGATAGAGGCCGATACATTAAGCCAATGCTTCCCAAAGTCAGTTCTGCCTCTCTTATATAACGTTCTTTTCTTTTTTTCTTAAAACTTTTGATAGGTATCTTCTCTCACCATTGGAAACCAAAAAACAAAAAAAACAAAAAATGAAGAAACAAAAAATGGCTACTGCATGCATTTCTGCACTTTGAACTTCTGTCTAGCTGAATTCAAAATGCGAAAGATTAGCAGTTTAATTTGGTCATCTTGAATGGTTTATTGGCATTCTTAATTGTTAAAATTAGCTGATGCGCAGATATCTGAGTTTTTCAGGAATTTGGAATTGTGTTTGGGAAAGTTTACTCCTGCATTTTATCTGCTTTGACCATATTCCAAAATCTTAAGCAGGGTCCTGTAAAGAGACTAGCTGTTGATGCAACTCTTAGAGCAGCTGCACCATATCAAAAGTTGCGAAGGGAGAAGGATACTCTGAAGAGTAGGAAAGTTTATGTTGAGAAAACTGATATGAGATCTAAAAGGATGGCGCGAAAAGCTGGAGCACTGGTAGTCTTTGAACCATATCAAATTAATTTATGCCTAACATCCATCTTTTATCTTTTTTTCTTTTCCACTCTGGTGCAAAACCTTGTTCTTAGTTCTAATTTTTTCAGTACATCACATTATATAAGTTTTGACACCAAAACTTTCTGTATCAGAGCTCTGCCTTCTGTTACTAATTTGCATACTAAAGAAACCATCATAAAGATTTTAAAATTGAAATGTCCTAGTCTTGTTTCTTCGAAACTGCATTATTTATGGTTGAGTTCACTTAAAAAGATTTTTTCTTTATACTGGTGAAAGAAGATGGTTGGTGCAATGGTAAAACCTTGGTTGCCTGATGTGAGAACGCTGGGTTAAATCTGAGAGTAGTCAATTGTGCAAAACAATGTTATAACTTAGGTCTGTGTCTAATCTTCCCCAGCCCAAAAACCCTGCGTAAGCAGGACACTAGGACCTGCACTGGATAATGGTCAATTTTAGAGAGAAGATTTAACAAAAAATGGTGTATGACTTTCTGTCAAGTAAATAACTTGTAAACTCTATAATTTGGTTTTTCTGGGAATTTCGTACTTGGCAGGTTATATTTGTGGTTGACGCTAGTGGGAGCATGGCGTTGAACCGAATGCAGAATGCAAAAGGAGCTGCACTTAAATTACTGGCTGAAAGCTATACAAGCAGAGATCAGGTGCATTTAAAGATATATGTTTTCTGAATTTTGACATTTCTGTTTATCAAAAATCAGACTAAAAGTTCATGAAACGATTCTGTTCTTCAAAAACAATCTATTTCAATTCTTTCTTCTACTTTATTTATTTATTTTAGATCCAATGACAATCTCCTGGAGCATTTGAGGTAGATAAACAGTTTATAGTATCATATAAATGCTGCGAGATTTACTTGCGTAAGAACTCATTATTGTAGTCTTGATAGAAAAAAGTTTTGTTTAAAGTTGTAGATTTTTTATTTTTTATTTTTTTTTTGAGTAGCAACCAGAATTTATTTTATTGATATCAAAATGGCAAAAGCCAAATTACAATAGAACAGTAGGGAGGGGTCTCATGGAAACCCCAAACCCACCAAACAAAAAGAAACCAAACAGACCACCAAGCATGCTTTCCCAGAAGAAAAGGGTCATCGTGATCGCACAAAACAAAGCACTGCAAATCCCAATACCCCATATACACAACAAAAAAGAGTTCAAAGTAAAGACAGAGCTTACCTAAACGCCCAGAAGACCTGATTTCATGCCAAAGTTACAAAAACTGGGAAATAGTAAAAGCACCTGATAAGAACTGAGGCATGACCATAACAATCCTCTAAGCAGCACCCAAACCTGCCTTCCCCAGCTGCATATCCTGATCAAACCAGAAGCTCACAGAATAGCCAATATCAAATCAATCCACCAACAGAGTAAAAAACAAAGGCAAATCAGTCGAAGAACACTACACCAGAAGCCACAGCTATACTGAGTAATATTACGATGATCAGTGAACATCAAAGAGACAGCACAAAAAAAAAAAAAAAAAAAAAAAAAGGAACGACCCCAATTAACAAAGTTTAAAATTAAAATAAAAAATCAAAAAAAAAAAAAAAAGGGCTCAGGGAGGCCTGAAAATGAGACCATTCTTGGCACTGCCAATCATCACCATAATTCCTCTGCAAATTCTTAATTGAGAGCACCCTCCATCTAATGGACTGAATAATAGCTTGACTAATACTCTCACAAGTTATAAACTCTTGAGAGAAAAGCCGGAGGTCCCTTTCACTCCAAATTTCATACACACCAGCAGACAGGGCCAACTTATTAAGAATGGAAACCAGGGAATTACCTTTCAGAGTAAGAGATGCCCACTGCACTGATCCATACCAGTCATAAGTAGGCCAAGTTCTAGCTCCCTTGGCAGAAACAGCTTTCCAGACTCTTCTAGTAAAACTTCAGTCAAAGAACAAATGATCAATGTCTTCAATTCTGCTCCTACAGAAAATGCACATACCTGACCCAATGACACCCCTCTGAATCAGAGTCTGTTGAGTAGACAATCTTCCTTGAATGGCAAGCCATAACCTAAAATCCATTTAAAGCTGTAGTTGCCATGCCTGTTAATTCACGGTAGGCCTGCCGAATATCACATCTATACGGGTGGTTAGTAGTAATTAAAAATTCATTTTCTGATTGAATGCTTATTTATCATTCCTGTTGCTATTGAACAATACCATATGGAAGTAATAGTGTAAGTAATGGAACATTTGATCCCCCAAGATTTACAAGTTGCTTTTTGGGCGAGCCTGCCATTTGTCTTCAATTCTGTTAATATAATTTCAGTAGCGTAAGTCTGTTTCATGCAAGTCAATGATTATTATTGTCCAAAACACATAAATAAATAAGGGAAAAAATAAGTAGAAAACAGCGGCTCAATACAATGCCTCAGGGTCTTCATCTAGGAAGTTATAGATATTCTTAAGTACTTTCTTTAAATTTGAGAAGCAGGTAAACAATATTAGATTGTGCTACTACCATGTAAAGAAATTGACGAACATGTGTATGAGCTAAAAATCTGCAGTGCTATAAATTCATATTAGTGATTACAGCATAGAAGAAATAAGTATTCATTACTCCAATCATGCGATTCAATCCAGATTTCATTTCTTAAGGATTAAATTTCAGTATGTTTACAAGTTCGATTAGTATGCCTGAAAAAAGTTGTAAATGCTCACCTATCTGATTTTGATTACTTTTAACATTACATAGGTGTCTATCATACCTTTCCGCGGGGATTCTGCAGAAGTTCTCTTGCCTCCTTCTAGGTCAATTGCGATGGCAAGAAAACGCCTTGAGAGGCTTCCATGTGGTGGAGGTTCTCCCCTAGCTCATGGTCTTACCACGGTATGCAAGCCCAACTGAATCCCATAATTGCTGGCATATTGGCAAAAATGTCAGAACCTTTGAAATTACCTCGAGTTAAACAAGATGTTCTAGTTATGCATTCATAAATATTTCTGTATTAATATTGTGTTCCA
Source organism: Cornus kousa (assembly GCA_025631255.1). NCBI lineage: Eukaryota > Viridiplantae > Streptophyta > Magnoliopsida > Cornales > Cornaceae > Cornus > Cornus kousa. The sequence goes on along the minus strand of JAOTQH010000001.1, from coordinate 5,285,998 downwards.
TATATTTCTTGAACATTATGTACATTTTTGCCAATGATTCCCAAATTGTTTGATGGTACTGAAATTAGTTCTTCATAATTATTAAGAACGATCCTTGGTATTCCTAGTATCTAGCATTTATTGTCGGAACCGCTGCCTTCAGCACTTAGGATTTTATGTCTCAATATGCCCCACATTTAAATATTTATACTTTTATTACGGGTACGATCTCTATATTCTAACTGTTCTATTAAATTAAAATCTCCTTAGGCTGTCAGGGTGGGGCTAAATGCAGAAAAGAGTGGTGACGTTGGACGTATAATGATTGTTGCAATAACTGATGGTAGAGCCAACATATCACTGAAAAGATCCACTGATCCTGAAGCTGCTACTTCTGATGCACCTAGACCTTCTGCTCAAGAGTTGAAGGTAAATTTATGCACCAAATAGAACACAGTACAGTGAAATTAGTGCAGTACCTGACAATATATGTGCCTGTCTTTCACCATAAATAGAAATAGAGTAAGTTAAATGGTCCTAAAATTTTAGTCACCCTGATAATTTACTTGATGGATCTCTCTAATGAAGTTCTGGTCCTAATGTTTACTTGCAAGCCTTGTACACAAAGAAAAGGTGCTTATACAAGTATCTGCTCTTGGATTCAAGATTTCTCAATATATAGATCGACTTTACAATGACCTTTTTCGTATTTTGATTGTGTTGTCTTTTAGGATGAAATTCTTGAAGTGGCTGGTAAAATATACAAAGCAGGGATGTCTCTCC
>JAOTQH010000001.1:5274689-5285136 GCA_025631255.1 Cornus kousa | reverse complement strand
GACTTCCATCCACGAAATCAGGGGACTAAAATTCAATGATCATGGTCCAACAAGGAGGGAACCTAATACTAAGAAGCAAAAACACTTCTATGTTGGTGTCATGTCCATGTTGGTCACTGACACTCTTTGACATATGTCTCAGTTCACGGATGTGCCGGAATTTAAATATATATTTCATTTTGGATACTTAATTGACATATCTCAGACATTTTGGCCAACAGACACTCGAAACTCTGCCTTCTTCTCCCTTGTTCAAGCTGCTGTGACCATTCCAGTTCCAATCATCAGCGACCACGACAACAGTACTACTGTCTATCTCCCAAGGTATAAATCTCTTTTTCAATCTCTTACCATTCAAACTGTAGGCGCTCTCTCTCATGATCAGGTTGGAAATTGTTTGCAATTTAAGTTGAAAACACCACAATAGAGTCATTCAAGATAGAATACGTGGTTTGAACCTAAATGGGATAATTTTATTGGCTAGTCATTGAGATATCTCTGGGTGCTGTGTCATCGATATAATTTTTTTTAAAAGAGATTCTGTAGGTCAAACTTTTGAAAGTTTAGATAACTGCAGACCTTAGAATATTTTGTTCTTGCTGAATATTGGTGCTTGCTTATGTGGTTATATGAAAATTTAAATTGATTCTATGAGTGTTGTGATTGTGTGTATATATATTTGCGTTTTTATAAGTTGATGAAATTTGACCTTTTGGTGAATATTGGAGATAGGTGAGATGGTGGTGATAGAATCTCTGGTGCTTTGGGTGCTGCATGTAAATGAAACTGACACGAGGAAGTTAAATTTACATACAGCACACCAAAAGTGTGAGGGAGAATTTAGGAGTGACACCTATTAGTGATAAAATATGAGAAGTAGACACAGGTGGTATGGACATATGAAGATCTATAAATGCACTCAATAAGAAGAAGACTATATTGTACACAGGGTGAGAAACAGAGAAGATGACTTAAATTAACATGGGATAAAGTTATTAAATATGATTTTAAAAAGTTAAATATTATAGGAGAGACGACTTCTAATAGGAAAGAATGCAAGAAGAGAATTCATGTGACCGACCCCATTGAAATGGGATTAAGACTATGATGACAAAGGATGATGATGATAATATATGGTGTAAGCTTTTCACCTTAGCCCTACTCTGTATTCTCAACTCTTTATTTTGCTGACATTGCAACCAGTTAGATAGTTGATCCGTTCCTCCCCTATTATTTAGTGGCGCAAATTTATTGCAGGTATAGAGCTTTTCGAAGAAATTGAGAACTTCGAAACCTTCTACGGGAGGGACTTTGTTGCAGTGCAAAGGATGACAAAATTGAAAATGGACAGCTGAATATGTCTGGAGGCTCTGCAAATGATTTATCCAAGCAAACCATGTCCAGCATTACTCGTTTGAACATTCATTAGGTACGTGCTTCTGATAGTCCCACATGTTTTAAGAGGAATTGTAGTGCAAAAATTTAGCCTGCATGCTGTCGAAGAAAGATTGACAGTTCAGGTATGCATCAATAACATAAATTTACTTTTGTTCTATTGTTCACCATGTCATATGTTCTATTTTCTCAGCGGTGATTTTAGGTGGTGGTAGGTGGTGGCATGAAGTTAACCACTGTTACTCAAACTGATGGAATATGTAAATCAGCACTTCATCAATCTACTGGTAATTTTTAAATTTGAAATGACCTATACAATCTCTTACATGTTGGTTACTGCCATTTTTTTTTTTTTTTTTTTTTTTTTGTCTTTAAATTTTATATTATGTTCAACTATTTAAAATATCGGCTATTCATTCTATCTTTTCTTTTTTTTGAATGAAATCTATATTATGAAATTCCTAATATAAATTTCACGTATTTTGCTCCACTAGAAGTTGAAAGCATTCAAGTGCGAGTTTTCTCACATGGTTTTATATATATATGTAGGTGTGTCCATTTCTCATGACTAGATGGCTTTTCTGACACTTGACTGCTGGAAATGCTATTATCTGAATCTGATTGATATCATGGCAAGTTCTAATCTCTAATGCCATAATGCGCACCCATTTACATGCTAATCAAAATACTTAAAAGTTCTAAAAAGGGCACGAGTTCTGTCAGTTTGGATCAGAGGTCTAGGAACCTTCATCAATTCACATGGATTTGGTACTAATAGTTTTGAGTCTAGGCCTTGTTATTCCATAACATTCATTCTTTTTGTTAATCATTATTACATCTATTCTAGTGGTTATTGATCATTTTATGACTTCTGTATTAATTAACCAATTCTTTTTTGTTAAATTTCAAATGTGACAAGAGGCCTAAAACGTAGGAGTGTGTCTTTTACACTGAACTTCCTCATAAACTCTCCCATTATTACATTTTATGTAGATATTGGATGGGGTTAGCAATTAGGCTGTGTTCGATCTAATGTTTGACAAGGCAAATTTTGTTGAGATGCTTTAATCAAGTTGATCTTTTTTGAGCATAAGTAAGAAGCAGTTATATATTTTCATATCAGGATTGAGCTTGTTGCAGGTTATTCTTTCAGTATTGAGTATTACTGTTACTACTGGCGTGAGTTCGAGTTTCAGAACTACTACTTTGTAAAATACTGCATAAATCAGTACTCCCAAACCAGGCCACTAAAGATTAGATTGGATAATGTTCCTGTTATTTATTTATTTATTTTAAATTTTAATTGATTTTGCTATTTTGGTTGAATAATTTTTACAAAGTCATTTGGTAATATATGGATTATGGAACCTAGAGTTTGGAATTGTTACAGTGTCTGAAAACCAGATTGAATCAATTGGAGCTGCTGTACCGCGTCTTGTCTTTAGGGACATTTGAGAGAGTGGCACCCGAGGGGATGAGAGGGAGGTTCTGATGTTCAGTACTGGGATGTGCCCGGCCTTCTTTGAGAGGATTTCCTGCATTATCAAGCTATATCACTGACAAACATCAACCTCCCAATTTGTAATTTCGACGGCTTTTTTTTCTTACCATGTATGATAATGCAAGTCTTCTTTTTGGCCCGTCAGTGTTAAGAGTTAGCTTTTTATGCACATTTACTGCCTTTTTGGCCTATCAGTGTTAAGAGTGAGCTTTGTATGCACACAATGCATACTGGGACTACTATAGGTTCAGTTTGGATGACCAAATCAATGATGTCAAATTTCTTTTTACCTTTTCATTGAGATGGATTTTGGCTTGAAATTAATAGGGGATTTTCAAATTCCATTTGACTATAAAAAATTTTGAGAAATTTTGAAATTTGGATGATTTGCAGTAAAATGCTTGAGTAAATATAATCAAAGTTGAACTACATAAATGTCATATATAAATTTGCAGCTGCAATTGGACAAGATCTTTACAAGTGAATAATCCAATACAGTATATTAGGGACTTGTGATACAAGTCCGAAAACCAGATAAATCCGATTGCATTTATGTGAGTGAAGGATGATGTCGTCATCATGATGGGCATTCAGACTTCTACATCATTTGTGAAGGCGATAAGTAGGAATAGCCAGTAGATGGTTGGCCCTAGCAGTTACAAGACCAAACACTTCAGTCATGTCTAGTTCAGTAGGCAACATGTTATTTGGAAGTTCCCAATCAAAGCAATGAACCAATTGTGCCACCACTAGCCGGACCACCGTGAGTCCCAACTGCATCCCGGGGCAACTTCTACGGCCAGAGCCAAATGGGAGAAGTTGGAAGTCATGTCCCTTAACATCTATACTACTTCCAGCAAACCTCTCTGGGAAGAACTCCTCAGGATCAGTCCATGCATTTGGGTCTCGCCCAATTGCCCATACGTTTATGGTGATTCGAGACTTTTTGGGTATGTGAAAGCCATCAACTGTGCAGTCTTCCATAGACTCGTGCGGTAACAGTAATGGTGCAATTGGATGGAGCCTGAAGGCTTCCTTCAGCACCATGTCCAAGTACTCCAAATTCTCCAGGTCTGATTCCTCCACCAACCTGTCCATGCCCACCACTTCCTCCAACTCTTTCTGGACTTTTTTCATCACTCGCGGATGCCTTAAGAGTTCCGAGAGTGCCCACTCTATTGTTGTTGATGAAGAGTCCATTCCGGCTACAAGCATGTCCTGCAAAAACTTTGTTAAGTACGATAGTTTTTTTGGCAAGAAACTCACGCACTCATTTATTCCTAAGAAAACTTGAACCCTCACCTCTCACTTTGAGAGGTAGAGGAGATACTACTAGACTACAAGGTCTTTGGTCGCCAAGTATATACTTAGTTATACTTAGTTAAAACGTATAGACAGAATTGCTAGATAGATTATGAATAATGTTCGATCAAATAATTACCAACAAAATGGCTTTGACACCGGAACGATCCATAGCATACTGATCAGCTTCTTCAGATCCCATGTAGGCCAACATAATATCAACAAAGTCCTCCTTGGTTTGACCTCGGTCTCTAGGTTGAGTATGCTCATCGATGATCTTCTCGAAAAATTCATCAAACACCTTGCTAAGAGCCTTAAAGCGCCGATCCAGTCCCTGAAGATCAAGTGCCCCAACATAAGGGAAGTAATCTGCCAAGTTGGGAATGACTGCCAAGTCCATGCCCTCTTGCATCATAGCTTTGAACCCCCTCTCATCGAACTCCTCATCCGCGTACTTCTTCCCAAACAACATCCGACAAGTCATTTCTGCATTCGTGGACGAAACTTTGGCGCTAAGATCAACAACAACGCCACCATCTCGAGCTGCCTGTTGGATTGATTTGACTAAAAATCGAATCTCTTCCCGCCTCAAAGACTCGAATGAATTTATTTTGACGCTGGTAAGCAACTCCATGGTGCACAATTTGCGCATGCTACGCCAATAAGGGCCATGTTCAGCAAAAATCAAGTCCCTTTGGTCATAAGTCACATACTTGACAGCCTGAATACTAGGCCTAGTAGCGAAAACATGGTCATGGGTCTTGAGGAACAGCTCGGCTCCTTGTGGGGATGAGACGACGATGTTGGGGATGAAGCCAAAGCGCGTGTACATGATGGGACCGTATTTTATGGCTAGCTGATGAAGAGCCCGGTGAGGGAACTTCCCCAACATATGAAGGTGTCCCAAGATTGGGAGGCCTCTTGGCCCTGGAGGTAGTCTCCTCCTCCCGCCATTCTTGTTCTTCCTAATTATTGCTCGCAGAATATAAGCAGCAGCTAGTGCAACCAATGCCAGCACTGTCCATGTTGAAGCCATGGCCAACAATATGGTTAGTTTGGTAGAATTACAGAGGCTGGTGGTATAACTGTATAAGCCCCTCTAATGATATGCTCAAATGGTGGATCTATATTCTAGTCTAAGGGTCCGGAATCCGAGAGCAAATCTCGGAAAAATTTAAGAAAAAAAAGAGTAACGTGGTCAAACTATGCTAGTTTATTTGTTCTAGGACAGGAAAATGATAGATTCAATTGTTTAAAACATATATAGTTATTTTTTTAAACCAAGGCATGACAAAAGGGCACTCAATCCCTGTCACATTTTAGAGAGTGGACTTTTGAATTGGAACTCCGCTCAGCCATGACCTAATAGATTTGAAATCGGGGTTGCAACTTGATTATGGAATACAGCTCTACGCATTTATATATAACACACTAACATACTTCTATGGGAATTTTTTAAAACATAATCTAAATTCAAATCCAATAACTGTATATATATAGAGTGAGTACTATATTTGTACCTGTAAATTGTCACTATCTACAGTAACAAATACAAGTAATATTCAAATTGCAAGTTACCAAACACGCTTTTGCATTTTGCTATGTTACATTACACTATAAGAAACAAAAAAATACCAAATAAAAATGGTTGCCAAAACATAGTAAGTTTTCAATTTTTCATAGGAGATTAGTGGGTGCCTGTGTTATTTGCTGGTTCGTACACCTGAAAAATAGTAAAATTGAAACCTAACTCAAATTGGGTGAAAATCACCTCCAGTGAAATAATGTGCCATTTACTTCATTTTGGAATGAGTGGTCCAGATATGGTCATGTCACCCATGTTTGGGATACACAGTAAGAAAATATTGGGATTCACAGTAGAAAAATATTGTGATGCACCTTACGAAAATGTTAAGATGTACTTTTACTTACAAAAATGGAAAAAATGGGGCATTGTGGTACTGGAGATGATCCAGGTCCGGCCCAAATTGGACTCAAATTTGTTGCTACAACAGTCAAATGGGTTTTACTTCAATGTCCCAAGTCCATAAGGTTGATTTGGCCCACTCCAGTTATAAAAGGCTTAAAGGATGCAAAATTAGGTCAAAGAAAGTTGGTAAAACTAGCCGTTGGAACGCAGCAAAAGGAACAGCAACGCCGCTGCCAGTGTAACGGTCAAAAACATTTTGAATTTCCCTGAGACAACCCCTTTTCAACGTCGTTTTGTTCCGTTTTAAATCAATCATCACGCCTTCCCCCTTATCGCTCTCGCTCTCTCTCTCTAATTGCTTCACAAGAAGAGGAAGAAGAGACCCCATTATTCTCTCTCTTCTTCTTTCTTCTCTCTATCTGGATTTTGCGCTCTCCCTCTCTCTCTATATATATACACACACACACACAGTCATACACAATCTTCCGATTCTAGCTATAGTTTCCTGTGAAGTCTATTTCAGATCGTTCTTTATTACTGTTCAAATCAGAAAAGAGAAGCAACTAGAAGATGACTACAGTCAACAACCAGCATCACGACAACAACACACCGGCGACCGCTCCGGCTTCCAAAGGGCCTCTCTCCACGGCGAAGAGCGTCGATACCCAATCTGTTCTCAAAAGGTTGTTTATTACGTCTTCTTTTTCTTTTGTTTAATTTTTAATTCTAGATCTGATCTTTGATCGCTTGGGGAATTTTCTTCAAAAATTCTATCGGTTTCTCTCTCTCTATGGATGAAAATTTTAATTTCTTGAATTGGGTTTTGTTGAATTGTCCTTAATTTCGTTTATTCTATATTTTTGAAAACCCTCTGATTGGTTAGGGTTTATACGCATTTGGGTTTATTTGTCTTTCTGGATCGTTCAATTTTTCAAGAGTTAGGGTTTTTTTTTTTTTTTTTTTTTTGGGTGATTTTGTTTCTATAAAGCATATTGAAAATCAAGCTATGAATTTTCTTGAGCTTGAGTTTGTTGTTTTTTTGAAGAATTCAATCGTTCCTAGGGTTTATGATTATTTTGGGGTTTCTGTTTTTGTAAAACGGATCAAATTGGCTTCAGGGTAAAACCTCCGATTGGCCAGGGTTTATATGGATTGCTAGAGGGTTCAACATTCAAGGGTTTTGGTTATTTTTGTTTTATTTTATTTTAATTTTTGTGTTTTTGTTACTATAAAGCCTATGCAATTCAAGACCTGAATTTTTTTGAACTTGATTTATTGTTTTTGATCAATTAATTAGACTTAGGGTTTATGATTTTTATAAATTGGGTTTTTATTTTGATAAACCAGATCTCAATCTCTTCTGCTATATAGCTTTTTTCTATGTTTTCTTCGAAGTGTTTTGTGGTTTCTAGGGTAAAAACTCTTACTCGGGTCCTCTGTGCTCTTATTTTTTGTAATTTCTAGTGTTTCTGGTTCTGTTTTTCTGTGTTCTCATTTTTCTTAAAAAAACATGTTGCAATACCTGTTTTATGTAGCTTGTTTCATATTTCATTTGAAAGCATTTTTTGATTTCTAGATTTTCTGATTCTATTCTGTGTTTCTGTTTTCATAAAACAGGTTGCAATCTGAACTAATGTCTCTAATGGTAAGAACCACTAATTCCCTATTGTTCAAAATCTCTATAAATGTCTGGCTACTTTGTAGAAGCTTTGAATTTCTAATTTTTGTTTTTCTTTATGCAATTCAATCTTTAGATGAGTGGGGATTCTGGGATATCTGCATTTCCTGAGGAAGACAACATATTTTGCTGGAAAGGGACAATTGCTGGTAGCAAAGACACAGTATTTGAAGGTACCGAATACAAGCTCTCTCTCTCCTTTCCTACTGACTACCCATTCAAGCCTCCGAAGGTGAAATTCGAATCCTGCTGCTTCCATCCCAATGTGGATGTCTATGGGAACCTTTGCTTGGACATCCTTCAGGTGAGGACTATAGCATCAAAAGTCTCTTTCTACTTGATAGCATTGATTTTGCTGGCTTTCAATTAATAAAGTTGGGATTGCTTATAAATTATTATGCTTGCAGGATAAGTGGTCATCTGCTTATGATGTGAGAACCATACTTCTCTCTATTCAGAGCCTGCTTGGAGGTAATTTTTATGTGATTAATTCACTAAATATGTGTTTTTTTACTCATTTTTTAGAAAAAAAATTCAAATACCCATTTGAGTTCTTTGTTTTGACATATAATCTGATTTTTCTTTTCATCCAATTTTGTTATTCGTTTGATATTTAGAGCCAAACACAAGCTCACCCCTGAACACCCAAGCAGCATCACTTTGGGCTAATCAAGAAGGTATTGTGTTCATTTTTGTTCAATGTTTGTTTGTTTGTTTGTTTTTCTTTTATTTATTTATTTTATTTCATTTCTAGTAACAAATATAAAATTTTGAAACCTATTCTTTGTATCTCTTGCAGAATACAGGAAGATGGTGGAAAAGCTATACAAGCCTGCTGCCTAGTTTGAGATGTGAAAAGTTTCGAGTAGTTATGCAGAGTGTATCACTTTTTCATTCTGAGTAGCAAGAAAGGTTTATGCGCAGAGAGTGTATTATTATTCCCTTTCATTCTGTGTAGCAAGAAAGGTTAAATTGAGATTGTGTTTTTCAGCATGCAAATTCATTCATTGTTTTTACCTTCCCTTGCATCTACAGCTATCCCTTTACAGAAAAAGGGATTTTATATGGATGTTACTAGCTTGTTGTTAGTTTTGAATATGGAGATAAAGATGATTTATTACATCTCTCTTTGTTTACTTCCCCTTTTAACAATGTCCCTCCAATGCAAATCACTGGAAACCCTAACTTGAGGCTTAATTTGAAATCAATTCCACAATCTGGCAGTGGAGTCCTTTAGGACTCTCAAATGTGTAAAATGAAACTGAAATAGGGTACCAGAAACCCTAACCGAAGCCCCGATTTGGGGGCAATTTCACAATTGAATGGGTGAAATAGATAAATAAAGAACGACTTAAGAAAGGAGAATGACTAGATTATTTGTTGTCAATGGGAATGACTCAATGGAAGAAGCTCTGTGAAAACCAAAACTTTGCAACATTTAGGCTCAAGCATATGTAATCAGAAATAGAAGCCAAAAAGGAGAGTGATTTAGTAATTCTGCATGGTGATCAAGTGTAGCAAAGCAGTGAGCACAAATTAAGAAAGAAGTTTAAGGTGTTTTGAGTCTTTAGACATTTCAACCTTGGGCGTGAGAGCAATACATATGACATGGAATGCGGCTGCATTACTTTAGGTGAAGTAGTATTTCCTCATTCTAGCATATGAGAGAGGTAAAGGATTCAAGTCTTCATTGAAACACTATTTTAGCGCAAGTGGTCATTAAGGGCATCAAAGACTGTCCTAAGACACAGCCTAATTCTAATGAAAATAATTATCAGGCAGAACTAATTAGCTGAAGGCTCTAAGCTATTTCTGCCCACTTGATGCATTCATATAGGACCCAGGCCGCTCTGAGCATGGGCGACCCTTCAATTTAGAAGGGTCTCAAATAGGGGCGAAGCGCGGGGGGAATTATATATTTATAATATATCCTTGTTCCCCCCCCCTATATATATATATATATATATTTTCGGGCGGGTTAAGCATAAGAAAATTTGAAGAACACAATAATTCTTATAACAAGGGTATGTTATATATATATTTTAATTTGAAGAACACAATAATTTTTATAACAAGGATGATGTTCTCATATATCAAATCAAGTACATCATAGATGGATACAAAAACATGTGTAGCATTCTCTTAAGTAACCTATTGAAGATGAACCTAAGTTATTGAAGATGAACCCTCTGATCTTTAAGAGAGTCAAATTCATTAACTACCGAATCTATATAAATATTGTAACGACCCAAAAAGATACCGGTCGACGATACCAAAAAAATAAATAAATAAAAATTCTGAATGACCTTTGCAAAAAAAGTCTTGAAATACACATAAATGCAATGGCCTCACTTGGCCTTAAAGCTAATCTTTCATGTCCAACGCATAATGCAAATAATATACAACATTCTTAAAATCAACACATACATATAAAAAGAGTCTCGTTCCTCCATCTCGTCCAAACATGGAAATACTAGTTGTTACAGGGCTAAATCACACCACAAAATTTTTGCCTCTATAATGGCACTTGGGGCCACCAAGTCTCAGCCAAACACAACACAACACACACTATACTGAAATGTAAAGAAGGCACACACAATTTACAGGGACAAGCCCCAACCTTTGCTCATATTAAACATAT
>JAOTQH010000001.1:5254091-5264637 GCA_025631255.1 Cornus kousa | reverse complement strand
GGGTTGGGCATTTGGATGTATATTCTCTTCCTTGATTCATAACAGTGAAAGTTCTCTCTCCATGAATGTAACCCTAAAGGTTGGGTAAAGCACATAAAATATTGTATTATGCGTTGATTGTTTCGGATTGTATCTCCATATATGCTTGTGTGATTTATGTGTGATAATGATACTCCACCGTTGTGCTTGAATAAAGGGGGATTTAATTCCCAACAACTGGTATCAAAGCTAGTTGAAGGGAGTTAATATTTCCAACAACTGGTTTCAGAGTTGATTGTTCGACTTGGGAGGTTCAGCCTTTATTAGAGCCAAATGAGGGTCCTAAAGAGGTTCATCTTGTTAAAGTCGAATCCTAGTTGTGGGAAGTTTGTCAAAGCAAAAGGTTGATTGTGAAATGTTTTGGAGATTCAATGAGAGGTTCGCACTCTTAGCCTTAAAAGAACAGATAGTATGTTAATGATTGTAGCCTCATTAAAATTGGTAGGTTAAAATAGTGAGTTATTGAACACCAATTGTGAAGGCTTGTTGATGGAAGGAAAGAAGATGAAAGGTAAAAGATGTTTGAAGAATGGACTCTTGCTTGATTGGTTCAAGGTAGTTAAGGATTGGCAGAATTAAGTCAAGATGAAAATTGTTGAAGTATCTCTTAAATTCTATCGAAGGATGTTACTCTGAAAAAGTGTAACCGGTCACACTTGTTGAAGAATGAAGATTGAAGATGCTGGAAAAGTGCAATCGGTTGCACTTGCCTGATGTGCAAGATTTGCTTTCTTATTTTAAGAATTACTTTTCTAAAGGCTACAGATTTTTTTGACAAGTTGTGATTAATTAAAGAGCTTGTCTCTCACTAGGATTCTATTTTTGAAGTCGTGATTGATTTGGTAACTTCTTGTTATACAATGTATTGGAATCCTTGTTCAAGAAGGAATGGGTTGAAGACTTTATAAATAGGGTAATTTTGGGTAGAGAAGGCAGGGAGAGAAAAGATGTAGGATTTGAAAGGGTGGGTGTTATGAGAACAGGAGGAAAAAATATATGCAATTTCCAAGTGTAAAGATGTAGTCTCAAAAGATAGATAATAAGTGAGTGGTGTTAGGCATCTGGTTGTATATTTTCTTCCTTGATTCATAATAATGAAAGTTCTCTCTCCGTAAACGTAGCCCTAAAGGTTGAGTGAACCACATAAAATATTGTATTGTGCATTGATTGATGCATGATTTTATCTTCATATATGCTAATGTGATTAATGTGTGATGATGATATGCTTGAATGAAAAGGGATTTTATTCCCAATAACTGGTATCAAAGATAGTTAGAGGGTGTTAATATTCCCCAGGCGTGTTGGTGCAAGACCTTTTCTTAGACATAAATGAGTTCTATTAATAGTAGGAGTTTAGTAAGGTCAATCGTTCAATAATTCTCCATGTGGACGACCGATATGGGACCTAAGTTGGCAATTGCTCATGTGAGGACAAAGGTGAAAACTAACATTGATGGGACGTCCGAACTATAACACTAGATGAGAGGGAAGTGTTATGCTTAATGTGACAACTTAGGCCCTTTTTCCTTGTATCAAACACTACAGTGTCCCCTTGTTTAATTTGTGTTGTCCAGCTCAGAGCATATGTTGATTCGACAAAAGTATACAAGGTCCAGTCATGTAACAACCAACTATAAAAACAAATCCTCATTTTGATGGGAACAACCTTGGTACGAGGATTCCCAAGGTATGATTTGAATGTTAATGTGGCACTTGTTGCCGCAACCTTGATTTCCTTATTTCTAAAACCACTGTAATATTTACCCAAGCACCTATTCTTTGGTTGTACGACCAACACAACACCTAATTTGGGTGCATATAGAATGTCAATAACAAGAACTTCAAAATGCTTATAACGTCATTAAATGGACTACAAAGAATCGACCCAGGCCTTAATCTATTTTGATTTGGCTTATTTCTTTACGAGCTCAACTAGGAGAGGTGGCGAGCTCAAAAAACTAAGCTTGGTGTCACGGGCCTGTTGTTCCATGGTCTGACTCAAAAGCTTATAAGTTATTAGGTGGTACAAACACCAATTCTTGTATGCACAGGACCCTTCCCATCAGGATCCGATGTGGGACAAGAATGCATGACATTCTCCCCAACCCAAACTTGCAACGCCTTCATTGTGGTTGGTCTACCCTAACAACGAGGACCCAATACTTGACCAAGACCCAATACTCGACCAAAACATCTCCGTGCGGGTGCTTGGTGTGATACCGGATCATCCTTGGATCTACTCTAAAACCATTTGTCATGGGTTGGGTAGTTCGCGATCTTTAATCCGGTGTCATGCCAAGCTCTTACACGGAGGTGTCCAAATCGGGTGGCCTCTCAACTAAACCTCTCTTAATTCTTTTTTTCTTAAAAATAAATAAATAAATAATTCTTTTTTTCTTAAAAATAAATAAATAAATAAAATTAATAAGAGAGAGAGAGAGAGGTGTAATAGACTAAGTCACACAATTCTTCTGAAAGTGTGCCGCTCTCATGTTCCGCATGTGAATAGGTGCTTAAAGAGTGAATTCTTCCACAATTATCGAATTCAATTTTTTCAATCCTCGAATTCAGAAAGATTTCTCATTCATTGAAGTATAAGCAACATGTCACATTTATTATGGATGACAATTACCAAGATGTATGTAATATTGAATAAAAGCGATTAAAAATGTGAAAAACCAAGAATAAACCTGCAATATTAAAGACCGATCCTTCCCATATTGATGTCAGCTTTATATTGATCACTTTTATTTCGTTATTTAAATGTGTATAGCGTATAGACACAAAAATATTTAAAACAAATTATGCAGATATACGATCCAATTTTGACTAAATTTTAAATTTTACTGTTTTCGTGTTTACGCTTTACATGACTTAAAGCGTTCCTAACGTACAAGCCAATCACTCTGGAAACGCAACACTCCGTTCGGACTAAATTTCGAAGTGTTCCCTCTTTATAGAGAACGCTCCCGTACTTGGGTGTGAAGACCTCTCCAATACCCTTACTGCCCAGCAAAGAGAGAACAATATGCAAACAACAGTGATTCAACGTGAATACATATGATTGGCTTGTCATGGATGAGGTGGCTCGATGATTTCCTTACTAAAAATTAATTCAGAAGAGAACAAGAGTTCAATGAAACACAATTACAACTCGCGCAAAAAATTGAATACCAACAATCCCACAAACGAAATTAGAAACCTCTAAAATTGGATTGAGAAACTTGTAAACTATAAGAGCAACATTCTAATATATGACACATATACACAACCTTCCCTTTTACAAGCATTCAATAGAATTATGGAAAATGAATTCTACAATTTACAGGGGCTATATGAATATATATGAACATATATATATTTATAGCAACTGTACGCTATCCACATTGGGGGTTGACTCGGTTGAATGAGAGGCAGCAACAAGAGCTGCTCCAATGCCTGATCCATCTTCTGTCACCTTGAGAAATACATGTTGGGAGATTTCTTCTCCTAAGATTTCGGTCACGGCCTCGTTTAAGTACTCTCTGAACATAGAATAGTTTGTATACAAACCCCCCTCGATTGCCACAACCGTTCTTCTCATCTGACTTTGGCTTCCACCTTTGATTCTTCCGCTTGTAATGCCACCACTCCCATCGCGACCAATCTTCTTCAAGATCCCCACTATGCCAGCAGCTGCCAATCGGGCAGCCCTGCGGGTCACCACATCACATACCTTTACCACAAGCTTTCGAACCTTTAAAGGAACATCAGAAATCTGGAAAGGCAACACACCAAATTAAAAACAATGAGAGAAGTGATAAATACAGAGGTAGAAGATATGAGCAGAAAGAAATGCAAACTCATTTACCCCTAGCTCGTCTTCTAATATTCTGGCTACTTCACTCAAGTCGGGGGAATCGTCCTCATGCATAGCAGCCATCAATGGCGTCCTGAAATTGTTTTTGGGAAAGAGTGAAACATTAGAACTACAACTGCAACCAGAACATGATGACGATTAAAGTAAGTAGCAATGGAAAAATTACTGAAATTTTGTAGGGCCCATTGCTTATAGTATCCATCACCCCAACTTTTGTACATTATTTTCAGAATCGAATAAATAATTAGAATCTGAATTACTCAGTCCAAATCGTTCCACATATCCGCTGAATATTGGTGTATATGTCGGTGTTTGTTAATATCCAGAAACTACGGCTTTAAAATGGAAACTCCCAGCATTCCATAAGCTAAATAGTGAAAATCTTTTTAAAAAGAAAAGGTAAAAAAAGGTGGCAAACGCAATTTCAACCATACAACCCAGGTGTAAAGGACGAGCTCACTAAACAAGGAAACTCATGGAGATGTAAATAGACTGCCATAGCCTGATGTCAAGCTTAAGGACCAAGTAGATTTCTCAATGTTCTGAATTGCTTTCCAGTTAAAAATTATTCAGACCCAACTAATGTTATCACTTTAATGTCTGTATACTCATGCACAATAAAATAACAGGATGTGTACTAACTGCATGTAATCTGAACCATGGTATGTGTATATACACACGCAAATATTGGTAGGAATAAATAATAAAAAAAATTATTACCATAAAATAGATAATAAAAAGAAACTCGAGAAAAGTTGCAACAGGAATACACAAAACAACCTTCATATTTCTAAAACATAGGTGCCAATCAATGGAAATAACCACACGAACCCAAAGACAACCAAACCTCATGAACCCAAAAGATAATAATAATTAAAAAACCTTCATTTCAGTGTGATTTGAGATATTTTTCTTTATTTATTATATGTTCTTTTTTAAGGACTACACTTCATATAGATCCTCAATGTGTCCCCTTTCTTACATTATCCTAGTGAGCTTGCAATTTTTCCAATATGTAAAATTACAAGGAAAACCATTCAAGATCTTCTATAACATATTCGATGGTTTTTTTTTTTTTTTTAATTAAAGATCATATTACCTATACGTACGTCACCCAGCGGTACAATGCCAATAACCAAAAGAAGAAGAATGTCTACCAACAACAAGGACTGTTCAAAAGGGAATGAAAAGAATTGGAAGTTTAGAAGCCTATAAGAAACAAGACAATGAAGTCAGGTGTATTTACAGCATTTATGAAGTATCAATTAGAATAAATATCTGTCACATTATATGGTAAGATCTGAGCTCAAGCTTTTTCATACACGGAGAGAGAGAGAGAACTTGATAAAAGAAAATAAATGGCGTACCTCAAACTAAAGGGCTGCGATAACTTTGAAGAAACAGGTCCAAAAACATCTGACTCCTGTGACATTCTGAGAATCACTCTCCTTACAATGTCACCCAGATACATTCCAGATATCATTTTCTCAAAACCCTGAAGCAAAATCATTTAGGCTTAAAGATATTCACTGCATTATAAAGTAAGAGAATTGGATCATAACAAATATATAATAAATAATTAATCAATTGCCCAAAGAGATTTAGCACCAACTGAAAATTTACCTGATCATTTGGGTTAGGGCTATCAGCATCCAACTCAATATCATAAGAGGTTCTTGGCAAATGAGATGACCAGAAATTTCCCCATTCCATGTTGACTACCTAGTCAATAGTAAACAAAACATGAACAAATAATATAAGAGCAATTATTATTTCCACTCACTTTGCAATAAATAATATATCACTGGAAACTCAAGGAAGGATACCATGCATCCTGAAGTTGTAAGAAGGCCTTGACACTTGATAATCGCATCTGTACGTTCCAAATAGCAGGCATTTGTCCCCGTCCCAATTATCACTGCAGCAACTGTGTCCTCGTCATGATAATGTCCAAGGGCTAATGTTCCCACAGTATCATTTATCTGCTTACAAAGAATATAAAACACACAAAAATGTTTTTTATGCCAATCATACGCATGGTTACGCGTGAACACAAGTACGCAAATGTGGTTGTATGCATGCATTTATGTATCTTTCTCAAATATAACTACTAGCCTTGTCAAAACCTAACTGTATTCAATTTTTAGTTCTTAGTTATTTCAACTGGATGAATCTTAGTGATGGACTAATCAAATCATAATTCATTGGTTGATTTTATGGTGTCAAATAGTACCCTACAGAAACAACCCAATCAACAGTGAAACATTTTTTTTTTTTGTAAGTAAAAATTCACTAAATGCGCTCAAAAGGGTAGTAAGCCCAAATAAATAAAAAATGAAACATCCTATTTGATTGTGCGAAAAGAGTACCAATTAATGAACTTCAGACATGCTAGTCTGTTTCAAGTCATGCAAACAAGAATTCCATTCAAAAAGTAGTTCCATTCAAAAAGTAGTTTCATTCAAATGTAGTTTCTATTTGGAGTGTCTCACCAGAACAGAAGCCACAGATTGTACTCTAAACAAGGGGATTTTTTACTACAAAAGCATAGTAACATATGCTTTTATTCATGATAAAACATTCAATCTGTTTATAAAAGAAAACCCATACATTGAATGGCATCATCATCCTTGCTTGTATCAGAATAATTATATTGAAAAAAATGACGACAGATGAACTCATTTCAGAAACTTCTGTGATCGTCATGAAAATAGTTTGTGAGCCTTTTTGAACTATTACACCTCATTGTATACAGGTTTGTTTATATTCACTGATGAAATCAGTATATTGTTTCAGTTTCATGTGTTCTATCAAATCACCCGTGGCCAATGAAAATATGATAATAAACTACTAAATAACTAAAGCAATCCCTATATAACAGGACTCGTAACAATATAACATATAAACACCCCAATAAATTAAGTTAGCACATACGTTAAACTTCAGTGCAGACCTTCAATAATAACTATGGTTAGTCTTCACATAAGATCAAAAGCTTCTTTACTCAATCTTAGATATTGATCCAGACTGTTCAAAAAGGTATCATGCATACACACATCAAATATGATAATATTCAATTGAATTAATTGTTATACACTGAGTAAATGCACAACGAGCACTACCCCACAGTTTCGGGTCTCAAATATGGAGAAGAGCGAGATAGTGCTTAGTGCAGGTGGGGAAGGTGGGAGAGATTGCTTCTCTTGCTGATATTATGTGGTATCAGGGTCCTTCCCAACTTATTTGGGCTTTTCCTTTGAGGAATCCATCGAGGAGGGTGTCTGTGGGATTCAGTTGTGGAGCAATTCGAGAGGAGACTTGCTCACTTGCAGGTTGGAAGAAGCAGTATCTTTCAAAAGGAGTTATGCAAGCAGTATCTTTCAAAAGGAGGTTGCATAACTCTAACTAAGAGTACCTTTCTAGTCTTCCAACTTATTTGTGTTCCAGATTCTCTCCTGTTGTGAAGAGACTTGGAGAAGTTGCAAAGAGATTTTCCATGGGGTGGCATGGGCGTGTAATCAAGTTTCGCTTGGTGAACTTGGGGAAGGCGTGCAACCCTATTCAGCTAGTGAGGATTGGGTATTAGAGACTTGATTGTTGAGGAAATTGGTTTTGAAGATTTGGGGTGGAGGGATCGAGGTTGTGGAGGAGAGTCATTTTGTGTAGGGGGAGGTTGGATTTCCAAGGAGATGAGGTCTCCAGCAGGGGAGGGGTTTCGAAAATCCATTTGAAAGGGTAGTTTTTAATAAATATATTCGATCCAGGGTTATGAGTGAGAGGTTTGTTTGGTTTTGGGTAGATACTTGGTGCAGGGATAGGCCCTTTTACTTGCACTTTCCCGAGACTGCAGGATTGCAGTGGGCATGCAAATTTTGGTCACTAACTGTTATTGGATTGATAACGGGAAGGTGACATGGGAGGTGCAGTGTGAACAACATCTTCAAGCTTGGGAACTGGAGGAGATGGCAGATTTTTTGGCCTTCCTATACAGTTGAAAGTGGAGGAGGGGGTTGAGAGTGGATTTGACTGCATTCTCAGTATGAGGTGCGTTCTTTTGACCAGTGTTTGTGGATGCTAGGGGGTTTTCATTCCCTTGGAAGATTATAATGAATTAGTGTTGAATATGGGAAAAGATGAGAAATCGGTGAATCATCTTCTTTTGCATTGCTTGGTATCGAGGGATGTTTGGGCCTTTTTTTTTTTTGTTGCTATTTTTGGTGTTCATAGGGTTTCACCGATTTCCATGATGGGCATGATTGAGAGGTTATATAGTGGGTAGCCAAGTCTGAGATATTTGGAGGGAAACCCCTCTTTGTTTGTGGTGTGGTTTGGGTCGAGAAAGGTATAGGAGGTCATTTGAAGGGGAAGAGACTCCTGGTTGTGTGTTAAAACATTCCATATTGAGTTCTCTATTCTTTTGGGTTAATAGGTGGTATTGCAAATCTTCGGAAAACTCTTATGATTTTGTGGATAGCTTGAGAGTATAGCAAGCTTTTTGTTGGCCTTTTGTGTAGTTGTTCTTTCGGCACACTCCTTTTATGAGCGCTTTTAATGAAATTATTTACTTATAAAAGAATTCATCAAACAATTACTTTCAAGTAAGATAAGTTATTACATTTAATTGGAAAAGAATTATCTAGAACCAGAAGAGAATGAGAGAATGAGAATGTGGTATACCTCATACTTTGAAACATGGTACGGAAGACATGTTGAGTTACTTCTAGTTCACGCAAGTAACTTTCTTATAGAAGTGTATCCTTAGTGCAACACGACACTTGTTAATGCTCTTTTGAAATTATATTAGAAGAAAATCATTGCCTACATAAGCTGAACTATTGATATGCATGCAATCTAGTTTTCCTCAATATCAACATGAAAAGCCATTCTCTAATTGTATCTTGATTTGTTGTAATGGTCATTTTTACAAGTAATACTAAGGAAAGTATTGGGAGAAAAGAAAAAACAAGGATAATCAGATTTAATATTCTAGAAATGCAAATCAATAGGTTATTGTGTTCTAGTAACTTCAATTAAGAAATTGAAATACAACAATAGGTATCACCACTTTGCCACTTTGTAAAAAGTAAGATCTTAAAATTCAATAGCAGGATTAATTTTCTAAATATACAAACACATATATAACTCAATCAAAAACCTTGTTCCATGTTTGGATGAAATCCAATTTAATTTTGATGAAGCTGCAAGATGTGAAAAAATAGAGACCATAAAAAATGACATTCAAATAAGGTGATGACAGACATCCATGTTTAAAAAACCTACATTATTGAAATGAAAAGTGACGAGGTTCCACAAATAAACGTCCCTCAGCATTACATGGCCATTAGTAAGATCATGATTTTAAATATTTGAGTATGCCTAATAAGTATGCTCAGCATTCCATTTGGACACTTGAGCTAAAGGTTTGGTGGTGGTGCCCTGTTAAAGTTTCAGGATCCAGATAAGAATGACTTTATATTACAAATAATGTATGGATAACGTCCAAGTTACTCCCGACCATTTTAAAAAGTAAAATGCCATGCATACTATGCAAACAAACATTGAGATTAAAATTAAATGACGAACTAAAATCACTTACCAGTGCTGCAACTCGCATGTCTAGGCCTGCTCTAGACAATGCTTCTTGTAAACGTTCAGAAACATCTCTTCCTACCTGACAAGCAAGACCATTTTGTTACCATAATGATATTACTCTACTTAAATACTTCTCCATTTACATCATATATTTGAATATATCATAAAATTAAATTCCAATTTAACTCTTTTAAAGTAAATATTTTCGCTAATATTCAAGAAAATGGAAAAGAACATAATTGTTCCACACTATTTGAATTTAGGTGAGTTTGAACTCAGCTTGACACAACTTGATCATCCATTTGGGCCCAAATGGTTGTAGCGATGCCTCTGTAACAGATTCATGCTTGCTTGTACATACACAGCAAACAGAAAAGTTAACTTCAGCATGAAAGGATATTTTCCAATGAAGTGTGGTTATGGAGCACTAATCACTTCAGCGAATTCTAGTTTTACACTTTCAATATATATATGTGTGTGTGTGTGTGCCTCTTAGAAAAGTATTTTCTCTAATACCCTACAAAATGTACAAGAAAATAATGTGGGTCACGAAATATGAAATCATGGTAAGTTTCACTCAGCCTAGCCACAACTCAGTCCATAATTGGGCCCAAATGGTTGAAGTGCTGCATTTTAACAATTCCATGCATGCTGGCTGCTGCACACATGAAACAGACTAGCACAATTCAGTTTCATCATCAATGTGACAGGATATTTTCCAATAAAGTATATTCTTGTGTTTCACATAGTCTAACATGGATTTGAAGCATTCAGAGGTAAGTACTCCTAGAAAATTGTCCAACTGACCATGTCTTCGATGGCAAATCTTTTTGTCCATTTAATTAGGATGCC
The DNA here is from genome assembly GCA_025631255.1 of Cornus kousa. Lineage (NCBI taxonomy): Eukaryota > Viridiplantae > Streptophyta > Magnoliopsida > Cornales > Cornaceae > Cornus > Cornus kousa. Next base: position 5,254,295 of record JAOTQH010000001.1, on the reverse strand, counting down.
TGATGAGACAGACGTTTGTTTCACAGGAAACGAGAACGTAAAGCCAAGTTCCCTTCTTTTGACTGAAGAGAGCACATAATCTTTTCCTTCTATTTCAAGAAATTTCTTTAGTGATGATGCAATAAAATCAAAGAGATCCTGCAAGCAAACAAACAGGTCAATTTTCATAATATCATTACATAGAACATTTTCAAACTCATGCTC
>JAOTQH010000001.1:5207760-5230308 GCA_025631255.1 Cornus kousa | reverse complement strand
AATATATATATATATATATATGTATATATATCTTTATATATGTAATATGCATATAAAATATAGAATTAGTTATAAATGATAATTGTAAAATTTGTGATTAATCTTCATTAATTATGTACTAATTTATTAGTGATCTGTGTGCATATATTTATTACTTTTAAATTATAATTTTAATAGAACAATTTTTCTCGTTTATATTTTATATGATTCTATAAATTAAACATTAAGCATTAAGTTAATCAAATTAGTATTAGAAACAAAAAATATTGATTTTATTAATTATTAGTTATTTGTAATTAAAGTGATTAAAAAGGTCAGGGTATTTTTATCCAAAACATCGTGCTCTAAGTGGTCATTTCTATGTTTAATAATGTCACTTTTGTCATTTTGCATCACACAAGGACATTTCAGGCATTTCAATTTACTTCTTTAATTGTCATTTATCCTGACTAAGAGTCAACTAACGGCAGGGGTGGTCAGAGTAAAGTGAACCAAACCTTGGGGAGGTTGACCAAACTTTTTTCACTAGTTTAGTTCAAGGTAACAAAGGCAAACCTCAGGGAGGTCAGAGTAATTTACTCTTAATACTTAGGTCATGTCACTCTTCCTCACTACTTCCATATCTCGTAAATGCTTTCATATCTAACTCTTGTCCTACCACATTCATCTCAACATTTGCATTTCAAGTGTGCTACTTTATAAACAAAGTTCCATAACTAATCAACATTCTCGCCCATAAATTATGGCTAAGCTACTATGTTCACTTTTATTTTATAGAAGTTCAGCTTTCAAGTTAATCTATATGTTGATCACACAATATCTTTAATTTTAAAAGCAACATCAGGTCCAAACTCTCTTTTTGAATATCTGAGTCTAAGTAACAAAGTTTTTCATTCAATTTAGAGTCAAATTAAGGAAAGGAAAAAGGTAACTAGTTTGAGTGTTGGAGATATCATTGAGGTTTCAATTCTATGAAGACTTGAGGCTTATTCCTTCTAAACTGTTTTTAGTTAATTGGATTATATCTTCTCGTTTGTGTGTCAAATGCATTTAAATATATATATATTTTTAAAAAGAATTAACTAAAGATATCATAATATTCCAAAAGACTTGTAAAGATCCTACTACTAGAATTATCTCAAAAACCCATAGGAAACACGAAGACACCATTCATGTGCATCATGACCACAATGACACAATATCCACTTTAAACACGTCCCCATCAGTTATGCATGTATACTTGTGTGTGTGTTTAGAGAAAGAAAGTAGGTGCAGAGAAATTGCATTAGGGTGCAGTTGCAATGACTCACTACGAAGGAAGTGATATATCGCCATGCAAGTGTGATTAGCGAGATTACTTTGGTGATCTCTAGGGGAAAACAATTAAGAGAAGTGGACAAGACACCTTTGGTAGGGCTTTCTGAAAAAATGTGTCAGGCAAAAAAAAAAAAAAAAAGGTGTTGAAAGGGGGAAAGAGAGGGAGGGGCATAATATAAGAAGGAATATTGTAATATGCCAGTGAGACCTTGGTAGGGTCTGAGAGTACTGCGTAGGCCTCTCCAATCATTTTGAAAAGCCTGTCAGCATCTTTGTGAGCCTCTTCTGCTACTTCCTTCCAAAGCTCAGCATCTCCATTCTCACTTCTTGCCAAAAATTGACCAGCCTATATCAGTAAAAAAACCTTTCAGAAAAGGCAAACAATAGTAAATATTATACATATATAAGCAGATATTAAAAGCTCAAACCTTGTCAGGATGATGTCTGAGAGCAGCTTTCTTGTAGGCCTTCTTAATTTCTGATACCGTAACAGATGGTTCAACTCCCCTAACATAATTTGAAATACAAAATGATTTTAGAAGCTTTATTTAATAGATCTTGGCAGCAAAAATGTCGTAACAATGATTACACAAGTTCATGAGCATAATAGAATTTTCTATCTTATTGAAAATACAATTCCGACAATATCATAGCTACAATGAAAACAACAAATATTACATTATTTGTCCGTACTGCCTTCTAAGCAAATGGAAAAACTCTTTGCACTGAATGCACATTCTGAAAAACAATAAAGATAAATTTTATACATATAAATATAGCTGTCCTATATTGATTTAAAATACGTGGCATAAATGGGCAATCATCAAGCCCATTCTAGAAGTATACCACTGCTCATTCGCCAAACACTGGGTGTCGCAAGTAACAGATTTGAGGCACACTCATTTATCTAAGCAGTACATTTTGATAATCCGGCAAGCAATACAAAGAAGATAAAAGAAAATTTCAGAGGGAAAAAAAAAAAAAAAAAAAGGTTGACCATGAAAATAGCATCCAAGAAGAAGAGACAACTCTACAACAGAAATTCATCTTGAATTTGTCGACTGAAACAGGAAAATTTGTTGAAGATTTCATTTGTTTGGGAAATTAGGTCAGTTAGAGAAGGTAGAAAGGAAGAAAACATAGAGAATTGAAAAAACCTAACTCCAACTGGCCAAGAAAAGGAAATCCTTTGTTTGGAAAAACTTCCTAAGCAGAAGGTCAATAAAATAGAATGATTACTAAACCCATTCAAACTAAGCTAAAGCCCTTCATATTTTGTGAGACCACTAGTTACAAAATCCCAGAATTGATACAGATGACATATTCAACATGCTTATGAACAGGTCTATGGGAGCATGGGGGATGACGCAAGAAATTCTTGCCTCCATAATCTACGTGTCTTATTACATCACGGATTTGGCAAAGGGTCACATTAATTAAACCAGAGCATCCAGTGAAAATACAAGTTCTAGAAGCTTTCAAGACGTACGTTCTGATGAATTACTGTAGGACATAAGTGATTCGAATATATAGGTGACAGCGCATCATAAGCAAGTGCTGACATGTTTTAACTGCTGATAACACAAACTTAAATAGAAACTCACAAGATGAGATACATATTCAAGGGGATTTCCTTTTTCACTTCTTCTTCCAATACAGAAAGCCGTGATTGAGCTTGTTTTAGGTCATTCACACAGGTCATTCTATCAGATGCTCCAGATTGGTTCACCTTCTCTGCTCGCTTTGTGATAAGAGATATAAGTCTTTGAAGATCAATAGCTGCTTGTCCATAATCTCGAATCATCTCAAATAAAGTGGCTCTTCTAGAAATTGCCTGTGGAAGTATAACAAGAATTAAAAACAAGTATCTACTGATATGCTAAAACTGAATAGAATAATCTGTTGATGACCATCTACTCCAAAAGCTTAAGCTGTTAGAGAGGGTGTAAAATCATTCACCACGCCCCCTCACATGTGCCCTTCGTTTCGTCCACACGTGTTTCAATTTTAAATCAGGGTGACGGTGTGGTTTGAACACAAGACCTACCCTGCTCTAATTCCATGTTGACAACCATCTACTCCAAAAGCTTAAGCTGTTAGAGAGGGTGCAACTTAAATATTTAAATCCTTCAACATAATCAACATGGGCTGTTTTGTTTATTTTCTTGTTTACTGCTAGCGATTCCTCATCCATACTCGGCTTTTTACATTTTTCTTCATACTCTAATTTCCTCGTTTGTTATTGAGGAAAAGGTTTTTTGGGGGGATGTCCCTTCAGAAAGTTCAAAGTAGAACTTCTCTGCAGGAAACATAGGCTGCACAAAGGGTTGAGAAGAGGGGTGTAGAGAGCTAAAGCAGATCTCAATGCAGCTTTTTTTGGGGAGGACAATGGCTTCCAGGAGGTCAACAATATGAGGAAGCAGCGTCAGGTTGTGTCAATTGGTGTTGCATGTGCAAAAGGGATGAGGAGTCAGAAACTCGTCTTCTTTTGCACTGGCCAGTAGCGTGGGACGTTTCGGGTTCGAACCTATGATTTTAGTTGTGTTTGGTAGGGTTTTGCTGGCTTCTATAATGGAAGTTCTCAAGTCTTGGAGAGGATGGCTAGCTCGATATGCATGGAGGGTTGTTCTGCTTTATATATTTTGGAAATTATGGTGTGAGAGAATTAGGAGGTCGTTTGATGTAATACCCTGGATTTTTAATTTAAGTTTTAATCTTGATTAATTGTGTGATCAATTTATTTTTGGAAACTTTGTTACGTTAATTGGGAGTTTGTCATTTATTGAGACTCAAGGTCTTGGAATGATTTATTTAGTTAGTAGGGGTGATTATGTATCTAATTAAGAACCTTGGTGTATAGGAGTTGTAGTAGTGGAGGCTTGTGTAATTACTTGAACTTTGGAGGAGTTTTGGGCGATAACGAGAAGTGGATATTTTGGTGGCAGCCTATGAAGGGGGCACATGCCCCACTAATGCATGTCTTATATTTGTCACCGTCACCATCACCACCATCAGCTCATCATCTCTACGTGCATCATCTTTTTCAGGTAGGGTTTTCTATAACTTATGTTGCTATGGTAATGTTGTGTCTATTATGAATGGATTTTGTTGTTCAATTCTTGCGTATGTGGTTGGTTTTGAGTTACTCTATGACTTGATCACTTCGATTCTCCATCATCTTTTGAAGTAGTTGTGGATTTCTGCATTCTGTGAAGCAGAAATAAAGCACTTCAATTTAAAGTATTCTTGTATATGCATATTCCTACTTGTAGTTGATATATCCACACTCCTACTCTTTGTATCTTGCTTCTTTGGATGGTTCACGACATTTCTTAGCAACACATGTCATGGCTATTTCCTACTGGGACTTCTTGTCTCATCCCACCACTATGCAGGTTTCTACGATCATTGGAGAACAATTGGAGTTGCTGAAAATTATGTAATTGGTGAAAACCTAGTTTTGCATATTTAATGTGATGAAATGTTTGTATGAAGGTTATATGATGATCATGTTGCATTTGAGGCCAGATTGTTCTATGTATAAAAAATAATGTTATGTTCTATAAAGGACTTTAAATGTGTTCTATTGTGGGCTGAAATTGGAGTGGTGTGTTGGGATGATTAGTAGCAGTTCTAAGATGGACCACTATACCCATTTCCAGTTTTCTTTTAAAATTCTCTCAAGTCTTCCTTTGGAACGAAATTTTTATAAAGAGCTGTTGTGCTCCAAATGCCTTGAAATTTTTGCTACAAGTACTCCCATGTGTCTAGTAACTCTCTGGAAAATTTCGTGTTGAAAATCCAACAGTGCCTGCTGTCCATCTTTTTATCGCTGCGGCGAAACAGATTTTAAATGGTTTATTCGACTTCTTACATTGGAGAATTACGAAAATTTTCAGGTTTAGACTTCTATGAATCCACTTTCCAAAAACCAAAGTCTTGGAATTTTCTCAATTTTTTTTACATTTTCTAAACGACCAAAGTTCATGGAACGATTTACTTCCAGCTCACCTTAAAAAAGCTGCTTTTAGTTCTAAAAGCTGATTTAATTGGGGAATGTTTCCGACTCCGGAAGTGACTCAGTCATGTTACCCCTCAAGTCTAGTTTCTAAAGAATTTTGGTTTGGCCCATTTCGATTAAAATTTAATTTTCTATGAAATTTTGAGTAAACACTGTGCAACTTTTTTTAAGGTTGTTCGTGACCTGTTTAAGTTGGTGATTATCAGAGCTGCGCAGCGGGAGTTTGTTTGAGGTTATTTGTGTTGATTTGGGACAACTAATGTACTGTGGATTTGTAATTTGAATGTTTTTTGGTGATTTTATTCGGACGGTTTCTAAATCATGTTTTGTAATTGCCCCTATTTCAGCTCGTAACATTTGATGTTGCGGAAGCACCGATATGGGTGCTAAAACACTATGAATTCATTAATTTTGGGGGTTAAAGGGCAAGTGCGTACATTTATAGACAATTTTATTGATTTTCTGGATAGTTTGAGGGTATAGTGATGTATTCTTTTGTGTAGTTGTTCCTTTAAGTGTGTCACTCCCCTTTGAGCTTTTCTCAATGAAATTTTACTCATTAAAAAAAATAAAAATAAAAATAAATAAATAGAAAAAAGAGAGAAAATTCATCCGCCCCCGAATAAGTAATGAAAAAGAGAGATTTTGGCACAATTTCCCTTTGACAGCCAGACAACCCAACAAACCCTTCCCCATAAAACAGCAGTTTCGAGACTTATCAAAAATAAATAAAACAGCAGTTTCGAGGCCTAACCTTGAGATAATTTCCATCAAGGGCTATAGCTAGACAGCAGTCTGCAATGGCATCAGTGGTTTGGCCAAGAGCTTGGTATGCAGCAGCACGATTGCAAAAACAAATAGCTGCAAAAGGACGTGACTGGATATTACATAATAAAGCAGCAGTGTAGTGTTCAACAGCTTCTGCATGCCTTCCTGATTGAAATGCCTCATTCCCTGCAGCCTGTTGTCAAGAAAAAATATATCAATATATATAAATATATAAATTTGTTAACCATTACAGATTTTTCAGCATAGTAGCACTTGGTTGAAACATGAAAACATCAATCATTGGAACACAAGAAGTTGGCTTGAAGAGTGATGAAATCAAAATTGCTAAGAGACAAAAGACCTCTCACGTGAAATGCAGCGGTAGAGGGAATTGGATTGGACGGCGCCACAGGGTAGACACCTTAACCGTAACCTCCAATGCTTGAAACCCTAGCTGGGGTGAGAGCAGCAACTCTGGTTCTGGAATGTCTACAAAAAACTGCTAGAAGATAGACTCCCTCTTTCTTTGCATTATATCCTAAAGAAGCTACTTTAGGGTTTTGTACATAAGCCCCAAAAAATATAAGAGACTTTTCTATTACCTTATGCACATACCATCTATTACAAAACCAACCCAAATACCCCATCACAACCCAAATTTAACCTAACTGAACTAAAACATCCAAAATCTGAAATTATGATAACCCCTAGACTACACTATTTGCAGAAAACAACCCAAAACACCAACTAAAACACATACTATACATATTTACATATATTCGCATCATTCTCCCTCCATTAGAAAGAACGCGCCTCCATGCAAGTTGCTACTTTTGCAACCTTGCACATTTCGTCATCAAGCTTCATAAACTCCTCTTCGTTTATCCATGAGTTCTCATAATCAGGCTTTCCTATCTTTTTGACAAGGAATTGAAATTAAGTACCAGCTCTTATCTTCATTTCACGCACTTGGATTACCTTTTCAACCTCATCTTTCTTTTCATAGGAGGACTCGATGGCTCACCTTTATCTCTGCCAATTTTAGCCCTTAAATCACCATGAAAACCATAGAGATCAGCCACATTGGAAATGGGAGATATGTCTAGGCCTTGAGGAAGTTCCATCTCATAGGCTTTTTCACCAAACTTGCACAAAAAAATTCATGGGCCAATCGTTTTGCACTTCAATATGTGATAAGTGCAAACAGGATACCTTTCTTTGTGAAGAAAACCATAACACCATCCTCAACTTGGAACTCTTTGAATCTTTGATGCCGATCAGCAGCCTCTTTGTAGTGTTAGATTCATTTGCAACTTCTGTTGGACGTCTACTTGTCCACCATTTCTTGAGAAACCATATTTTCACTGCCCCCACTATCAATGATCAAATTGCAAAGCTTCCCCCCAGAGGTACAGCGTGTTCTGAAGATATTTTTACACAACTAATCATCTTTGTTGTAAACCAGAGCTGCAAGCATACCGCCTGATAACAAGTATTTTGCCCAGCACATCACCTTTAACTCCTTCGTCAACACCACCATCTCTTGTACCTAACAAAGTTCTCAAATCTGCCATCCTGATCATCGACAAAGTTAACATTAACATCAGTTCTCCTCTTTGGCCATTCATTAGATTGGATTTTGCATCGGCGGTATTTTTAAGCCGTGGACCATTGTAGCACGCCCTAATAGGTAAGTTACGTTTGCGTACATGATCGTTTTCAAGAAAAACCTCTTCCTTGGTGATTCAGCTCCATACATATTCATCCAAAATTAGTTATTAGAAAATAAATAAAAACTTTAATATAATTGTAATAAAAACTTTCATACTAGAAAGATAGTCATATGATCCAAGTTCTGAACATCTATAACATTTTACTACTCCTTGCCCTTGCGTGGTATTCCTGTTTTGAAAAACTTTGCCACTTGAAATGTTTGCTTGGCTGTTAGGACAAGTGGGAACTGCTGTCCGCCCACTTTGAATGGCATTACTCACTCTACTAGTTGATGCCCCACTGCTGCGATTTTTTTCAATCCTTTTGAAAGAGTTGCAAGTGAGTTGTGCTTCAAATTTTAGTCCAAGCTGGATGAGCATCTTTGACTTTATAAGAGCATTGATGGCTTACTTGGTTTTGTATGGCTAATTGGAGATCATTAACACATCGACTGACCCTTTGAGCTTCGGTTTCAGCAAGATTACTCCTCAATGATAGCTTGCTGAACCCTTGAGTATATTGTTTTACAGTGTTTTGTCGTTGCCACGGATTTTGAACCCTTTGGTACAATGTTTGTTCATAATCCCAAGGCAAGATTAAGCAGAGCACAGAAACGAGTTTTTGCTACTGTTATTTGGCAGCTATGGCAGGAGAGGAATTTGAGACTGCATCAGAACACTCATAGAACTTATGACAACAATGCTAGAGGGGTGTGGTGGGAGGTCCTGATGCTTGCTGATATGACTGCGGGAGAGATCATCCTTCATTGATGCTAGTTTAGCTGATGTATTTTCTTTTATGCTGTTTTTTCAACCATTTTCTTTTGTTTCTCAGATTATTACTGTTAGCAATGTTCTTGTTATCCCAAGGGTATGCCCTTGAAGTTGTTTTGTACTATGTGTTTTATATCTATAAAATTTTCCTCATGTACCCAGGAAAAATAAATAAATCCCCAGGCAAGAATTGAGCTCTCAGCTTCTCTTTGATCTTGTCCACCTTCTAACATTTCTCTTCCCATCTTTCCCCATCATTTTGGTAGTTCTTTCACCAGGTAGAGGCTGGACCTCTTAGTTTTGCGCCAACAATTTTCACTTTCCTCTCTTAGGGAACTTCTTTCAATTCAAAGTAACTATCGATGTTGTCTACCCAATCAAGAAATTCTTCCAGTTTTATTACTCCATCAAATTCTGTGACATGCACTCACACACCATACTCTTTAAAATTTTGTAGAGCATGTCCAATGCGATCTTGAGTCCTTCCATTATGCTGAGCAACTCTTTCCTCTGAACCTCTTCCGTCACTAGAACTGCCACCACTTCCTCCCTCCAAAATCTGGTTGTCTTCATTTTCAGATTTTGTACCACAAAGACTAATGTTCACTTCCATTCCAACGATTGTTTCTTTGATAACAAGTTGTGTAGGGTGCTAGATTTGTTCCCTCATCAACCACCTCAACTCCTCCAGCATTTCAACAGTAGCATTATTCCTAGCTCTCCGACCATGGTTCACTCTTCCACCTCTTCAGCCATCATGTATCACAAACCCAACAACCAAGAAACAAAGACACAAGCAGCCACCAAGAAATAACTTGCTTTGATACCAATCTGATGTAAATAAAGGTTTCTATTGACTAGAAATATATTTGAAACACCAATCAACAAGAGAGAACTAGATCCTTACATGAAACAATAGGAATCACATTGCCATGACAGTAAAGTTCTATGGAATTTCAGATCAGGTGTGATAGAGAAATGGCAGCAAAAGTACTAGCCTCTCACGCAAAATGCAGCGGTAGAGGGATTGGACAGCACCACAGGGTCGACTACTCAAACCGTAGCCTCCAATGCTTGAAATCCTAGCTGGGGTGAGAGCTGTCATGGGCCTAGAGTTTCTCCACTACTCCAACCACGCCCGTGCAGCACCAAGGCATTGTACCTCCTCACGACAAGACCTTGGTCAGCCTAACTCCCACCGTCACTCATGCCTCTCACCCGCATTGTAGAATCTCACGCGCTCTGCTCGGCTTGCACACTCACACACACTCTTAGACACTTTGGTTGGCAAGAGGAAATAATACTTTTATTACTACTTGAAGAGAGTACACAACTCGTGGGTTACTACACTTGTGGCAACTCACTCTCAGTTTTGGAGCTTCTCAAACTTGGAGCTTGTTGGTTACAAATGACACTCCTCACCTATTTATAGGTGTCCTCCCTACTTTCTAAAACTCTCTACACATATATCCTATTTAGAGTGTTAGGGACATTCTTTTGCAAAATATAGTTTATAAGATTGGTAATGGTACCAAAATTAATCTATTTTTGGACCCCTGGTATAGGGGAGCTCTCCTTAGAGCTAATTTTTCCTTCAGAGTTCTTAGACACCTATCCCTGCCCATTGATGCTCCTGTGTGGTCGCTAGCTCCTAATGGTCACTGGGATCTTGATGTTCTCTCTACTGCACCTCTTCTTCCCCTCAAAGATTATCTACAGACCACTCCACTTTCTGTTGCTGAAGATCAAATTGGTTGCCAGTCTGAACAATTTATTTTCAAAAAAGCATGGGAGAGCTGTAGACCTCATTTTAATCATGTTCCATGGGCTCCTCTCTGCTGGAATCAGGGCAGACCCAGAGTTTCAATATCTTGCAGCATTATCATGCTTGACAAGCACCCTTCATGTGTTAATCTGCAAAGGAAGGGCTGGACTTTGGCTCCTAGATGTGCCAATTGTCTCAATACCTCTGATGACAGAGATCATCTTTTTGTGGATTGTGCTTTTGCAGCTGCTATCAGGGATTGGTTTGCAGCCCTTCTTCATTGGCCAGCACCTGTTTTTCAGAATGGTAGTAGGCTTCCACAACTTGCAGAACATTTCCTATATTACTACAGAACTTCAAAGCATCCCAAAATGTTATTTGCAGCCATTCTGTGAGGGATTTGGAAGGAAAAGAATCATAGGTTTCACTCGGGGAACTCAAACTCTCCTCATGAGGTGGCCTCTGCTACTTGGTTTTCAGTACTAGATGCTGCTGGACAAAATGCTACTGATGCTATCCCTTAACATTTTATTTTATCTTTTCCATGTGTATTGGAAATGGATGTTTTCATCCACTGTTTTGTTCTACTTTTCAGAGCATATGCCCTCTTTTCCTAATGTACTCCAATGATTTACCCTCTAATAAAACTCAACACCAATTATGAAAAAAATATATATATCCACAACACTATAAATTCTCTACTCTTCTAGAATCTTCTATAGACTCTACACATACCTACAAGCTCTCCAATATTCTAGAATCTTCCAACTCAGTCTACAATACTCCACAATCTCCACACTACTCTGGAAGACTCCAAAACAATTCTTCACATATGCCATGCAGATTCTGTGTAGAGTCCTCCTCAGCCCTCACGTGGCGCAACCTTCCCCCAAAATAGGTGGGGCGTGACATTCTCCCCCACCCAAATCCTACGACACCCCCATTGCAGTCTCAACGCTCGTCCTGCAAACACATTCAAGAACACCTTCCACTTGATGAGACTCTTGCCGCATGTCTCCTCTATATGTGACCCGTCTTTACACTTCCTCTCTTGTACAAGCACTTTCAGCCCCCAACAATCCTTGCCTTCTATTAATTACCATCTACTCTAAAAGCTTAAGCTATTAGAGAGGGTAACTACCCCCCTAGACCCCCGGTGTGGCCTTCTTTTGGTCCAACTCATGTTTCAATTTTAATTATCAAGGTGACGGTGAGGTTTGAACACGGGACCTTGCCTGCTCTGATGTCATGTTAACTACCATCTACTTTAAATATATATATATATATATATTTTGGTTGATAAGTAAGATTGTATAAAAACAAGCATTCAAAAGGGGGAACGCATCCCTCAAAAGCTACACAAGACCAAATACGGCCTCTAAGCTCTCAAAGAGTCAATAAAGTCCACTATCTCATTAAAGGATTTACAATATCTCCCAAGAACCCTACACAAAATAAAGCTAATAATGGAGAATTTCAGTACACCAATAGAAATCTCCTTCCCTTCAAAGTATCTCCTATTTCATTCAAGCCATAAACACCATCAGACACACAAAGGCGTAATCCTCCAGAAATCCCGAACATGAGCCCCCGCTAAACAGCCTCTCCGGGCCTCAATCAAAGCATTCAAGCCTCTAGTAGATTTGGACATAACCCACTGAACTCCAAACAAACCAAACATCAAAGCCCAGCAATCCCGAGCAACTGGACAATGTAAAAGAAGATGATTTACTGTTTCCTCGTCTCCCTTAAACATACAACAACAGTTAACCACAACTTGTCTCCTCCTCTTAAGGTTATCTTGGGTCAATATCTTTCCCAAATGTCCAAACAAAGAAAGCCACCTTGAGGGGGGCCTTAGAATGCCAAGTAGTCTTCCACGGGAATGCATCTCCTCGAGAAATCCCAAGACATCTAACGTATGAGCGAACCTCAAATGACCCCTAGAAGAGGGGACCCATACCATAGAATCAGGGACTCCACTAACAAATACAGCAACTCCAAAAAACCAACTAGTTAATCTTGAATATGCCTCGAAAAACAAAATCCCAGGATGATCTACCACTATCAAGACAATAGCAGTCACTCACCAAGGCGTGTCTGTCCGTGGCAATCCTGAAGAGTCTGGGATAGAAGAGAGCAAGAGATCGTTGCCCACACCAAACATCCCTTGATGGCATCCCGAGAGGAAGCTCCAAGTAAAAGATAGGGAAAGAGCCAATGCAACAACCTGAGGTATCAGCAAGAACAGAAATATCAATCCAGAAACAAACATCAGAACGCATCTCAAATATCTCATTTAAGAAACATCTGCATCACAAAAAACCAAAGTATCATCATCAAACATCAAATGAGAAATCTCCAACTGACTAATAGCGTCTCTTCCCACCTGAAAACCCCTCCAGAAACCCACATCGACCGCCCTCCTCAGCATTCTGCTAAGAGCCTCCATCACGATGAGGAACAGAAAAGGAGAGAGCGGATCTCCCTGCCTCAAACCCCTCGAACTACAGAAGAAACCCGTCGGAGCTCCATTCACAAGGACTGAGAAACAATGCAAAACAAAATCCAACTTCTCCATCTCTCACCGAAACCCATCCTTTCCAACAAAAAAAGAAGAAAACTCCAAGAAACATGATCATAGGCCTTTTCAATGTCCAGCTTGCATAACACTCTTGATACTCCACTACACAACCTAGAGTCCACGCATTCTCCAGCAATAAACACAAAATCAAGAATGCCGACAAAAGCGTTTTGAGAATCCGATATAACCCCCATCCGGCACCTCCCTCAATCTCAAAGCAAGAAGTCCCTTCAGGAGATCATTTATAAATTTATATATATATAAGTAGTGACATATTGTGGCCCGAATTTGGTGTCGGGTTGCATTATGACCCGCTTACGACCTGTTTCTAAGCTTTGTGTGGGCCCAAAGCTCTGGGGGTTCGAGGGCTTGGCCCTGAGGAAATTTTTTGACCCGTTTTTGGCTTGTGGCTCGTGGACTCTAATTAGTACTCTTGTAGCCTGATATATAAGGGCACTTAGGTTTTGGAGTGTATGATGAAGAGACACTAAAAATCGTGCAGAGAGAGTGAAAGGCTGAAACTTGTAATCTCCAATTTTACACATAGTGAAGACTTTCGCCAGATCTCCACTGTGGACGTAGGTTTTGCCGAACCACATATAAATCTGTGTTCTTTGTGTGGGGCATTTATTTTTCTGTCGTGTTTCGTAATAGTTGCTTGGTTTGCTTAGTTTGTCGCAACAGTAGATATCTCATAAATTAAAGACCTCCGTTATCCGTTCCATGTGAATGCTCATCCATAAAAATTCTTTCATTACTATTTTTCTTTATTTATCTGAAGCAGTTTTGATATTTTTCTATATATCAATATTTTTTGGACTTCTTTAGGCTATGTTTGGTAACCGCTTTTGCTTTGCATTTTTTTGTTTTGACCCAAAAAAAAGAAAACAACGTTTCTATTTTAGAGTGTGTTCAATAGTAATCGGAAGCACAATTGGTTGCAAGATTTTTGGAAGCAAAAACATGAAAACATGTTTGGTAAAAAAGTGTTGCAAGTTTGAAAAAAAAAATGGCTAGTTAAAAAAGTCTCTTTTTTTTTGGTACTGTTCATTGCTCGCTACAGTGTTTTGCTACAATGCGGAAGCAACCGGAAACACCAATTTGGTGCTTCCGGTTTTATCTTCTTTTTCGGAAACGTTTCGGTACTATTCAAATCGCAGCAAACATTACCAAACATGCTTCTATGTTTTGCTTCACTACAGCACACTGTCTGAAGCAAAAAATACGATGCAAAAGAGGTTGCTAAACAGGGCCTTATAGATTAATTTTATCAATTTTTAATGCTTGGCCTAAATTGCAAATACCAAAACATATTTTCATTAATAAGAAGAGCGCATCCACAATTAGCATGTGTAAGAATAGTAGAGCATAAAAGCATGAAAACGATATACCTTATGGTGTAATAGCTCATGTATTGTGCCAACTAATGGAATTGCTGCTTCAAGAGACTTGCTTCCATACCTGGATGGTAAAATTAGTATCAGGAACTTCATGTCACATAGAAAATGGACTGATTAGAATCGCCCATAGAAAAATGCTGAAGTTCTGCATTTGTAAAGATTAGGAGTTACTTTTTCAAGACAGGCTCTAATTCCACTTGCTTCTCCAGAAAAGCAAGAGCATCCTCAAGCCTCCCTAAATGAAAATAAGACTTGACAATCAGGCGCCACCGCCAAAGCCTGAAGGAAGATTTTTCTTGGGAGTCTGAACCATCCAGATGTGCCAAGTGGCCATCAGCACCTGATGCAGGAGAGTCTATCTCAACAGAACGAAGCGTCTGCTCGCACAATTGAATAACCTCTTCATATTTTCCCAGCTGTTAGATGGAAGAAAAGTTAGATCAACTCTGAGGACATTACTTAGATGCTAACCTTCATAAGGTTTACTTTGACTTTCAATTATTTTTAAGTTGCTCAAAGTGAAGTTCCAAGGGCCACTACTTGGTGCCAATGAAAGCTAGACTCCAAGCAACAGAATGCAAATTCAAGTCTCATGGCAGAGACTTTGTGCATATAATGTCAAAAGTTAGGTCTGTACCCAGTCCATTGTTTCCAACACTGTTGATTAACAGCAATCAACTCTGGGTACTAGGCCTGCTGGCATTACTCAAAGTGAAGTTTCAGGTAAGAATTCATATAAGAACAAACCATGAGAAGAACCACTGCTTTCATCTCCTGTAGTTTTTCTGAGTGAGAGCTTATTATTAAAGCCTCAGCAATTATTTCCAAAGCATTTTCTGCATCAGTGGATGTTCTTCGTTTCAAAAGATCAGTAGATCGACTCATGCACTCGGACACTTTCTGAAAGGGAAAAACACCAATGAGTGGTATCACTAGACAAACCAAAATGTATTCAGTTTTTTATGCAGGAAAAGACTAAGCACAAATAATTCCACAAAACTTTAATATATTCACTTCAAATCAAACTTTAGCAAATCTCATCACATTTAAAAACATTACTGGAAAAGAAGAAAAAATCCAAAGCAAAAAACATGAAACATGTCAAGAGAGAGAAACAAATTTTGACTACTTGTAAATTTTATATGTTAACCTAATATTTTGAGAACTCTTGCATCTTATTTATTCATAAAAGCTAAGGCCCTGCTTGGAATGGAACTCCCAAAACAGTTTTCTGTTTTGGGAGTTACAAAAAACAGTTCTTCAGTTTTTTGGTCTGCTTGGTGCCTATTTTCACAGAACAGTTTTTAAGAAACTGGGAACTGATAATATCAGTTTTTAGAGAACACCTTTTAGGTGTTTTGAGAGTTTTGAAACTCAGTTCTCATTTTTTAGAAAACACGGAGAACGCCCCTGACTTAAAAAAAAATGACGTACTTTCACGGCTCGTTTAAAACACTCATCCTTCAGCAACCCTCTCTCTCCTCTCTGATAAACCTAACGAGTCGCTCTTTCTCAACCCCCTCTCTCTACTCTCTAGACCTTCCAGACTCATCATCATTCCTCAACATCTACTCTCTCGTCCCATCAGTAGATCAAGAAGCCCTTCAGGTAATCTTCAATTGCTGTTTCTGAAACAAAGCCCTAAAAAATACACCATCTCTAAGATTCACTTTACTCTTGTTATCGATCTGGTAAAATAACTTCGATTTGCTTTTTTTCTCTAGTTTTATTGTCGATTTTGTTGGCTGAATTTGCTTTGGTTGTGGCTGGATTTGGGTTTTCTTGTTTTCCATTTTGTTATTGATGGGGTTTCTCTTTTTATTTGTGTGTGTGTGTATATATATATATATTGTATATGCCTTGGCCTTTGTCTTGTAAAATTAATGCAGTCCATTCCAAAAATGAATTAGGGATTTGTCTTTAAATTTTTTTTTTTTTTTTGGTTCCCTGTTTGGAAATCCCATAAACAGTATGATTTTTTTTTTTTTTTTTTTTTTTTCTCTTGTGAACAGAGAACTTTTGAATTATAAAGAACTCTTGGAGAATTACAAACATCTCTCTGCTTCCATTGCGGGTCTGTCAATAAATAGCTTTAGGCTAACAAACTAACAGGATGATAGAGTGAGGAAACAACTTTTCTCTGAATTTACACACGAAATGTTTAAATTAGTTCCTCAATTGTAACAAGTAACCTAGGGAGGCTTGGATAAGAACTCGAAAAAAAGTGCAGCAGTATAATGATTTGCATTGCATAAAATTACTAGGCAAGTATGGTAAAAATTCTGAGACAGCTACCTCTCAGTGAGTTCAAATATTCCGTACAACACAAAATGAAATTGGGGTTTTCAGTTTAGGGATTTGGGGTTCAATTTAGGGATTTGATATGTATATGTATAAATTAGTCTACATATCTATATATATATATATGGTCCGTCTCTGCAGTAGCAGAATGAAAGTGTGTAGTGGCCATATTTAATTGTGATTTGTGTTTGATTCTAACTGATTATTTATTTATTTATTTTTTGTATAACATATTTTACTGGTTTGAATTGAACTATATATATATATAATATCCCACTTTTAAGTGGCCATTGCTAACAGGTTGGGTGATTGTTCTCTCTTAGACATGTTGGGTGACTGTTCTTTCTTAGACATGTTGGGTGATTGTTCTCTCTTAATAAAAAAATGAAGGGTTAGGGTCATTTTTGTGAAATTTGAAGTTGATCCACTGCATGTAAATGTTTTATCTTTCCTCTGAATTGAAAAAAAAGTGATAGTATTGTTTACCAAAAAGAAAAATATGTGATATATATTAACTTATGTAACTCCTTTTGGTTTATTATTATTTATGTTGTGAATGAAGGCAATGATGTAAATAATCTTATCCTACACACTGAATTTTGATGTAGACTGAAACTCCGCTTATTGTCTGATGCCTTCCCTTAATTTTGTATTGGTATTATTACTTAATTCCAGAATGGTTTTGATAGATATAATTTGAGAGTAAGTAATTTGGTTGTAATGAGCAAGACAGTCTGAGTTGTGTTTAGTTAGTTGTGTTTAGTTATAATTCATAAATTATAAAATGATGAGCTCCCAAGGATTGGGTGATTGTTCTCTCTTAGAAAAGCATAACAAACCAACAGGTTGGGTGATTGTTCTCTCTTAGACATGGGTTCACTTTTCTGTCTCAGTGGTATGTTGCTTTTCAAGCTCTGTAGCTTGACTGTCCTCATCATGATGAGATTTACCAAGGAAGGAGAAAGAGAAACACCTTTTTGCAATTGTCACCTTCTTCTCAAAGATCCAATTTCAGTTCAAATTCCATTGACATGCTCTACACTTGAATATATATATATATATATATCTACGCGCGCGCACACACGCATGCTAGAATATCAATAAATTATCTTCCTAGTAGCTAAAAAAAATAATGGTTGTCCCAAGATGCAAGTACTATCATAAACACAGCTTGTTTGATTCTTACTTTATTTTTATTTTTATTTTATTTTATTGTATAAGGTATTTTACCGGTGTTTCTAAATATTTAAAGCTTGTTTGATTATTAACTGTTGGCATTATCAATTTGGATTAGAAATTATTTGACTTGTGTAAAAATCTTTTATTGCTTGTAATTCTTTGCCTAATGCACAAATAAAGGATGGCATCTCAAATTGATGATGTTGGGGATTCAGCACTGTGGTCTAGACATTTAGAGAGATGTTTTGTTGATATAATGGTTTCCAAAGCAAGGACTGAAGCTTCCAAAGCAAGGGCTGACGCTTCATTAGCTAAGGTGGAGACGTATAAGAAAATGAAACTTACTCAAAAGGCAACTAGCCCAGACCCATACTCTCTAAGTAATTGTATTGAATGCCTTGAGGGTCTTCATGAGATAGATGATGATACATATTTGAAGGCAACTGAAAAGTTCAAGGAATTGCACTATAGAGAATTGTTCATTAAGATGAGTATTTCCAAGAAGTTTGCTTGGTTGAAGAGCTTGGACTGACTTGAAGTTCGCTTGGTTGAAGAGCTTGGACTGAGTTGGCTGGTTACTGAATGCAGGGTTTAGTTTTTAGTTGTATGTGACTTGAAACACATATTTGGTTTTATGTGTTATTGAACAATTTCCTCATGCCTTATTTATTATTTATTTTTATTATTATTTTTTTCCTATGCATGTGACTTTATGTTATATTCGTGTGGTGGAAAATTTATTATGTTTTATATTATGAAAACTTTGTTTTGGTGTACATTTTATTATGTTTAATTTATAATGTTTCATGTGACTCTTTTATTGTATTTAAATTTAGGAAGAATGTGCATGGAGCCCTATAAAGGGGAAACAAAATATTTTTCACACAAGTCAAATAATTTCTAATAGTATTAAGTTAAGAATACTAACTAAAATGAATTTACCTCCAACATTTATTTACATTAATAGTCAATATCATAAATTAAAGAAATAAAAGAGTGAGGTACAATAAAACTATTTTCAAAAACTCATAAATATTTTTATTTATTCTCTTAGTTCGTAAAACTATTTTCAAAAACTCATACAACCAAGTGGTTTTATGAGTTTTTGTTTTCCGGAAACTGTTTTGTAAATTCTCTTAACCAAGCAGGTTTGAAATCTGAAAAAACTAAATACTGTTCTCCGAAAATTATTCTTGAGAACTGTTCTTAAGAACAGTCTTTATAAATCCATTCCAAGAATGGCCTTAATATCCATAAAACTTAGTTGCACAAACATTATCGATGAAACAGATTTTATGTGAATGTGAATTGTGTCCTTTGTCCACTTGGGTATAATGGATTTTTCCTCTATGTTTTGATTAATATGATAAACCTAAATTACATAATGATAAAAATAAGTCAATGAGATTAACTTAATTCCTCTATGGTCAATTACAACAACTAGTTAGCAGACCAAAGATGCATTTTTTAAACATCAATTCTTTAACTAATCCATTTTAAAAAAAAAAAAATAAATAACTTTGTGAGAAAGAGAGTTGTGGTAGGTAAACAAACAAACAATTTGGTTTCTCCATGTACAATGAAAACAAACAGCAAAATCTACTCCAAATAAATGTTTCAGATCAACTGATTGTAGCCGCGAAGAGATTAAGGAGAGAGAATAGTACCTTGGATCTCTGACTTAAACGGCGTCAGCGGAGCTCCGTTGGTGTCGATAGTAATCAGTAACTCAAAAGTGGTTACCAAGAAAACGAAAATATGCAAGGACCATCCTTTCAACCCTCTACATTATTGGTGCCAAAGAAGATGCACACAGACAAGTGTGAAAAGAGAGTGAAATAGATAAAGTGCCTTCAACATTATTGCAGCCAAAATTTACGAATGTACAAGGAGAGAATTTTTTTTTTTTTTTTGGTCTAGAGCGAGAGGGGAAGGGGGATGATAGGGGTGGGAGTCGAAACGAAGTGCTCGTGTGTGCGCGTGTGATGCCCAACCACTGGGCTAAAGCCGCACCCCCTACAAGGAGAGAAATGAAAGTATATCAATAATCTCCATAATAAATAAAATAGAGAATAAATTAGGTCAAATTTTATCTTATAAAATTTTAATTTTAACTTTTAATTATATTTAAAAGAGTTTTTTTTATATTTCACTTGAGTATTTTTTATATGTAAAATGATAATTTGACTTTGTGTTACTTTTATTATTTAGGGTGTGTCTGGATAGTATTAGTTATGAGAGAAAAGAAAAGAAAAGAAAGGATAGTATAAGTTATGAGATAAAAGAAAAGAAAAGAAAGGATAGTAATAATTTATATTTGTGTTTGGATAGGTAGGGGAGAAAAGAAAAGAAAGAATAGTTATACTTGTTTGGATAAAATAAAGGAAAGAAAAGAAAAGAAAGGATAATAGGCAACTTACCTTTTTACCCTTTTATAAACATAGGACTTGAATGGAATAATAAATTTGTGTATTATTTCAAGGAGGTTAATTTTGGTATTATCAAAATACCACTTAAAACACTTTCTTTTCTCCTCTATCTCTATCTCTCCTTATCTTCTCAATTTTGAGAAGAAAGCAAATAAGAGATAAGGAGGGATAGCTATCCCTCCCTATCTCTCCCTATAGGCTATACACTCTTTTCTTTCCTTTTAATCTATTCAAACACACTCACACACTATCCTCTCTTTCTTTTCTCTCCCTATCCCTCCAAATCAATCCAACCAAACACACCCTTAATGTATTTAGTACAAAATAACTTAATTACACTCAAAATCTATTTTTAATAATTAAAATATCCTAAAAATCTAACCCAAACTTCTTCATCTTCATGGCAAAGACGCGGCTCATCCCCACCCCACACAGCCACAAGCGACGCCACCGCCAGCATCAAAAGGGAAGCCCAAGGCTCTGTTGCAAGAAGTAGCTTCTGATTCATTTCTGCAACAAACATGATCCATAGAGCACAGTAAAGATATTGTATTCAAGAACATTGGGAATTCGGAGATATGAGACTGGTTTTTTGCTAGAAAGACAGATTTTTTATTTTTTTATTTTATTTGACTGGAGAGTTGGTAGTTACTAAAAGGGATTCTAAGGCCTAATTCTTTGGCAGAGACAACACCTCCGCAAATGAAATTATCATATTTGTGGTGATGTTGTGGGTTGCTGTGTCTGGTGGAGGGGTGGAAGAGGCACTTGGGGTCGCGCAAGGGTGTATCCGTGTATGAGGCATCTGAAAGTTTAATTGAAGTATTTATATGTGGTGGTGTTATTTTTAATTGATGCGACATTTTGATCAGGTCTGACTTAGTCCAAAGTGTGTCATTTATTACTTTTGCCTCTCCTAAATTTTAGGAAGATATGTTCTACCTCACCAAATTTTATAAAATGTCAATTTACCATTTTTTTTTCTTCAACTTCTCGAGAGAAATTTTATTATTTTTACTCTCTTTTATTTTCCTTTCTTTATCGGGCACCAAGTCCCCTGAGCACCAACGTGAATTGAGTTGTTGTGGTCCAGAAATTCCTCCCTCTATGATTTGTTTATAAGATGTTTCCACAACATCACCACAACTAACTAGTTTGACTGAGTCCTAACTCGTGACTTCAGACTCTATGACTGAATATCGAAAGGCGAGCATATGAAATTTGAGCCATTACAAGAAAAGAAAAGCACCAATGGTGACAATCCTTTTTCATACAAAAAGTCCAATACAAGACAACAATGAAAACAATGCAATATTGACGTTTGAGAATAGAAAATTCCAGCCATTAAGCAAGATTCAATTCCCAGAAGAAACCAGAATCTTGGGACAGGGCTTTGACTATGCAACAAGACTGATCAAACTTAATTTGCTTCAGCACACCATCTTCGGTTGTTGCAGACAGCTGTGCACCATTTCTTTGCAAGTCTTCTTACAGATTGCTGAAGTAGATAAATCAAGAACTCAATTACTTGTAGTTCAGAAGATCTATATATTAGAAGTAAAGCGTTAATGAAAAACAAATCATTAGAAAATGAATTGTTTAATAAAACAATATTGGCCAATTTGTCTAATATTTGGTCACAACATGATATAAAAGTAACCAGGTAGTGAAATATTCAAACTTGCTCTCTCAAGCAAAGAGGTGAGGTGTTGGAATGCAATGTCTTCAGAGAAATTGAAAAAGAACCATATATGAAGAAGAAAAACCTGCCTTGGTGCCTAGAGGCTTAAAGTCTCTGCACACTGTTAAAATAAGTAAGAATAGAACAACAATAAGAAGAAATGAAAAGAATCAGTCTTCAAAGAGAGATTTTACCTGTTATTTTTGAAACCTCTCTACCATTTTTGTCACGAAAATTGCAGTCATCGCATAAAGTCTATCTTTTACGTTGTCCAAGAATTTGAAATAGGCGCATCTCCAAGAACTATTCAGCAGTAATGTTAAACATACAGCCCAAAATCCCACAATGAAACCCGGTCCAGCACCAAGCAAGAACCATGGAATTCCATGCCAACTATCGTCACCATCACCTTCATTGTCAGATGGTGAGCTCCCTGGAAGTGTTTCATCTTCTTGGCACTTCTTTGCGAGTGGAAGTCCACAAAGTTCGGCGTTCTCGCTGTATGCAGAAGCATCTAAGCTTTGTAGCTGGGTGCTAGAGGGAATTTTCCCCGACAAGCAATTGTTTGACAAGTTCAAATATTGAAGAAAATTCAGGTTGGCCAGGCTTGCAGGTAT
>JAOTQH010000001.1:5145781-5159348 GCA_025631255.1 Cornus kousa | reverse complement strand
AATATTAACATGTGAGCACAATGACAAATGAAACAATTAAATATAAAAAAATAGAGAAGAAAAGGCACTGCTTTTTTCCATGGAATAGCTCTTTTAAATAGCTCCCACTACTTTTTGTCTTCAAAACCACGTGTCATTGCCTCCTCCGTGCCAGCAGCTGCAGAAAGGGGGCAGGGGGTGGCGCAGTGACCGACATTGGGGTGCGAAAGCATAGGGAGTGATGCTTGTTTACTTTTAAATTTTGTAATATAAGTTATGCTTGTTACTTTTAAATTACTTAATATTAAGTTCTGTAATTTTTTTTTTGTTGTAAAGTAATATATTTTGTATCTTATTATAACACTGATTTCTTAGTTACCTTGAGGTTTCTGATTTAACTTGATTAATTTTTTATGGCAGCCTACACTTCACAAGCCAAGTATAATGGCACATGTAGTTCGTGTGTTGAAAGGAGAGAAAACTCTTCGCATGCATTATGCAAATTGCAGGTTAATTTTATGTTTACTTATTTTTTTCGTAGGTTGTGTTTATACTTTTTAGTTGTTTAATCATGTTACATTTTGAGATTTACCTGACTAGCATATGCCCACAAATGATCTCACTTCAGTTCCTACAATGCTGATTTTGACGGTGATGAAATGAATGTTCATTTTCCTCAAGATGAAATTTCGCGTGCTGAAGCTTATAACATTGTAAATGCTAATAATCAGTACATTGTTCCAACAAGGGGAGACACTGTTAGAGGCTTGATTCAGGTATCATTATTTCAATTTTTCAGTTGTTAGAGGATTTCAATAATAAAGTTATACCCTTTCTAACAACTTAAACTCTTTGAGCGTATGGTGGTTAACTTGGTATTAGACTAGGCAACGTCTTGAGCTGTTACCCTGATAATTAAAATTGAACACATGTTGGACCAAAGGAAGGCCACATGTGAAATAGCATGTTAGATGATTTAATTTTAAATTTATACCCTTTCTAATAGCTTAAGCTTTTAGAGTAGATGGTGGTTAGTATCATATGTTTTTGCCATAATGTTTATTATTAATCCTTTATTTATTTATTTAATTGTCAGGATCATATTGTAAGTGCCGTGCTTCTTACAATGAAGGATACGTTCCTAACTTGCAACGATTTCAATCAGCTTCTCTACAGTTCTGGTGTGTTTGTTGCTCGGCCTGGTTCATTTTCTGGCAATCGTTGCCCGAAAATATCTGTAGTGAGCTCTGAAGCCGTGGTGCAGCCAGTTTTGCCTGCTGTATGGAAGCCAATGCCACTTTGGACAGGGAAGCAGGTCATATATGATTTTTTTTGGTCTTTGAAACAAAGTCTTGTGTGTTTAACTTTTGGGGTTTGAGAACCAGGGACACTGTTTTATATGTGGAAATGGATTTATTGTTTTATTATCTTCTGTTTTTGTTCTCTTTCTAGGTCATAACTGCAGTGCTGAATCATCTAACTAAAGGTTGCAAACCTTTTACTGTTGAACATGAGGGGAAGATCCCCAGTACATATTTTGCAAGTAAAACTGGTTTAAATCAATCGAGTGAAGATAAAGAAGAGAATTCTGAACATAAGTTGTTAATTTGGAAAAATGAGCTCATCCGTGGTGTGATTGACAAGGCACAGTTTGGCAAATATGGTTTGGTTCACATGGTGCAAGAGCTCTATGGCTCAAACACTGCAGGCATTTTGCTTTCTGCTCTCAGTCGCTTATTTACTGTATTTTTGCAGGTCAGCTTGCTTTTGTTCCTAATTTTCCTTCTCTTTGAAAATTCATTCTATGCGACCTGTTTGCTGGACGTAGTCTTTGTGTTCTATCATAACATATTTGTATCAGATCAATGGATTCACTTGTGGGGTAGATGACCTTATTATATCACCACATTACGACGTCCAAAGGAAGGATAAACTTGAAGGTGAAGATGTTGGTGAGGAGGTTCATTATCAGTTCGTTAACCTCACACGTGATAAAATAGGTACACATTTTTAAGATATGCTTTAACGTCAAAACTTTCTGAAAAAATCACATATCAAAATATGGAAGTTTGGATACTCAAATTGTTGACTGAAAAGTTTAAAAAAGATTTTATTATCTACACATTTGAACAGTAATTTTCTTTTTATAAGGATTAGGAGTATGAGTTGAGACACTAAAATTGGTTCCAGGTTAATCTAGCATGTTGACAGTGTATGCTTTTAAGAGTGTATCTGAAATGATTGCGATGGATGAGGAATGACATGATTGCCATGGACCCTTAACAGAAGGATCCCCATTACCTTCCCCAATTAGTTAGGATAAAGGCCTGTATAGTTAATTTGATATAGATATAGGAATGAAAATTTGATTGGGTGAGCTGTTTGATCAATTGGGTTTTTTTGCCAGAGGCTCCTGCTCGATCAAGCACATAGACTAGTATCAAACTTCACTTTATAGATCTCGGGAGATATGATTTTTGAATTTACGTGTTACTTTATGCTTTATGATTCAACACTTCATTTGGTCTTTGGCAAATGGTGAACTGGTTCCGTAAGCAGTAGTAGTGTAAGAGTGCTTTAATCGAGCTACCTGATTTTTGTTGTGGGTAACTGGAGGTTTTTTGGTGTCCTCCATCTTTTGCCTCAATTTTGTCTACTTTGGGCTTTGGTAATAGTTCTTATGCGGTTCTGTTGTTTGATAGTCATGGGACTGCTTGTGTTGGCATGTATTTATATATCTTCTAAGTTGTGACGTTCTACTGAGATTGAATTAGGTTATGCTCCTAATCTTTTATATCTAACTTTAGAAATTATGTTCAAATTCTTCTGATTCCACGTAAATGGTGGATCCACATACCTCCTGAACTTAAGAAGATAGCTGCGGAAGTAGCCTTGTCCTCTAATTGTGTGTGTTGGTATAGCACCTTTAGCCACATATATACAACAAGAAGGCGAAGCCAAGGGAAGATGAATAAAATTTTATTTGGTGAAAATAACCTTTAGCTCCACAGTTATAGGAGAAAGAAGAATCAATGTTAGACGGCCAAGACAATTCTGATTGTGTAAGCCTTATTATGGACAATGCAAACATTGTACATCTTGAGCCTATTAAATTTCAACTCCTTTTGTGTATGAGGGACACGTTCCCCTTTTGAACGCCTTTTTATTCAATTATTGCTTATCAAAAAAAAAAAAATTCAACTCCTTTTGCCAGTCAATTTGGTTGTAGTGGTAATGGACTAGTAGTGCTAACATAAAACTTTTTGATAATAATGTTTGGGTTGGGATAAGTTATTTCTTATGACAAACAAATGCAATTTTGGAAGCCAGAACTTCTGCACATGATAATCATGCTGGAAATCTTACATCTTATTATGGGTAGTTGAAATGTATGGATTTTTTTATGATAGAAGAAATTGAAGAGTCGCAAGCGCTTATAGGCATGAATGGATTGAAGAGATGTTCGTGTTTCTGAGTAGATAATGAAAATCATAGTAATGATGATTATCATATGGAACACTGTTTTTGAGAGCTTGGAGTTGGAGTCCGTCAGGGAATAATTCAAAATTATAAGTATTGTACCCTACCCTCATACTATCAACCAGCAGCATAATATTGTAAACCACCAATTCTTGTACTGCACTCTGAGTCTTATCACCATCCACCACCATATAGTACCACTACGATGGTTACCATGTTTGATATTAGGGAACAATTCTAGTGGCACTATGGTAATGACGGGTTTTAACGACTTCTCATGAACATGGATGGACATAAGGTCCAAATGATGATGATATGGCAATAGATGTGAGTCACTAGATCTTTATATGGTGATGATATGGCAATAAACTACATGCTACCAACAAATATTTAGCTTGCAGATTATGTTTTCTTTCTTTTTATTTTTTCCCTTTTTTTTTTTGGTAAAGCACGTTTATTAGTTTTGGCTGCTTATTATATTCATGCTAGTTATGTTGTTAATGTAAAATGACATTTTTTTTTTCCGTTGGCAAGAAACACACTAACACACACCCACTTTTGCCCCTATGGGGGCTTGAACCTAGACCTTCTACTTTGAAAGACATACCCTGCTTAAGTTGACTTAAAGTCAGTGTGAAGTGCAGTATCATTTGCAGAACACATTTTAGGTGTTTTAAATTGATTAAAAATGTAAATGACATTGAAAAGTGAGAAACTAGGGCCAAAATGCGCACAATGAGTTTAGGATATTGTCTAGTAACAGCTACAGTAATTGATCCTGTTATACATTGACCAGCACTCATGATACATGATACATTACACCATGACACAACCACTACAGCTGTTGATTTGTTTGGTAAGAATTTCCCTGATGATAGAATTTGGATTTTCCATTGTTTTTTGTAAGTAAAAAAACCACTTAGATTATTCAAAATTTCCCTTGTAAAATCTTCATGCAGATGATTGTTATTATATTTGATGAATTTGTGATGTTTTCATCATTTATTTTGTTTTGCAGATGAAAAGAAACTCCAATTGGAAATAGAAAAGGCTATACGCCGTAATGGACAATCTGCCATAACAAGCTTGGATATGAAGATGAAAAGTAAACTCAGTGAGAAAGCTTCTGAGATCAACAAAGATTTATTGCTTAAAGGACTTTTAAAACCATTCCCAAAGAACTGCATCTCTCTTATGACCATAAGTGGGGCTAAAGGTAGTACGGTAAGTTGCTGGAGGTCTGGTATGATATAAAATGCATTTGTACTATATTTGGGGATGAATTTTTTATTTTATATCTGGATTGTTGGGTTCGTGAACCATTGGGATTTTTCAATCATTGGTGGGTTTTGGGTGTGTATGTAAGGGTCCTTGTCAGCTTGAGCATTATACATGTTCTACATAAGTTTTACAATTGATACATTAATGGAAGGATGGGAGAATTTTAAGAACTATTTGCAATAGTGTTTTTTGAGCCCAACTTTTGTTGCAATGGTATTTTTTGACTTCTTAGATTCTAGATTATTGGTGTATTTTATTTATTTCATGGCTTCACTGAGTTTTTTTAATTACCTCTAAATTTAATGCTTTTATAATTTATTTATTTTTAAGCATATTGTTCTTGGATCTGGATTTGTCCCGAGTGAGTTACTGTACTGCTTTGCTGAGTTGTTCTGGTGCTTGCTTATATTGAGACCAAGAGTAGTAATACTTTATGCCGGTGTTCCTCCCTTGTTTAAAGATATTGTGGTTATTAATGATTCAAGTATTGTGAATGAATATGTGATGTCACGATCTTTTGCGGCTGCAAGTCAGAGTTTGTTGTGATGTGTTATTCCACCTGTATATGTCATATTATTTATCAGCTGAAGGTGAACATTTGCGTATCACTCATAAGTTTGTCGGGTTATACAATGCCTTTATGACTTTCTTGGTGTCTAATATTAAATTATATGAGACCCCATAACCAACATTCTCAAGTTCCTTTTAAATTTTTGACATTTCGCTTCTAGTCTTCTAGACCTATCATTGAATTGGATGCTAATATATTAGGGAACAAGTTGAAATCTGAACTAATATTTTTATTTTGATTTGCTATTATGAACTTCTTTCTCAGACCATATATAGTTTACCATTGCCTGCTAATTGAATTGCTTTAAACAGGTTAATTTCCAACAAATTTCTTCTTTTCTGGGGCCACAAGAATTAGAAGGAAAAAGAGTGCCTCGAATGGTTTCTGGAAAGACCTTACCCTGCTTTGTTCCGTGGGATTTTGCCTCTCGAGCTGGAGGCTATATTACTGATCGCTTTCTTACCGGTCTTCGCCCTCAAGAATATTACTTCCATTGCATGGCCGGTCGTGAAGGGTAAAACAAATATTATTCTCCACATTTTTTATTATTATTATTTTTTTTTACTCAATAACAAAAGAAGTAAAGAATAATTTCACAAAGCAAGAACACAAGGTTTACATAGCTCAACAAGTCACCAATGTTCACAGAGGTGAGGGACATCCAAATTACTATCCTGAAAAACCTTAAACTGAACAATGGAATATATTTTTTGTTAAACTAGAAATGTAAGAGGCAAATAATACCTCCATAGAACTAAAGCATGATGGGTTAATTAGATATTTTTTGTTCTGGCATATTGACATTGAATGGTCAGCGTATACTATTGACTTGAAAGATAAATTTGATAAAGCAACCATTATCTTTTCTTATTTTACCGTACACCCAACTCAACATTCGTACTTTGACCAATGGCGTATTGACATTGTATGGTCAGCGTATACCATTGACTTGAAAGATAAATTTGATGAAGCAACCATTAGACAAGGCATACTTAGACAGAACATACTTAGACAGAATGGTGGGGGTCAAGGAACATTTTCATCAAATGAGGTTGGTCAAAGTACGGATGTTGAGTTGGGTGTATGGTAAAATAAGAAAAGATAAAATTTGACGGTGAAAGTAGCACCAATTGAAAATGATTGAAAGAGAATCGACAACAATGGTTTGGTAGTGCAACAAATTCCAATAAATGTATCAGTGGTTTGGTAAAGACAAAATATGTGACTTCTAGTTACGGTCGGGCTTACACAAGGATCGATATTAAGTCCTTGTATTTTTCTCCATGTTAGGGGGTCAATTGACACATTCACAATGGGGTTCCATCATATGTGCTATTTGTAGATTATTATTGCATTAATGATGAATTAGTGTGTGGATAAATGTTCATAAAAAAATAATAATGTGTGGATAAATGCTTAATCAATAGTTTGGGACTATTCTTATAATTAAGAGGATTTAAGATTAGGAGTGAATTTGGATATACAGAATATAAATTAGGAGGCTAAATAGTTTCAGTACTTAGGCTTGATTACTCACACAGAGAGCGAGAAGTTGCGATTGGTTGCTCATATAATTAAAATGGGATTTTTAAGAAAATGGTCAATATATTCTTCGCAAGCTGAAATGTAACTTTTATTTAGTATTGTCTTTTTCAAATAAAGTTATCGGAGTAACCATGCTTTATGGTGCATAATGTTGTATGCCTAAGAAAGACAAACACATCTAGAAATAAGTGTTGTAACTGCGTCGGAGACACTCCTAGACATGCGTCTGATATTTCATATATTTCTCCACAATTTTAAAATAGAATTTTATTATTTAGGACACTTAGTGGAACCATGCAAATACTTGGTCGATACATCTGGACTCTTGCTTCATTAATTGCCCTTTTTTTGTTGTCTCTATTGTGAACCCTTTTTGTAAATATCTCAATCCCATATATGTTGTAAACTCTAGATTGATTTCACAAAGCTGTCTCTCTAAAAATATAAATTCTCAATAAAATTGTAGAGATCTAAAGATTCTGACTATAACCTAATATTTATAGTCGCTATAAGAGTCATATTTAGAATAGGAATCTAAATTCATTTTGAAAGTCTTTTTTGCGTGAGTTTTCGCACGGGTCGATCGATCGATCCTTCAATCAAGTGACTTGGCCAAGTTTCAATCAATTGAGTTTTTTTATCAAGAGCTTCTACTCAGGATTTAATCGATCGAGTTATTTTTTTACTTGAGTTCAAAATTTTCTGGGAATTGCTAGTTGATTGAGGTACTGCCCGAGCAACACTGTTTTTTGTGAAATTCCCCATTTAAGAAATTTATTTAGTTCTTTGGGAAAAGCTATGATCGAAACCTATTTTACTACTTTTCTGGGTGGAATGAATGAAAAATGAAGTTGACTCTTGCTTTTAGAACTTATAAAAATATGAAATCCCGACCTTGAAACAAATAAGATTCTGATATTTGATACTTTAGTCTGACTTATTTCTCAAACCATAGTAGTCTTTTAGTGGCATGTTTCAATTATCTCCCCCATTAACATTCCAATGGAACAGTAGTACGAGGTGAAAAATCTGTTATCAGAAGTTGTCCATACTACATACCTTGACATGGTGTTCCTAAAGGTTGGAGAGATGCTCTTGTTATGTTTGGTTGCATATTGTAAATTCAAAGCTGTCTGAAGTAATTGAATTTCATAGATCCATCAAAACCTTTGTCTTGTTGTCATTTCTTCTCCATTGAGTCCTTGTCTTTTGTTTTTTCTTCCACTTCTATGGGCATGTTTGGTGTGCTCTGGTCTTAAATTTAGGAAATATGTTTTTGTTAATTATTTGAGTTCAGAAAGGTCATAAAAGTGTTATCATCTGATAACTTGACATTCATTCCTGTGATTTATTTTTTGGAGTGATGCACCATGGGAACATGAAGTTTAATTTCCATGGAAGATAATAGACGGAGAGGACGACCTAAAATAATGTGGGATAAAGTTATTTGAAATGCCTTTTAAAAGTTAAAAGTAGGTGATATGGCGGGTAATAGAAGGGATGGCGACAGAGAATTCATGCCAACCCCATTCATATTGGAATAAGGCAAGGATGATGATGTTATGTTATTAAGTCTACGCTGCTATCTGCATTCTGCTCTCATTCTTCTTGGGTTAGTTTAGCACACAAGATTTATCCGTTCCCCTTCTCATTCTTCGCGCGTATTTACAGTGAGGTTAGGATGGTGAGTCTGGAGAATATAGCGGGAGCTTTATGTTTTCAGAAAGAGGACGCTATCTCCTCTTGGGTTCAAGTTTCTTCTTCGCTAGGTGGTAGGTCGAGGTTTACCAACTTGGGGTCGTCCAGAGTCCCCCCAAGCCCCCAATTTTTATGAAATAGAAGATACTCATTGAATGATACAGAACTAATCTTCACTTATACAATTCTATATATTCAAGGATTGTACCTTTTGCTCTATGGCTCCTACTGGGGTGGCTTTTTTTGTGTGGACTGCCGTTTGGGGTAAGATTCTGACGATCGATAATTTGAGAAAAAGGGAAAATTATTTTGTTAATCGGTGTTGCATATGTAAGCAGGATGGGGAGACTGTCGATCATCTCCTAATGCACTGTTCTGTATCGCACGACTGCTGGAATCTTATTCTTGGACTTTTTGGTATGTCTTGGGTAATGCCACGTTCTACTAAGTAGCTGATTCTTGCTTGGAGAGGTACTCGTGTGAGTAGGAGTGTTTGTGATTATTGGAGATCTGTACCACATTGCATCTGGTGGTGCATTTGGAGGGGGAGAAATAATAGAATGTTTGAAGGAAAGGAGTCGTCTACAGCGCCACTGAAACTTTTTATTATTCGTTCTCTCTTCAGTTATGGGAACAGAAATTCTTGTTCCTCTTCTAATGATTTAATTTCTTTCTTGGGTTCCTTGGGGCCTTAGTTCCCGGTTTCTCTTATGTCTTTGGGACACATTCCTCTATTGAACGCCTTTTTTAATTTATTATTACTTATCAAAAAAAAAAAAAAAAAAAAGGATTGTACCTTTTGTTCTAGGGGAGAGAAGCCAGAGGACATGAAGGATTTGGAGGAATTCAAGAAATGAAGTACTGCTTGGGAAATCATAAAGTACTACCAGCTATATACATGGGGACATGTGAGCCAATAAGAGAGAGAGAGAGATGAGGGAAAGGTAACGGAAGAATAGAGCTTGTGGATTTAACATGGTGAAGAAGGCAACTAGTTGCAATAGGTGTCGACACTAAAGTAGAAATTTCATATAAAAAGGACATGGAATATTGGAGGAAAGCAAGGGAAATATAGTAGCTGAAGGCTTGATAAAAATTCATGGTACTAATTACGAGAGTAAAATTTCTCAAGGAAATGTTAAATCTGGCCTAACTAATCCAATTGGTTGATGCTGCAGTCTGATTTGAAGGATGTATCCTGTATGAAGATATTGAGGAAAAAGCTTTTGCATGCCCTCTCTGTTAAAGGCAAAAACTTAAATCGAGGGAAGCTCCATTCTCTTCGTACAGTTACTGAGATCTTGTTTTGAGAGAGATTTTATGAAGTGCCTCTTCATTGTTGTCTACAAATCAAGTGGATCACAGTTTGTATTGAATACTCTAGATGAAAATTTTCAAAATGTTATAGTTTATGTGGATGGTGTTGTAATAACAGGTAACGATAGGGAAGAGGTGCACAAGGATGCGACTCATATGGCTAAATATGTTTAGATGAAATGTAGGGTCTTGGAAAAGGCTTCATTGGGATTAATGTGATTCCAACTGATGTAGTTTTTGGAAGTTGGAACATATGAGGATATCTACAATTACATGAAGTCTAGGACTAGAGATGCAGTAATGATGAGGATTTGAGCTGAAGAATAAGCCCAGACCCCCATCTGACCACGGTTCCTCCAGAATATGATTGATTTTCCAACTACTTTCTTTACATCATATTATTTCATTTTTTCTTCTGCATTCCATTCTGACTCACTCTTGAGCACTAAATGCCAAATGGAACACCATTCTTGCTAGAATCTTTACACAAGGGCCCCCATTCCTCGGGATTACTTTATCTAGCCTAAACATGTTTTAATCGTTGGACTAAACTTTTTGTCTCAATATTTGAACATTTTCTTTCAATATCTTGTACCTGTGCAAAGTCCCTCTTGATTTTCTATAGCAATGAATGATAGAAAATGGGGATATTTGAGTGGCAGACCAGGATCTAGTTGTGCTACTTCCTCAAGTAATATGTGATACCCGAAGTTTATTAAACAAACAAGGTCCATACACATGGTGCTAGTGTTTCTTTACCCATTACATACTTTTTGGCACTTCACTCTGGCCTATTAGAGTGGCTTCCTTATATTCTAACTCAATTTTTAGTGCAAATGAATGCTAAATTGTGATATTAACAGAAAGTTCTGAAATGATTTGAGAAAGAAATAGTACAAACATCTGATCCTTGAGACACTACTGAAACAATATTCTCATGATACCCTCGATTTTTGCAACACTGCAATGATTGGTTGTGCACTTTATTTGATCTGTTTGCCCGCAGGGCCAAATGGGTGCATGAGTTTCTTGCCAATGAAAAAAAAAAAAAAAATGATGTATTTCATATTGAGAATTATGCCAAAGTTATGAATTTATGACTTCACTTTGCTGCCAGTTATTTTTTATCATTTAAATAATCTTATTTGCTTCATTATTTCAATGTTATATTCCAAGTGAGTCTTATGACTCTAGTTTAACACTCCTGTTTTCGTTCTTAGGGATTTTATTGTGCTGATTCTTCTTGAGAGTAATTTGAGGTTTGTTAGCTGTCTATTGTGCCTTATTGGTTAATTCTCTTGTTTAGGTTAGTTGATACGGCAGTCAAAACATCTCGTAGTGGATACCTGCAAAGGTGCTTGATAAAAAATCTGGAGTGCCTGAAAGTTTGTTATGATCATACCGTCCGTGATGCAGATGGTTCCATCATTCAATTTTGTTATGGAGAAGATGGTGTAGATGTACATCAAACAAGCTTTATTACAAGATTTAAAGCACTGGCAGAAGTAATTACTTTAATCCTGCTTTATTGAATTTGAATTCTTGAACAAAAATAATTACTTATTGTATATGTCTTTATATTTATTGATTTTCAGAATCAAGAGATCATTTCCGAAAATTTTCAACATCAGCTTGAATTCAATACCTATATTAAGGAGTTGCCCGATGGGCTCAAAAGGAAAGCGGTAAAATTCGTTGATAAGTTACCAATGGAAGAGAAAATTTCTTTAAAACTAGAGAGGCAAGAGGATTTCTTGAAGTTGATGAAGCAAAAGTACCTCTTAAGTCTTGCACAGTCAGGAGAACCAGTGGGTGTGATTGCTGCTCAATCAGTAGGTGAACCGTCAACACAGATGACGTAAGATATTCTTTTCCTTGATCTTTTCTTCTCTCAGTAAATGCTGTCATTATCTTAAATATTGTAAACCATGTTTTGCCTACGAAGATGGTTGTCTATTTTGCCAACTTGGTTTTTTTTTTGGCAATTATGCATTTGCAGGGGTAGCAAGTTTATTTCCTTACTAGTTTGGGCTGTTTACTAGATATCAGTGATCTTTCTTAAATGGTTTCAATATTAAATGTTCCCATTTGTAGGAAATAGATTCAGAATTTAAAACAATTTTGAACTTTGAAAGTAATTTGTTTTAGTATTTCCAAATGGCCCTCAGGTAGTATAGCATAATTTAGGCAAACAAAAGCCTGGTATATTGGCAAGAAGTTTGACCTGAAGCTACCATTAAACCATTATTGAAAGCTGTAGAACCAACCAGCCACCATGAGAAGGCCAAGGACTGATGCAAACTGCACTCTCCTCAATCCTCACCCCATCAGACTCCATTAATAGATGGGTGAGTGGCCTATCTGAAACCTCACTAATAGGGCAAATTTATCTCACACAAATATTCCTCCTCCTGAAAGCTTCTTAAAGTAGTAGGAAATCATAGCTTTCCAATATATAACTGGAATTCAGAAGGCATACAATTTCCGTACTAGGTACCACAAATTGCCATTGGATACCCTTTCTACCTCCGCTGCAAGGCAATTGGCGTGCTCCCAACCTATAAACAATTGTTTTCAATAAAAACCAGAATTACTATATTACCAGATAACGTATCATTGAGCTCATTCTGGTTGGGACAATCAAATCTTGCATACCATATGTGCTCAGTAAAGATCTTGAATATGTTCCTCTCCATGTATGGGATGCATAATAGAGCTTGAACCTTGTAGAAGATTGATCAGCCCATTAAATGGGATATGTATATTGAAAGTAGGAAGTACAAGAATTGGAAGATTGTCCTTCATCTTATGGACTAAATCTTTTCCTTCACCAAATGCTAATTTGACAAGGGACCTCCAACTTAGAAAGAGTTTGATGAGAAGCACTTGCTGAACTGGGAAAGTTGAATTCCATCACCAAATGTTGTTGGCACTTACATGTGAGGACATCTCATAACTGTGTGAATGCTTTTCGATAACCTTGAGCACAAAGAGTGCAAAGCGGACAAAATCTACACAGTGGGACGGGTTGTGACAAATGCCCATTCAACTTATTTGATTCTCACTAATAAAATCCATAATCCATTCTTGTTCCTTTCAATTGGCAAGCCATTAGAGTTGGTGAGTGCAAAACTAACCTCAAGGCATTATTCGCACAAGTGGCTTCTTGCAAGTGATGTTTGATTGGAAAAAAAAAAAATCCATGTATTCAATCCTTATCTACTCTTAAATAAAAGCATATATTTCTTTTCAAGAGAATGGGTTTTCAATCCTCTTTCACTTGACATTGTCGAATCTATTCCTATAGAGCTAACCTTGTTGCATTGATAGTCGAGGAATATTAATTTTGACATTAATCAAATGGGCAACCATCAATTACTATATGGATTAATATGCGCCTTCCAACTTGGAGAAGTAAGTTACATCTCCAACTTTGAGGTTTCAATCTAATTTAAGGAAGATAGACACTTCTACGAAGGTACCGTGTCCGACACTGTACATTTCTGGACATGTCTTAACACTTCATGGCCGTGTCCAAAATGACAAATAATTTTATTGTTTTGGACACTTCGCCGACGCATCATGGGAACTTGACCAATTCAACTTATAAAAAACAAACACACTACGGCCTGGACACAATATTATGAACATACACCAAAGTGTTGAACCTCTTTTTCTTTAAAAAATTGACATTAA
>JAOTQH010000001.1:5123146-5134481 GCA_025631255.1 Cornus kousa | reverse complement strand
TCTAATGTCTTGTTTTTTATTTGGTTTTATAACTCTGCAACATTGTTCTTTTATAGTTTATTAGTTATGAGTTATGACTTTTTTTTTCTTTTTTTTTTTTCATTGTGAGGTTGATGAAAAATAGTAACACTCAGTATTTTTTTCAAGTACTACATCATATATATATATATATATATATATATACATACTATTCGCCGTGTCCCCGCCGTGTCTTAATTTTTTTGGATTTACAATGTCGCCGTGTCCGTGCTTCTTAGGGCGTAAGCCTACTCCACGATGAAGATCTGGCAAAAGGTTCCACTATGTAAAATTGTATTAAGAAGAAATTCAAAAGGGGAATGCATCCCTCAAAAGCTACCCAAGGCCAAATAGGACCTCTAAACTCTCAAAGAATCCAAAAAATCAAGTATATCATCGATGGATTTACAATTTTTTTCCAGCGTTCTCTCATTATCCCACTCCAAACCCTTAACACCCTTATATACCGGGCTACAAGAGAGTTCTAAACAAGTCCAAGAACCGCAAGCGAAAAACAGGTCATATTTTTTTTGGGTCAAAACTGGGTCGCAACGTGAGTTGGACCGAAACAAAATTCGGGCCAAACAATGAACCATAATTTTGAGCCATACAAAAGGGATAAATCAGTTATATTTTTGAGATGGAAGGAAAAATATTTTATCCACCTTCAAATTTATTAATCTTTTCTTATAGTTAATTTGTTTCTTGGTTGAGTCATGTTATACCTGATTTGGAACTCCTATGTAAAATCTTCAAACGCATTTAACTATTTGGTAAAAATTTCGGAAAGTTTAGATATGTTTTTACATATATCACATTACTTCTTATCTATTATTTTCCCTCTTTTATGTTATATTTAGTTGCATTCACATTTCCATAAATTAAAAGAAGGATGTAGTTTGGCACTTTGGCCTTGAGGCTTACACCCCATCCTATAAACAGGGGTGGACCACTCAAAGGACTAAGGCAATTTTTTTTTTAAGAGTTTCTATTCTATAGGCCTATTTACTGAAACTTAGGTATATATTTACAGATTCTATGTTAACATTTACAATAACACCACCCCCCCACCCACAAGCCCAACTACCCCCTAACTATTGGCGCTTAAATGTTTGGATGCCTCCTAACTGTGCAGACGCGTTTTGGAAGCCGTGAATACATAGAATGCAAAACGGACAATATCTACACAACGGGGTAGGTCATGATAGATGGTATCAAAGCTGACCCAGCCGAAAATAGAGAGAGTGAGCACAAGCCCATACGAATCAAACCAGTGAAGACGCTGGGGGCAAAAAGTGGACACATCGCATTGGGGAAGGAGTTGTTGTCACTTACATGTGTGGATGCCTCCTAACTGTGCAAACGCATTTTGAAACCGTGAGCACGGAGAGAGTGCAAAGTGGACACAACAAGGTGGGTCGTGACAACCCCACCCCACCCCAAAAAAATATTGAGTGACGCTTCTCCAAATTTCCAACCCTCCTCTATGGGAACAATTCTTTCTTTCTTTCTTTTTTATTTTATTTTATTTGGCTTTAGGGTGCACGTGAAAAGAGACTTTTTTAAAAATGTAACTATGAAATATACATATCAGTCATTCAAAAAAATACGAAGGAACTAATCAAATGGAAACATTTATACAGCATGTAAATGATTATTGAATAACAATAACTGTCAACTGCTCAAGGAAGTCTAGAATATGGCCATTATAGTAACAAAGGCACCAACCTAAGCATCAATGAAGTAGTATGCAGGCCAGGCAAGTACTCTGAAGGACATGTATGATGAAATTAAAGAAAATAAAAATAATAGGAGAAACCTACTGTTGGAAAGGTGTATGAACATATGAACAGAACAATAAAACAAATACAAAGGCAGTAACTATTAACCCAATGGTAAAGTCCCCAAAATAAAAAAAATTTAAAAATAAAATAAGAATATTATCTGGTCAATTTGTAAGAAAAGAATGTTGCTAGGGCAACTTAGACATTTTACCATTTCTTCTTAAGACTGTAAAAATAATTAAAAAAATAAAATAAAATAAAAAAATTTAAATTGGCAAGTTAGTTTTCATTAGAGAGCAACTACTCATCCAAACAACAGAAAATCGATGGCATAATCTGTTCCGAAACATAACATCACCCAAATTCAAAAGGAAAAAAAGAAAGTAGATGTCTCACCAGTGACCAATATGTATGAAAAATTGAGGTGTTAGATTTACATTAAGAGCCCCAAATGCATATCCAATTGACCAAGCCAAATAACATCAGAGAGCAAGTAGATACCGTGGAAACATCCATTGTATGAACTTCCAGAAGCATAACACATTAGTATTTAGCTTGAAATTGTTTTGGGGGGGGGGAGAGAGATTTCTTCAGATATAAAGGATAAGCATGGAGTTACCATTGAACTGTATGGATCATTTCGCGGGACACAAAATTGTCTTGTTGGTATTTCCTGATTAAAATTAATTTTTTGGCTCCCACATTCTGAGCTATACTAATGGCAGCACATTCCAAGGTGTTTGTACATTCACCTTGCTTTATTGTTCAAAAAATCTAAATAATAATAATAATAATTTACTTATCATCAGCTTTCTTCCCTTTGTATATTTTCATTATTGTTTTCATTTTAATTTGCATTATCCTTTCTTTCAATTTTGAGAACCAGCAGAATAGATAAAATGATCTCATTATAATCAAACTTTCTTCCTTCTTCCTTCTTCCTTCTTCCTTCTTCCTTCCATATTTTGCTTTCATCATTCTTTATATTTGTTTCTGAAAAGACAAAACAAAAATCAATCATTTCCCAGAGTTTTGATTTTTCCTATTTTAACGATGTTGATTATTTTTGAAAAATCTCTTTAGGATTGAAAACCAAATGACTATTGTGTTGTGGCTAACGAAATCAAAAGGTGCACTCTGTTTTCATACTCCTAAAAAAGAATCTACCTTCTTTTTGTGAAGTTTTCTCTGTTGAACCAAAACTTATGCTGTTTGCATTGTACTTCTTAGAGACAAACCATGATATCATAAATCCTTGCAATTTGAGTCTATCAGGAGATATTTGATCACTTAACATGTATTAAGTTGCTCTTAACTTCTCAGAAACCTTTATTCAACATAATAATCATATCACTTTAACAATCCCACTGATGTAACCCTAACTAGGCTACTGCAAAATAAGTATAGAGAATGAGAATGACAGGAAGGAAGAAGATTTCCATGAGATAGAGAGAAACAGAGATAGGGATAGATAAGAAAAGAAAAAATAGGAAGGAAGACATGTAAGAAGAAATATGAGGGCAGATAAGAGGAGAGATGAGAATAGACAGGTTTGAGGACATATTCAAGAGAGAGAGAGAGAGAGAGATTCTGAATTTTATCTTTGAAAAAATTCCTTTTTTTGTCACCAACAAGGCCTATTTATAGACATCATTAAATCCTAAAACAATTAGAAACCTCTTAGAAGTTCTTGTACCAACTATAATACTAAAATAGGGCTCAAATTCCCTTCATAAAACCCTAAAAACACCACATGATTGAGCAATTAATAAAAAGACCAATCCTAAAATATCCTAAACTTACATAAATATAAAGATTTCAGCAATCCTCAGGACTTCATAATATAACTAACACTACTAACCAAGCCAAAGACGTATCTTCTTCCAAGGGTCCAATAGCTAGGTCAAATGAGCATATGATCACAAGCTCCATATGCAAAGCATCCCCATCCTCCCAACAAGAGGAAAAGAAAAACATGGTAATTATTTTGAACATTAAGACACTACAGCAGTAGTCAGAGAATCAACAAGGAATCGGATATTTATTCAAAAATTAGAATCATTACATTCTAATATATGTAGAAACAGAATTTTCACATTTTAATGAGTCGTGAGCACACTAATTTTTTAAGTTAGTAGAAATCAGAAGCTTAGCTTCAGTCTGTTTTCTGGAAGTAGTTGACCGGGTGCAACATGATATTGTGAGTTGTTTGTAAGGTAGAGATTGTGTCGGGGATTAGTATGATTGCAATAATGAATAACGGTAGCAGTACTTTGTTGAAAAAATGACACGGGCGGGAAGGTGATAATAAGTTGTTGTGGACTAGAAGACAAATAAGAAGGTGAATATTTCACATAATGATGGAAACGTGGGTGCTATTAGAAGTTATGAATTTGGCGTGATTGCATATGCATTAAAATAGATGCAATAGTTATGATTTTCTAAGCTAACAGCAGCAGTGGAATTGGTTGTTACTATAGTGCAGTAGTAGTGATGCTGGAGCCTTATCCGACCTAACTATCCTAACTATATCCCTTTCCCTTCTCCCTCAATCCATCTTGAAAAAAGATCACTTATCCCCTTAATATACAAATATTCTCCCTCTTTTAGTCCATATTTGATGCAAATATAGATGTCCTTTTCCAACCAAGCATCGGTTTTATTTTTATTTAGTACACCAAGCTTCAAAATTACAATCCCAAATCTATTTCAAGAACTACACTTTCAAATATAAGTGTCAGAATTTCCCAAATCCAATCGCTAAACCGATCCTCAATGCTTTGAATTAGATAGTATTAGTAATTATGTTTCAACCATCACCAAATAAGGTAGTATCATTTATATATATATATATATAATAAAAAAAATAAAATAAAATAAAATAAAAGCTTCAAAATGAAACCAGTGTTTCAAACCAATTTAGCATCAGCTTATGGAGATCTAATGATATCAGTCAAGAAAGTTAATTCCGATCATGTAAGCAGATGTTGCTCTATATCAATCCTTCAACACATACACCTGCATGTATGTATGTGAATTTAAATTGCATATATGTGCTCCTGAGGAACAAGGAGTGTATCACAAACACATGCATGTAACTTTGTACTATATATATGTCCAACCTAAGCAACAATATGCATATCAGAGTTCATAAAATATCAAAAACCACATAACAGTAACTTGATCAATATAAGACTAAATTAATCCTATTTTTATTTTTTAACTTCCAGGCCTGCCCAATACATCATGCAATGCAATACGCACAACAAATGCACTTATT
This sequence comes from Cornus kousa, assembly GCA_025631255.1. Lineage (NCBI taxonomy): Eukaryota > Viridiplantae > Streptophyta > Magnoliopsida > Cornales > Cornaceae > Cornus > Cornus kousa. The sequence goes on along the minus strand of JAOTQH010000001.1, from coordinate 5,129,399 downwards.
TTTGTTAAAATTAAGAAAAAGCATCCGTAATATAAATTACTCCATCTCAATTGTCTATCTGAACACCATATAACCATGTAGACAACAAAAATGTACATTAGAAAGAAGAAAACATATAGCAAAAAGTAAACTTATTAAAATTATTGATTAAATCACAGCAAAAAACAAGGTGATAATGAGAATGTTAACACATGCATAACATTGTATAGGAGATCTTTAACTGACTACAAATCAGCACCTACAAGTCAATCTCTGATAGAAGCTGCTATTTTTAAAAACAATTTATTAAAAATAAAATAAATACCATATCCTCTTAATGACTATTCTCTACAACATAAGATATCTTGCAATGGAAACAACAAATAAGAAAGTTTGTTACTCCAATTCAGAGTTCAAACTACCAATTTATAATCCAAATATAACCATGACATTAGAGATATAAAAATTAAATGAATAGCAAAAGCGAAAGCAAATAAAAGTAGTCACCGGCCCCTTGAAACTGCTTCATCCAACTCCTCAAGTGACGAAGGGAACAGCTCTATATAGCGACTCCCAAGTGTCATCCTATCCTTCGCCATTGCAGCTTTTGAATCTTCTACACTCAAAAACTCCACAAATGCTTCCCCAGTTGGCCTCCCCCCTGAATTAACCATAATATGAATCAATTCTTCTGACAGCACAAAGTCCTTAAAGAATTTTATGATATCATCCTTGCCAGCTGAGAAAGGCAACCCCCTCAATCGCAATATCCCTGTATGTTCTGCCGAGTCCCTCCCCTCATCTGATGATTTTGCTTTCGGGATACTGCGATGAGGTGAACCACCACGAGAGTCCGAAACTTCATTTGCTATTGCCTTATAGTATTCCTGCCTCTTGCTTCTATAAACCTCAACATATCTCCTGCCAATATTCTGCCTATTCCTCTGAAGGGCAAAATCAACTTGAAGAGGATACCCCAAAACACAATAAGCTTCCCCAGTGAACTTGCCATTCTTATGAACAAATAGAACATCAACTATGTCAAGACCATGGAAGAACTCAGCAATATCAGTTTCTGAGCAATCAAAGGGAAGCCCCCGAAGTCGGACAACAGGGAACGGTGGAGGTTGGCCAATATATGATGAGTAAGGAGGAGGATTGTACATGAAACTTGAACCCGGGGAAGTCCCATAAAATGAAGAACCCTGATCAATCACCCGCTGCCGTTTTGGAGCCATTTGATTCCCATCACCACCATCCATGTATCGACTTCACTCCCACAATGAAAGAAACATATGATGAGCATCACATTGGTAATATACTCATAGACTGTCAAATAGTATCAATTTGTTTTGAGAATACAAAAAAAATAATAATAATAATAAAATAAAAAATAAAAAAAATAAAAATTCTCCTTTCATGAAATCTTAAAACAAAAGTAAATTGGAACCCAAAAGACAGAAGAAAACCTCTAACTTTACAGATCATGTTGGAGCTTAAAATTCCTCTTTATTTCAAAATAAAATTAGTGAATTGCAGCCATCAATATGATCCACTTAAACCATTAACAACATCCACTTATCGTAAACTAGCCACAAATCAAGTCAAACTTTTTTTCCCGGAAGAAAAATAAAAATAAAAATAAAAAAATAAATGAGAGGAGGGGGGTAAGAAAACTATGAGTATTAGGTATCTTAATTAAACTCAAATTTAAGAGTTCAAATGGTACACTGATTTCAATTGAATTCTCAAATTACAATTCTTGTCAGAAAATCTAAATGATTCAATTCGTTTCTTCTTTCTCAACCCTAAGATAATATTAAAAGTATTTTAGGTTCCTCTTTCTTGTACAATTCAAATCGAAGCAACATAAAACCTCCCGAGAATGAACGAAAATCAGAGAAACGAAAATTTAGCTTCTGGGTGTCTCAAATATAATCAAAATTTATACTTCCTGCTGGAGAATGTGTGCAATATATGCATGCGTATATGCATACAGAAATGTACACATAGATATGTATACATATTTAAATATATGCATGTATACATATATCAATATATATATCAGAGCGATCCGAAGAAAATTTTAAACCTAGATAATCAGGAAAAAGAAGTAAAAGATCAAATTTTGAGAAGGTGCGAGACAAAGTAGCAATCTTACCCTCTGTAGAACATTTTGTTCTGCTCGTTGCCTACTGATCTTTTCTTGGTTTTCCTTTTGTGGGATCTTCCAACCCTTTCCCTAGATCGAGAAAAATTCAGAAACAGGATGCGCAGCGAGAGTGATGTAGGTGATGTGGGTGTATTTATGCGTCTGTATGTGGGTGCGCGCACGCCTGTGTGTGACGACAGCGAAGTCCAAGGCAAGATCGTCTCGGATTCAATGTACAACGACGTCGTGTTTGGAAACGTTTTATTATTATTGTTTATTCATATATGGTATAAATAGGCTAGAGTTGTGTTTTTTTTTTTTTTTTTTTTTTTTTTTGACACTACAATTTTACTTAAAAAATATTTTCTATTTTAAGAGCATTAAAAAAATTTTAATTTTAAAATTATGGAATCAAATAATACCAACAAGTTTTTAGTTTTAATAAAATATTTATTCGTAGGAATAGAAAATTTGACAATCCAACTTAACTAGATTTACTAAAACTAGGCTACTTGAACTTAGTAACTCCAACACAAATATAATTTGGTCGAACTTGGACTTGAGTTGATGTATTAAGCAACTTGAACCAACTCGATCCAAATCATGTTTGATGATTGGTGTTAAAATTTGATTGTAACACGACTTGATATATGGTGAGAACCCTCTTATTTTATTTTATTTTTATTTTTTTTAAGTGATGCTAACTATTTAATTAATAAATGTTTATTTAATCAACTCTTTGGATTGATTCAAGTCATTTGACTCCAAATATCAAATTTAGTGTTTGACTCTGGAAATATTTTATTATCTCTCTCCCATATTAGTAATTCATTATTTCTTCTTTACATGTTCTAAATTAGTTGTTCATCTTGAAAAGTCAAAGCAATTTTTAAAAAATTTCAAACTTGGTAACTACACATATCTAAACTAAAAAGAACAAATTGATAATTTTAAAAAGAAACAATATATTAATTGCATGTCCTTTAAAAACTCTAATTTCTAAACATCTAATATGAAGGATAATTATTTTTTCAACTCCAACACAACCCATGCTCGAAGATAGGTGAATGTGAGAGTGTACCTTGAGCTAACATTTCGATTTGCCCATCAACCAAGTTATACCCTAACAATTTTTCGCAAATGCAGATGAAACTTGGATCAGTTTAGTTTTATTAAGTTAAATAAATCTAACGTAGACTTGCCTTATCTTATTTTTGCATAAGATTTTTAAAGGCACAAATTATCATGTTGATGAGCATCAATCACATATACCTATGCAACAAAAGGTTTAGGGTAAGTTGCACTAACATTTTTTGTCAACGTCACTCAACAAATGGTCAATGACTTTTTTTATACTGACATCCCCCGAAATTTCAAAAATATGTATTAATACTCCCTCTAGACCTTTGAAATCATATAAAATTATCTTTTAACCATTTGACTTTTCAACAACTCCATTCAAATCATGAAATTACAAATTTAATTTCCTAACAAAATTTAATGGACCAAATATATATAGTTATATTTTATATATAACAATACTTATACCATCATAACCACCACCACCACAACATAAAAATATAAACTAAAAACGAAAAAAGAAAGTTTTTTTTTAAAAAAAAAAAAAAAAATAGCCAGATAAGTGCACCACACCATACCTAAACACCATAGTAGAAAAAAATAAATAAATAAATAATTGAAAACAGACATAGCCAACTCATACTTATATATTCCAAACGCCACCAGAACAACCACCGCAACAAGACAATACCACCAACACAAATAAACACTACCAAAACCACCACCACCACAATAGAAAGAAGAAAAAAAAAATTTGAAACACCCTGATAATCTTGACACCACTATAACCACCCCCAAACTACACCACAACAACCACCACCAAAGTAGAAACAAAATTAAAAACAACCATGGCCAGACCCACCACAACAAGGAAAGAAAAATAAAAAAAATATAGCCATGTCTGAGATTGGAAAGAGAGAGAGAGAGGGAATGTTGGCAGCTCGGTACTAAAATGAAAAAAAAAAAAAAAAGGCTAAAGATTATGGTAGAGAAAAAGGCTTAATGATGATGATAGTTTTGTCAATTAATAGGGTTGATGTTTGTAAATTAATTGAATTAAATAAGTTAAATAAGTAGAGGCAAATATGACATTTGAAGCCATATGGAGTGCCATTGTTAAAAAAATCGTTGACCCGCATCTAAGTGACATTGACCGAAACCTTAGGAGGTTTCAATGCAATTTACCCAAAGGTTTATTATCAACTTCAACAATCTTAATTTCATAACTATCTAAAAATATTAATAATTAATGTAAAAATAGACAAAATGTAGAAATTCAAATGGATCCAATCTTGGCTTAATTAAAAGTATGTTGTAACACGCAAAAGATTCTATGATGGAAAATGTAATCGTACAGTCTTTACACAAACTATTAACTCCAAAGGTAGTATGTTTTATGTCTCAATGGCCCTTTGTAATTAGAGATGTCAATGTTGCCCACCCCACCAAGTTCCGCCTCATCTCACCCCTAATGGGATGGGCATAAAAACCCTTTTTGTTTCTAGGGACGGGTATAAGAAAAAAAAAATTTAGAACCCATTGTGGATTATGGCCGGGGATGGGGTTTAATAAAAACCCGCCCCATTGTATATATAACTTTTGTTATTATTTTTTTTGTTCTTATTTATGTTTTATAAATACGCGTACGCGCGCGCACACACACACATATATATATATCTTAAGTTCTTACTAAAGTATCATAACCTAACAAATCCTCATAAAAGTTGGCTTTTAGTATTCTTTTTTGTTACTTTTCGGCGAGTTTCTAATTTTTTTTTTGGATTTCTATTTATATTGTTATTCAAATAGTTAATGGGCTTAAGCCCACTTTTAAAAAATGGGTAAATAGGACAAGGTGGGGAAAAGTTCACTTATCATCCAACGAGGTGAGTATGGGCTTTGAAAAATTAACCCGTCTCAGGTATGGGATTCCGATTAAGTAAACAAGGTGGGGGCGGGTTTAGTCAAACTAGTGCCATACTCACCCTATCCCTATTTGTAATGGGTCAGATGCTTGTTATTCGACCTAAAAGTATAAAGCTATTAGGTGTTGATACCACATCATTCCTATCTAATGTGGGACAAGAACCCCTGATATTCTCCCCCATCTGTAACCTACCACGCCTTTGTCACGGTCAGACCATTTTAGGTTCAAACTGATAAACTTGAGTACAAAACATTTCTTTCAACTATTGTCATGTATAAAATGAATTTGATGGAAGCTTTATAGACTAGGTTGGTCTAGTCAAAGAAGTAAAAAGAAAAAGTTTCATTTTTCAGTTATAATTTTTAACCAACATTACCATAGTACAAAACGATCGATATATTCAATTATTGATTGATTACCATCTTAATTTCCCAAGTGTAACAAAGTATGGGACTTTGTACCTCTATGCTACTTAATTTCATTAATAAAATCAATGCATGACTTATGAGACATTGATCGACTAATCCTTCTCATAAACAAGCTATATTTTATTAAAAGAATTCTGTCAATTGCCCTCAATCGAGAGCAATTGGTTAAGCTAATTGTTGATTTTACATTTAAATGTCTACCCAAAAGGGTGACTAATGACATGTTTTGCCCCCAAAAATACATAGGAAGTTGCTTTGGGATGAACAAAGGGTTAGGGTTCCAACATGTTACTTGGTTGTCGGTAGGATCAAGAGGTTACCTTAGAAGAGGAACTTGGACCTTCCATTAAGAAAATATAAGATGTGGTGGAATTTGAATTAAATATGAAAAAGTTAGCAACAATTGAGAAAACTATACCATTATTAGGTGTTAAAACCATATAGTACAAGTGCATAGGGACACCTTTAGAGAAAAAGACTAAAAACATAGGTAATAAAGCTCATTTGAGAAAGCCCATTTCTAATACAAGATGAAGGAACACAAAACAATTAAGCTATAAATTAGTTGAGTCGAGCCGAGCTTGGAAGTGTTAGGCTCAACTTGACATATCTAAATGGTTGTTTGAGCTCGACTCGAGCTCGATCGGAGCGTACCATCCAGATCTTGGAGAATATGCTTCGGGCCTG
>JAOTQH010000001.1:5108827-5120256 GCA_025631255.1 Cornus kousa | reverse complement strand
CTTCTAAACTATGTTGCTTCTAGAGTCATCAATGAATGGATCAAACATTAGCTAAATATTTAATTATTTAAATTTCAAAGCAATTGCAAGAATCAAAGAAATGTTTTTTCTTCATCAGACCATGAAATCATGGATGACATAGTATTTGATTGTTAGTTTACATAATTTCCCATCTCATGCTCTGACATGGTCTTCAGAAAAATAAAATATTGACAATAATGAATGATTTGCTATCATTTGGATTTTTTAAGCCTTTTGAGTGTGTTAAAGATTTATTTCAAACCGACCAAGGTTACATCAATCAAATAATTTAGTCGACTCATAATAATGACTTGAGAAAAATATTTTGAACTGTCATGCATGAATTTTTTTATCTTGACAACAAAAAAGAAAAAAGAAAAAAGAAAAAGAAAAAATCCAATTTCAACAAAAATATTTGTTTCATTTTTATGACTTAGACTTGAAAATACTTAGGCAGGGTTAACGCCAAGGACTCGTCTAACACTTCATGTACGTGTTCATAATTTAAAACAAAATTTATTATTTAGTACATACTCCATGACACTTCCTAACACTTGGGCGATACTTTTCAACACTTGCCCGAAACATCCCCACAAGTCTTATATAACACAAATACATCATGTGTAGCCAGATAATCTTGTGAATAATATGAACACAGTTTAAAGTGTCTGCCTTTAAGATCACATGAAGTGAATCATATAATGATACTTGTTGTATAGAATAGAACAAAAACATAATTGTAATGATAAAGTAGTGTAATAGTAACCTAAAGTAGTGTAATAGTAACCTATACGTTATAACAAAAAATTGCAATAATTGCAGAACTGCACATTCGGAAGTATGTTGGACTAACTCTTGGAACATAGATATTATAAATGAATTAAAGTTCTATCCTGTGTTTCTTTTTTAGAATCTAACTCCGTATCCGTATCCATATCCAATGCATGCACATATTACATGTTTGCACTATGCTGATTCAGAGAAATGCCTGCGTTGCCATATAGTCAGCCCAAAACTGCCCAGATAACCCCTTGCAGAAAAGTCCCACCTTGTCACTAAGCTAAAATTGTAGGAAATATATAATTAAAGAAGGAAAAAACTTATCATTTGCAAACATTATATTGAAAATAAGTTAAAATTTTATTTAGTCAATAGTGGTTCGTTGAAACATGTCTGTGTTAGTTGCATCTTCACAAATGTTTCTTCTCTATCACTATTAGAAATCATGCACTTTTTATAAAGTTTGCCTAAACTCTTCACAATGGCAATATTGATCTTATGCAAACAAGGGTAATGCTTGAATTGTACATGCATTGAACAATCCAATAAATCTCATCAAGAACAGATGAATGAGTTCATACCTAGTGTCGGAGCCATTGCACCACCATGCCCAGATTGCCTATTGTATAAATCTTGCTATTACAAGAGGTTATTTGTCCCACATCGGATCCAGATGGGAAAATGGTTAGGTATAAATGGCTGGGTATACAGAACTACCCAACAACTTGAACTTTTGGGTAAATGGGTAAGTGCCCATTCGTTACAGTTGATATCAGAGCCGGACCCAATCCTTATTCTGGTGCCACATCAAGCGCCTGACCCGAAAGACATCCAGGCGAGCTACCCTAGGTAGGCAGGGTGGCCCGACTGCAACAAGGGTGTTGCGAGTTCGGGTGGGGGAGAATGTTACAAGGTGTCATTTGTCCCACATCGAATTTCGGATGGGAAAATGATTGGGTATAAATGGGTCGGTAACAACTTGAGCTTTTGGGTAATTGGGCAAGCGCCTACCCGTTACACTTGCCATATACCCTGCCTTTCAAAGGAGAAGGTTGAGCTTTTGGGTAAATGGGCAAGCGCCCACCCGTTGCACTTGCCATATACCAAAGTTAACGTAATTCCAAAGGAAGTTCAGCGTTTATACCTAATGGTACTTTCTCGTCTTCCAAAAGAGAAGGTCGAGGTTCCCCATAGGGGCATTGTGGATGTGTGATTTATTGCCGATGAATATGTGTACATATATATATATATATATATATATATGTTGCCATATTACAAAAAGTTATTTGACCAAGCATGTCACGTGTATAGAGAGTCGTTTTTATTATTGGAGTCATCAGCAAATACCACCCAAGTTGTTCTTCCTTCCATTGGAAGGTTGAAGTTTCAAGTCTCCAATAGAACAAATGTGTGTGTGAATTCAACCAAAAGAAATCACACACATATATATATAGAGAGAGAGACATACACATACACATACGTGTATATTCAAAAGCGATGGGATCAATTCCCATGGGCATGGGATCACAAAATATATCCTAAAAAGAAGATACTGGTAATGCACGTTTGGGACCAAGCCACAAAACAAGCTTCAAAATATAAGCAGAAGGGAATACTTCTTAAGAAGAATGCAATATAGACAAATATGCTCCATTTACTTGATAAATAGAGAAGGATGTGTTACAAGAAGCATAAAACAGAAAACATTATACTTTAATATTCACACATATTTATTTTCTATTTTATGGAAACAAAGCAAGGCTAAAAAGAAAAGATCATTATCAAGCTTGAGTAAGACATGTGAGAGAAGAAACCATAGTTAACTGTGTTAAAGGTGGGAGACAGAGACTGTCAGTCTGTCAAATGAAAGATAACACTGATGAGAAGTTTGTTTTGCATTTATATAACAACCATTTTCAAACATATAGGTATAAATTACTCACTGTTGAAGAGTAAACTACTAAACTAGCTTTGACTAGGTCTTCGGAAAAATATAATAATGACAATGATACATGATTTGCTATCGAGTCTACTAAAGCTTGATTTCAAACCGACCAAGGTTACATCAATTAGATAATTTAGTCTACACATAATAATGAATTCAAGAATAATATTTGAACTGTCATGCATGAAATTGTATCTTGACAGCAAATTGCCACAAAAAATATTTGCTCCCCCTTTATGACTAGACTTGGAAATATATAGCTAGGTTTGATTCAATTCTCTGAAAAACAAGAATTCTGGAAATAAAATACAACTTCAGAAATCTTTTCGACTCGCTTTCAAAGAACATTTTTTAAGAAAATTGTTAACCAAACCAATTTTAGATTTTTTTTTTTTTTGGAGAATATCTCTCTCTCCAATCTCCATGCACAAGCACATATGTGCATGTTTGTGCTATGCAGCTTCAGATAAATGCTCGAGTTTCCATTTCACCAGCCCAAAACTTCCCATATAACTACGTAGCAGAAAAGTCCAACCTTTTCACCAACCTATAATTGTAGGAACAAATAATTTTTTTTTAAAAAGAAAAAGAAAAAACTTCTTATTCCAATTGCCAACATCATATTGAAAACAAGTTACAATTTCATTCGGTCAATGGTGTGTTCAAACCTGTATGTGTGTGCGTGCCTTTAACGTTTGTTCTTTATTTATTTGAAATCATGCATTTTTTTATAAAGTTTGCCTGAAAATGACAAATTGACCAATAGGTCCATTCTTCATAATGGTGATATTGATCTTACATAAACAAGTGTAATACTTGAATTGTATATGCACTGCACAAGCCAATGAATCTCATCAAGAACGGATGAATGAGTTCGTACCTAGTGTTGAAACCATTGCATCACCATGTCCAGATTGCCTATTTTCTCTTGCCACATTAGAAGTTGTTTGACCAAACACGCGACCACACTTGAAACAAACGGGACTATGAGCATAGTAAAATTTGCAGCCTAAGAACCACATTCATAAAAAAAAACAACTGGAGTGAACAGAGATCAGAGAAATTTATAGCCAATTATCTGACTGAAAAAGAAGAGAACTTTAGTGTTTTAGGCCCAAAAAATTCCTTCACAACTCAAATTTGAAGCATAGTGAAACTAGTTCTGCCTCACAGAAAATCCTGCAAGAGTTCAAGTGGCATCAGATAATTGTAAAAATGATGCAACATTCACAAGAAGAGCCATGTTGTACAACTAAATTTAAACCAATTTCCATTGTAAAGAACCAAAAAGCAAATGAAAAAAATAAAATAAAAAGAGAGACAAAAGAAAGAAAGAAAGGAAGAAATATATCAGAGATCAGAGATGATAAATATGGCAAATACGTTGCAGATACAACGTAGCAGATACAACAAGAGAGAGGAACAAAGAACTACAACTCTGGAAACAGAACTCAAGTCTCGATTTATTATAAAAGTGATTGCTCTGATTTCTATCATAAGTACTATGTATAAATTAAAACAAATCTCAAATTCAAATATATAAACCTATTACTAAGATAAAAATATTAATATCACTCAATTCTAATGTTAAAATGCATCTAACTGCATGAAATTTGAAGAGCCATCTAGAATGAAATAAGAATAACAGCAGCTTTTTGCAGATTGAATTCCAAGATTATTGTGCCAGGGAAAATTTGGAATCATGGAACTGTTCATGACAATGTTTTGAGAATTTGAATGGTACTGAAAATTTAGACAAGAAGGTTGCAAACAATTATATATATATATATAAAACTTGAAGATTACATTTCACGGGGAAAATCCATGCATGTTATTGGAGAAGGAAACAAATTACTATTCTGAAATTCTTTTGGAATACTTCTGTGGGTACACAACACACATGTCAGTATCAGGTGCATACTTCAGACTGATATGTGGTATTGATGTGAAAGTCTCAATGGCATTGTTATTCCCACCTTGTGGCATTTTTTTAGGCCTCAATGGTGATGTTAATGGTGAAGGTATTGTAAAAGAGGGGTCACCTTGATGCTTCTTGCTCTCATCTCATGAAACCTTGTTCATTCCCATGTCAGTTACTTGTCCATATCAAAATAACTAATGTCAAAATGACTAATGTCTTACATATTGGATTTGCCTGATGATAATCTCGACATGGTTGTTTCTTACCTCGTCTTTGGAACTGCTCACGCAAGGTGAGTATTACTTCTGCTTTGACTTCAATTCATGGACTTTTGTTCTCCAATGGGACTCAATTGTACCCTGCCCTGACTGCAATCCCCAACCTTCTCATTTATGCAAGTCTGCCTGCAGTTTCTCAGAAGGCATTTGTGATCTTAAACGGGGCCCAAGCTTTTCTGACACGCATCTATTTGCGAGGACATGGTTACTATTGTTAATCCTCACAGCCGGAACTTAAATTATGAGGACCTAATCAATATGGATAAACCTCGTTATCTTTTTCACTGACATCTTTGAAGATTTAAAAGTACCAACATCCGGATACACCTTATGCACTATCTGAGTTGGTACCAGCACTAAGGGGCGTCTATTGCTTGTGAGCAGCTATCGTCATAGCCCACCTTGAGGTATGCGGATATGGCATAACCTGCTGTTGTGCAGATACCATCATAGCCCACTTTGAGTTACAAGGACATGGCACGGTCCACTGGGTTTCTACGGATATTTGTTCGGTGGATGAAGTCTAGAATTCATTAAGGTAACCTCACTTCGAGGTCTACACTGCACACACATCTCGACTTTGTTGTAACGGAGATTGATATTACTCCTAGATGATGTAATTCTTTATGACATGGAAATCCTACGATAAACTACGTCAGCCATATATGACCATATATTGTCCAAGGAACTGCTCCAACATTTAAGAAATTCCATTGGACTGCAATGAAGAAGCTGGTCACACAGCATCCATCTGTAGCCAAAGTTTTCTTTACTTATAGCGCATAATGCCACCCATACCACGTCTCAATTAGATAGCCCAATGCATCTGCAGGCATCTCATAGTCCATGGTAGAGGTACGTACTATGACCTCGCAAGACTTCCATGCTATCTAACTATAAATAGACCCTTACCTCAGAAGACTGGCCAAAAATTTGCTCATTCGTGAGCCTAAGACAAACCACACATTGTCCTTTTATTTGAGGGAAGCATGCCTCATCCGTCTCATCCTTTACTTCACCTATAACAAAAGCTTTGACCCTGAGGAGTCTCTAGTGACTTTGACCGCCCTATTTCCTTTCTCCAATGAGTTAGCCTCGTCTTCTTAGTCTAGTCAACTTAATATCTCTCCTTATGTGTAATACCTTCTTTTCGTCTGATCATCTACAAGAACCCACAACTTCAACATCCAATAAATAACTTGCAAAAATTTGACATCTTAGATGTAATCAAACATGAAAAAACATAGTGTGCAGATGATTACTGGAAACTAAAGTATGATTCAACAATCTTTAAAAACTTTGAAGAATTTGTTGCAGTGGGGGTATATACACATCAATCATATACTTCTTATAATGTGTGCTTACAGTAGTTAATAAGTATTCCAGTTCAGAGCTGGTGACTTCAAAAGTGTTCCAGGATGATTGTTGGACTCTCTCTTCCAGTGTTCCCATATTTATATTCAATGGTCATCCACACTTTGCAATTTTTTTTCTCATCTGGAAGCATACCAATAAATATCGACCCTCCAAACACTGGAATTTTCTGAGCTTTTCCTTAGGCCTCACCAATAATCCTTGCATGAGCAGACACCATTAATAAAATGATGGTAACGGCTTCTGTCCCTGATCACTATTTCCCTCCCAGAAAATTTAGAGACACATTTACTAAATTCATGGCAGTCGCCACAAACCCTTAGGTTCTTGGTGATCAAGATTGGGTTCCCACCACTAACGCTGATCAGTCCAAATGCAATAGCAAGCTTCTCACTGTGGCTGAAGAGCCTCTTAATTTTCTTATCACCCTCTTCATCATGCAGAACACAATGAAGATCGGGAACATATCCAGTTTTTTTAATTGGAGGTAACAATGAACTTAATTTTGCATAAATTTTGTCGGATTGAGGGTGTGATTTATCTCCAGCAGTAAAACAGTGAACCTTATTTCTGACAATCATCCAACTTCTTCCTGCAGGCTTTTTCAAACCCTTCTCTTCAAGCAGGATTCTTAATTTTCTGACTTCAGACCAAAGACCTGCTGCAGCGTAGATATTAGACAACAAAACATAATTTCCTGCATTTGTCGGTTCTAATTCAATGAGCTTTTCAAAGATGCCTTTAGCTAGTTTAGTTTCAGAAAAAACTCGGCAAGCACCGAGCAATGCTCTCCAAACTGATACATCTGGTTCAACGGGCATCGAATTAATGAACTTCCTGGCTTCATCAATGCACCCTCCACGCCCCAGAAGATCAACAACACAAGAATAGTGCACAAGCTCAGGGGTTATGGAAAAATCCTGAACCATGGAGTGGAAAAGCTGCAGGCCCTCCTGTATCAAACCAGAATGGCTGCAAGCTGATAAAGCAGATACAAAAGATATTCCATTTGGTTTGAAACCACCTTCTAACATTTGTGAGAAGGCAATCATAGCATCAAAACCTTGTCCATGCATACCATAGCTAGCAATCATGGCATTCCATGTGACGATATTTTTCCTTGGTAACGTTTTGAAGATCTTTTCTGCATATTGCATACTACCACATCTTGCATACATAGTTATAAAAGCATTTGCAAGAGACAAATCAAAACCCCAAGAGGATTCCCTCCGTATGGTGTAAGCATGTAAGCATCGGCCCTGAGGAAGATTGGCTAGATGAGTACACGATGAGAGAAGATTTATGATTGTAGTGGAGTTGGGTTCTATTTCTGAGATCATACAGCGAAAAAGTAACATGGCTTTGTGGGATTGACTGTTTTTAATATAACTGGTGATCAGAGCATTCCATGAAATCAAATCCCTGTCAGGACAACTCTCAAATAAATCCACAGCAGTTCCTTCATCTTTGCAGTTCATATACATCTCTGTGAAAGCGGTGTTCAGTGACGGATTGATTTCAATACCATGTTTTATCACGTAACCATGGATGGACCTGCCAATGTTAAGAAAAGTTTCATCTTCACAAACTGCAAGAATAGAAATTATTGTATAAGCGTTAGGTTTGGTATCTGATTCTTGCATCTGCCGAAAGAGTTCCCATGCTTGACCTTTTAATTTGCTACGCACCAATGCCGAGATCAAAGTGTTCCATGAGATAGCATCTGGATCTCTGATCTCATTATAAACCTTTAAGGAATCTTCAACACAATTAAGCTGTGTGTACAAATTTAATAATGAATTTCCAACAGATGTGATCCTCTCCATCCCACTTTTAATTACAAGAGCATGTAAGCTTTCACCATTTCTCAAACCATCAGCTGAGTCAGCACATAAAGACAATAAAATAAGAGTAGTTCTTTCATTTTCTTTAGTGCCTTCCAATCGCATTCTGGTAAACAAACTCACTGCTTCCTCATGTGAGCCAATTTCAACAAATACAGATATCATAGAATTCCACAAAGCAACATCTCTGGTAGGGATGGATTCAAACAGATCAAGTGCAGATTCTAAACTTCCGTTCTTCCCATACATATTCACCAACGAATTTGCTATGTATAGATCTTTGTGAAAATCAAATTTGATTACCAGTTGATGAACTTGCATGCCCAATTTAAGAAATCCAAGTTCTGTACAAGCCTGTATAACAACCAACATTGTAATGGAATCAAATTTAACTCCATCCATGATCATCTGCCGAAAAAGCTTTATAGTTTTCAAGGAATCACCTTCATCAAAATACCCAGAAACCATTGCATTCCAACTCACAGTGTTCCTCAAACCCATCATTTCAAACACAAGACTAGCAGTCCTCACATCAAACCTCATATAGAATCCAATCAAAGCAGTACCCACATGGGGATTCGAATAAAATAATCCATTCCTCAGACAAAATCCATGTATTTCTTTCCCAAGCCCCATTTCCAATAGCTCCCCACATGCTGAAAGCACCGTCACAGCAGTAACCGAGTTCGGTTTCAACTTCTCCTGTTGCATTTGCAAAACCAACCCTATTGCCTCTTCATAGAGAGAGCAACCCACATACCCAGATATCATAGCATTCCATGAAACAACATCTCTCTCATTCATTTCATCGAACAGATAACGGGCATCTTCATGAAACCCACATTTGCAGTAGAAATCAACAAGAGCAGTCCGAACTCGAACATCATTGATCAAATCCGTATTGCAAATATCACTATGTATTCTCTTGCCTTTCTCGATGGCTTGTAGCCGTCCACACGCCTTGAGGACGAGAGGCAAAACGGAATTATCAGGTGAAATGCCCAAAGCTTCCATTTGGGTATGTGTATTGAGGATTGCATGGTCATCTTTCAGTTTTGTATGGTGTTTGATGATTGAATTCCAGTGTTTTGAGTCTTTGTTTAGGCTTTGTCTGGGTAAGAGTGGAAGGTTTTGGAGGTTTAAGGACACAGGTACCTCCATTGAGAGGTCGTTCAAATGTGGCGGTAATTAACTGAAGATGAGATATGATCTGACTTCTGAGTGACAGTTAATTTTTTCCTCTTCATTTTTATTTATACTAGTTGTGGACCTGTGGTGGTGCACTGACAGGCAGGATAGACCCGGAAACTATTATTTGGAAGGGGCCAAAATAGTAATTTTAAAATAAAACTTAGAGATTTTTTGCCCACAAGCAAGCTCTCTCCAGATGAGAAGAAGGTTAAACCATTGACGTACACCGAGTAGTTTGATCTGGATCCCAAATAAAAGAGAGTAGGAGTTGAATTTAAATTATTTTCTGTCTCAACTAATTTATACCTAATAAATTAAACACACACAAGTAATAAAAATAAGAATAATGATTTAGAGTCCAAAAGTCGAGCAACTCCGACTCATTTTTATAAGTAAATGCTGACATTGTTACGATGTCATTAATATTTCCGAAGTCATGACGTTGACTTTTATTCACATAAAATTAGCCACATGTTGAACCTTCGTATTCCTCTCATTACTCTAAAAAATGACAGTAATTAGAGTGAGAGATTACAATATGTGCGTGTGTTTTGTGTAGACCTTCATGAGGAAGAATGGCAGAAATTAGCTGTTTCGGTCAAATCAATTCAGTGTCTCGAAACAAAGTTACACCAACTCTTACTTGGACATTTACCCATGTCAAGTTCAGAACCCTCAGCAAACGATATGTCAATTCGATTCCCCTCCTTTCACTCACGACCGCAAAGATATAACAAAAATCTGTGGCTCCAATCGGATTGGATCATTTGTAGATGGTTTACAATACCATCGATCACATATTTAAGCACCATCCCAAAGGCTAAAACACTCACATATACGTGTTCTCAAAATAAAGAAACAAATTCGCTCCATGCAATGGTTGGTGTTTGTACGAGTGTTCTCAAAACGGCTTAAATTGACTGATTGGCTTATTTTTTTTTTTTGGGGGGGGGGGGAATTCAAGCAATGCATTGAGATTATGAGAATAATTAAGTATTTAAGGGAGTTAAGGTCGAAAGAGAACCCACCAAAATTTCATGGGAAACAAGCCCAAAGCCCAAAACCAGCAAGAGATAATCTAGGCCATCACAAGGAATAAATCCTAGCACGAGAGGGTAGACGAAATGTGTCATGGTCCAAGCCCAACAGAAGGAACCATTATCTAAATCCCGATTTCCTGAGCAGGTGTGTCGAGTTCGAGTCTTCCCTCCCTCTACTTTGCTAAGAATATATATATATATATATATATATATGCAGCCCATGCTTGCAAGTTGTGTCTTGATTTCAATCACCTTCTGCCTTGCTTGGGATAGATTTGCTATTTATTCAAATAACAATCACAGACATATGTTGGTGGTTTACAACACCAATCCACTTCAATGATCCTTTGCCTTTCTTTTGAGTGCAAGCAAACACTGTACCAGCGTTTGGGGGATAATCTTCAAGGTGGAGGCCAACAAGACAGCTTATCCAAACAAGAACAATTAAATTGATCTTGAAAGTAGACAAGAAACAAGTTGATCTTAAAAGTTGGAACTACTTAAAACCATATCACATTTAAATAAAAAAAAACAAAAAGAAAATAGCTTTGGACGATGTCTTCGGAAGAAAATCACGGTGAAATAATAGCCCATTTGCTCCATTTTGAAATAAGTGGAAGAGAATTGGCCACATCAATTAAAAATATTGGGTAACTAAATTTTCACCACCCTTGTATTTCATGGATAAAATCTTTAAATATTGTATTCCATATATATAAACGCATTTAAATATTATATCCAAAATACGCGATCTTCTTCCAAAATATGTCGTCTTCTTCCTTTCTCTCTCTAAAAGTTTCACCAGCTTCCATTAATGGACTCTCCAAGGACTCACAACAACTTTTGAACTTCAAAACTTCACTTCAAAACCCAAACACACTCTAAAAACCCATGTAATTATGCTTCGCCTTTTTCCAAAATACGTTGTCTTCTTCCTTTCTCTCTCTAAAAACTTCATCAGCTTCCATTAATGGACTCTCCAAGGACTCACAACAACTTTTGAACTTCAAAACTTCACTTCAAAACCCAAACACA
>JAOTQH010000001.1:5080955-5092619 GCA_025631255.1 Cornus kousa | reverse complement strand
TATTTGAAAAGTCACATTTATTTATTAAAATAAATTAAATGATTTAATTGTATATAAATAATAAAATGTGACTTTTAAAAGAGTTGTAAATAGTTATTTGAGAATTATATATTATTATTACAAAGAAAATGTATATATAAAAAAACAAATAGAATACACTTTTATAGGATATAAATAGATATGTGTGAATGAAAGAAATGAATTTCAAAGTAAAATACCTTGAAGAGATTCTTGTGACTAAAAAATATGGTAGGTTTGTTCATTTATGGGACTTGATGGTTGTATTATTTGTATAAACTGAAAAAGTGTTATTACTTCTTTATAATTCTTTCAAGGATTTTTCTTTGATGGATTAGTGATAGTGATGTCTGGTTCTAAACTCATCATGTTTTCATTCATCCCTAGACCTAGCATAACTTTTTTTTTTTTTTTTTTTCCTAGTTGGAACTCACACACACTGTCTCCACTAAGATTCGAATCCCTAACCTCTTTTTGGAAAGTAAGAGCCTTATACCGCTAGGTCACAGGCCTGTTGGTTAGACCTAACATGACTTTTCATGAGTTGAAAAGAAAACTAGATGTTGAACTTGTAATTTAGAGAAAACTACCAGAATCAGAAAGATTATTGTTCAATTGGAATCCGGTTCTTCCAATTTGATATATTTATTTTATTTTTATTTAATATTTTTCCCTCTCTTTTCATTCCCTTCCGTCATTCCTTAAGCCTTCAATTAATGTTTGGATATTTTTGAAGCAAATGATAACATTTTTGTTTAGAAAAGGTAAATGAGAGAGAAAAATAAAGTATTTTAACCAATTTAGTAAACATACCCTAATGTTAAGGTGCGACTCAAATGTCTTTTTTTTAAGGTTTTTTGCTTGCACATCACACATATCATTTAAACTCAGGTGTTTTTGCGCTTCGTGAGAATCGAACCCAAGATATTCGAGTTTACAGTTCGCGCCAAGAGACTCTTTATCTAATCTTAAAGTTATTTTCGATATTATGAAAGTGTCGCTTATATTATTATCCTCTTTCCAATCTTTTCACTTTTGAAAGATATCAAAAGTGATATTTGATCTTTCCAATTTCTTTCTTTTCTTTTGGTTAATAAATCAAACATGAAAATCACTATCCCTTCCTTTCTTTTACAATGAAAACTGTATAAATCATGCAACCTGTGAAAGCCACTATGAAATTGTGAAATTTCATTTGTCATGGTTCTTTCAAAAACTGACCTTGGAGCCCAAATTGCAAAATGACCTAAATGTCACTGCGCTTGTCCATTGACAAAAAATATTCTCAACATGCATGTAAAATATCTCGAAGGTGATCTCTCTGTCGCATTTTCTTTGTGCAAAATTTACAAATGAATTGAGTTGCCCAGGTAGGACTCAAACTCTCAAAGGTTGGAACTCGATTTATAAGCTCCTTTAATAGGCGAGCCATGCCTAGCGGTACAATCCCTACTTTCCAAAGGGAGGTCAGGGATTCGAGCTTCAGTGGAGGTATGCGTGTGTGAGTACCAACTAGGAAAAAAACGTATTGAGCTCTACTTATAAACTAGTGAACATAAATTCGTGTAGACTTTTATGAACATAAACTCGCATATGCTCACTTTGATAAACTTGAGTTAACTTGGTCATGGTTTTTCATGTGATTTCCTCGAGGATCGACTTATGAGACTATTATATATCTAGTGCAAGTTTCATAGAAGGGGGATATATCCTAATGAGATTGATAAGTAACGCTTCGTATATAAACCATTGGTAACCTCCTCATTGAAACAAACTCAATTGAACTCGAACATGAACCAAGTCACACAATTCTTTACAATGAGTGTCGACCTCATGCTTTGAATGCAGTTCTCTCACACTCCGCGCGTGCTCTGTCACTCTTGCTCCCATTATCATTCTGTGACTTAAATTTTACCGCTTTTGCACTCCCGCTCCCGCTCCCACTCCCACTTTATGTGACTTAGAACATGAGATTAAACTTGATTTGCTTTATTAAACAAGCCGAGTTACGCCCAAATTTTCTAATATTAGAGAGATTGCCGAACCACCTGAGAGGACCACCACCAGTGAGGACCAAATGATGAGAGAAAAGGGTCCAGTCTTAGAGATGTTTACATGCACATGAGATTTTTTGAAATTAGACAATCAGTTTGGCATTTAAGTCATCTTTTACATCAGGGTCCCCAGGACAGTGTCATCCTGAAAATATAATTAACAGTCATATCGAATTTTTTATGCCACTCACTCAATAAATATGATGGCATCATGATAACATAACCTCCACTCACATAAAACGTATTACGTCCAACCTGAAATTCAAAGGGAAACTCTAGATCTAAGGTCTTCATTTGCGACTATCCCCACACAGCTAAACAATCAATATCGTCTGCGATTTCATCCAATTCAGAACCAAGGCCCTCACCTTGTACGTTGCCTACAATTCAGACAGTGGTAAGATGCAGTATATAGTAGGAACATTATAAGCGCCGTTAAACTCTCCTAAAGAATTGCAAACAGAAGTAGCAATAAGTTATGTTAAGAAACCCATGCACAGAGATTAAAGATGACAACTAAAATTCGAATTCCAAAATATAAATGTTCAAAAAACAATGCATCTCAGAGATGGCCTTTTTTGAATAAACTAGAAACAAGCATTTTTTTTCCTACTATATAAATGTAATTATCACATTAAAATTTCCACTACAAATCCAATTGAATAATTTGAACAGATCTGGTTCCATACGTTGACTGCCACAGCATGAAAAAGTTAAATCCATCAAAGACAGCGCTGGTGTAGAACACTACATAATCTAAAGCTCTATACATAAGGTTGGGCATATAATTGATTAATTTTCTTGCCATTAACAGCATCAAACACCGAAAAGATACCAGAAACCAGTACACAAAATAGTACTGCCATAAGAACCTAAGTTTGCTGTGAGAGCGATGAGGTTGTCTGCCACAAGGGCCGGCCCAAAATGGCACTTCTATGGACGGCAAGGTAAGCAGCATTTAACCTATGGATCAAAATCAATCATCCTCAGTGACAATTTAGAAAAATATGGCTTGTAGAGTATTAACATAGTGGGAAAAGAGACGAGATTTACTTGTCAACATCTGGTGTAGCCAAGGGATCATACAGTTCCTCCCTTTGTTCCACAGCCGGGACAGCACCTGCCATTTCTTGAGCCCCTTCAACCTGAAAATTAACCACAAAATTAGACAGATTCTTGTGCCAATTATTCCTTTAAGCATCCAAATCCCTCATTCATCATATGTAAGATTGGTATGAGAAAAAAATAAGCATTTAGATACCATGGTTGCAGGACATTATTGAAAAACAAGAAGGCCATGGTTGTTTTATAATAATAGAATGGAATAAAATGCAATTCCAGCTCTCCATTCATTTTTTACTGTTTGACAAGTCACAAGAAAGTTTAGAATGTCAATTTCATTTAAAAGGCTATCCTTGAAAAAATTAGAATGCTTATTCCTCCCAATGACTCCATGAGGTCAGGAATGGCATTGCATTCCATTACAATGTTATGAAAATTTAGTAACAACAACAACAATAATAGTAGTATTTAACAGGAAGAAACCACATCAACAAATTAAGGCCTCTCTTGCACCTCTTCATATTCTCATTGAGTTCATCTTTCAAAAAGGAGATTCACTTTGAGTCTCTGATATGCACAGAAGTGTAGGGATGGCAATGAACTATGGTAAGTCAGGTTTGGATCGGGTTGTGCTCATAATAATTCAAAATTGTGAAATCAAGCCCAAAAAAATTAAATGTAAAGAGGGGAAGGACAACGGAACTCAAACCATTTATAAATAGGTTGAAGGATGACCAAAATAGAACCACATCTAAATACAGGTAAGAACCCTCTCAAGGTGAAGATTTTCTGTAAGTCCCTCCCTCCCTCCCAAGGTGAAGACTTTTTATATTAGCAATTGCATGTCTTTGGATGCTTCCTTTCCTTACAGAGGTGTTTGGAAGAGTAGGTCCCTTACAAAGTGACATCTTTGGGTGGTCAGCAGCCCATGAGAAGATTCTGATGCTTGACAAATTGACAGTGGAGTACATTTATTCCAATTGGTGCTATATGTGCAAAGAGATTGGAATTAGCGGATCATCTTCTCACTAATTGCAAGGTGGCTGGAAAGGTGTGTTCTTATGTCTTCATGCTGTCTGAGCTCTCATGGGTGTTTCCAGATCAGTATTTGATTCATTTTATAGTTGGAGAGGGGGAAACATCTACAGGGGTAGAAAGGCCTAGGATGCAGTACCATATTCTTTTATGCAGCATTTGGTAAAGCAGAACCAAAGGCTCTTTGTTATGGTGGTAAATTGAGCTGTTTCTATGTCCACTTTAAATGCAATTCCAAGATAAGACTACTTTAATATCACATCAATGACTTTCACAGTTCATGTCCTCTAGAATTGAGTTTCTTCAATCTATAGGACACCATTTTTGTAAAAAAAAAAAATAGGCTACAAACCAAAGATGATGTTACTCAGACAGAAATTATTGATGTTAAGGGGTCTGGCATCTTAGGTACCAAGGATGACAGTTAAAGTGTTCATACTTCAAATCCGTTAACAAGAGGAAAAGGGCAAAGGGCAAACCCAGTGCACCAGGCTCCCGCCACTGTGGGGTCTGGGGAGGGTTAGATGTACGCAGCCTTACCTCCGCATGCGGAGAGGCTATTTCCTTGTTTTGAACTCGTGACCTCCAGTTAATAATGGAGCAACCTTACCGTTTACAACAAGAAGAATAAAACCTTGATACCCTTGATAATTGTCAGAAATCAAACCCCATAAAAAATTTCAAGATTTCAGTCTCACATCAACAGAAAACAAGAGGACACTGCTTTTTCATTCCTTTTTCTTTCTTTTATTTTTTTAGTGAGTACAAGAATTTTTCTGGTTTATCAAAAACAAAAAATGTAAAGGATTTAAATATTAAAGTTATATAGTCTCTAACAGCTTGAGCTATTGGAATAGACGGCTGTTAACATAGTACGAAAGCAGGTTTATCATACCCTACTCTATACTCTATTCGTCTCGGATCTTCAAATCAACTCGTCTCGAATCCCCGAATCAACTCATCTCAATTCTCTAGATTAACTCGTCTCGGATCTCCGGATCAACTTATCTTGGATCTACTCGCCTCAAACTCTCGACAACTCTGTATTTAGTTTCAAGTTGGACACTTCAGAAAAAAATTCCGTATACCAACTTGAGGGAGGGTGTTAGAGAATACCATTATAAGAGTGATTAAAGCCCTTAAATCACTCCTTAACAGAATATTTGTTTCGAATGATGAAGCAAATCCTTGACAGAGAATATTGATGTGAGTAAAACATGAGAGTGATTTTAGGAATCTTTCCTATATTTTGTATTCTTTCACATATTAATAGAGGTGATCATTGTATACAAAAATTGAGAGAAAATATAATGAAAGTGATGTAGCCCTTTGGGCTTTGTGTGCTGTGGATATAGGCCGCAGTGGCCGAACCATGTTATATCCTTGTGTTGTTCATGTTTAAGTTCTATCTTCAATTTTTATATCTTTCAACATGTTATCAGAGTAGGCAATGTCCTATGTTCAAACCTCACCATCACCTCGATAATTAGAATTGAAACACGTGTTGGACCAAAAGAAGGCCACATGTGAGGAGGCGTGTTGAAAGATTTAAATATTTAAATTACACCCTCTCTAACAGCTTTAACTTTTGGAGTAGATGGTTGTTAACAAAAAAGAAAGAAAATGTAAGAATAAGAAAACTTATTAAAAGAAAGAGAAATTTTCTCTCTGTGAGTTTATTCTCGCACCTTCTTCTTTCAGTAATGAAAATCTCTTGCCTATCAGGAGAAAGAAAATGATGGAAAAATAAAGAATGGATGTGAAAGACTAAAAGTTATAACAAAATATTTTACGTAATGCCAATCCCATATGAGTTAAGTATTTCTAACTACTGTGAAAATTTATTCACAGTAAAAATATGAACATAATCAATAATTAGTAATATATGATTTGTTCACTAGTAGTTGTTCTACAACTGAGAATATACTAGAAACAAAGGAGTACACAACTATTTGACCATCCCTACACTAATATTTCAAGAAACAACCCTTCTATTAATTTCAAAACATGCAAAAGCAATGTTGAAAGTATCAAACCTGCTGGGGGTACTGTAAGTAACCAGCATATGCACCATATGCATATAATGAAGGATCTTGAGTAGCCCCATAAGTATAGGCATCATAACCTTGTCCATAACCATAATAGGCGCTGTTCCATTGACTTGGATCTGCTTGCTGACCCCAGATACCAGATAGATCCTACAATATAACAGGTATAAACTAAATATTTACTGCAAGACAAATAAAGGCAAAGTGACCATTATATTGAAAGGCTAACCAAAGACATTCTTTCAACTATAATTATACCCAGTAACCTATGGTCAAATAAAAGTATGTGACAATTGCAGATCATGAATTTGTAAATATGTTTCATTTCTGAAAAGCACTGAGACCTTAATTGCGATGTTAGTAAATGGACTGCAATCTCATAATGCATGTCTTCCAAGAGCTAAGATACTCAAAGCTAAATTAACACCATTTCATGTCAAATTTCAGATTTTTACTTTCTACAGACTTATTGGCTTGAAGTAGTTTAATGCAATATACCAAAAAAAAAAAAAAATGCTTTAATTCCTAGAGTGAGCGCATTATAAAATGCAGCAGTCCATTACGAAAATTCACCTGTTTCCGGCCCCAAGAAAGGCGAACAGCTTGTTGACCAATCACGGTTCCCTGCAGCCTTTGTATTGCTTCTTCAGCAGATGTCCTGTATAGACAAATATAAAGTAGCATAATAAGACAGAAAAGAGAAGTAAATGGGGAGGTACTATAGAAACATAATTAAATACATAAGAGAGCATGTGGAAAAAAAACACTACAATGCCAACTCATTATTCAATTTCAAATACCCTTGGAAATAAAAATCTCAACTATATATTTGGATAGAGAATGGTGGATCTTGTTTTACCAATTTATCAAGGGAAATAACATGATTTTGTAGAAAATCACACCAACATAAACTCGGTAAAAATCGTTAATTTCTTCACAGTTTTTAATAATTATTTCACGATATCTTGAGCAAGGTATGGTCATCTCAATCACATAAAAAAAAAATATTTCCGACTCGCCGAGGGGTGAAAAATAAGCCGAGTAACTATATTTTTGAGCACCGCTCAAGCATATTAAAAATCAACCCATCTAGTTCAAGTTCGGCTCACTTTTCAACAAAAAATAAAGATTGGGGGACAGGTCATCAGATCAATACATATCATGTTCAAGTCATTGCATAAAAGGTGCAGGGTGTTATCAGTTTTTCTCGCACAAAAGGAAGGAAAATTTAGTTTTTAAGGAAAGAGGTGGGCGGAGTGACATCATTCCATAATGACTATTACTCCATCGAAAGATTTGGACATGTCACATCAAAAAATGATATTGTACAACTTATATGATTTGATCCACAAAATTAGTAGAATAAGTCCAGTGAGGTACACTGAAACATAAAATTCAACAGGAGTATTTCTTTCTTCTCTGAATTATTTTGTTGTTAGCTCAACATGTGTCATTTTTAAAACTTTAAATTCTTATTAGCCACAATAATCACAGCTGATGAAAAATCTTACTGTAGATAGTAAAAAAAGGGACTGTTACTACATATACAGCCAATGACTTTAATTCTTATTATTTTAAATACAGCTTTACCATGCTCATGTAATTGATTTGATCCTGAGCACATTTGCTCCAAGTTGAATTCAAGCCAAACCGAGCTACCTGGCTCAATTTATAGCCCACGACCTGCCACATTTTACTTCTTGAGCCAACTACTTGGTTTTAAATATAGAACTTGTTTTGCATATATAAGGAAGCAATAAATAAATAAAAATAAAAAATAAAAAATATACCAATAGGACTTCATATAAGACCATCAAAACATGTAATTAGTTCTTAAAGAGCTGAAACCTCCCCAAACCGCCCAGCGGAGGGGGTGCAACAACAGCAGGCAGCAACAACATTAAGGAACCATTTCCACAGCCTAATAAGTGAAATTATTCCATAATGCTTTCCGTGGTGAGGCACAAATCCATCACTGAAGTCATCATAACCAACCAATACATATGTTTTGGAGAAAAAGAAAAATCAAACAAAATTTATCATGAAACTAATTAAAGATATTATGCTTGAATTACCCAAGAAAAAGTTATATATATATATATATATTCTCGTAATACTGCCCTCAACATATTAACCAAACAAGTAAATTAACAAATTTGTTATATCATTGCAAGTTATAACCCTATCAATTAACGCCTCTTTGGGCGTAGTCTAACAAGCCAAACCATATCCCAAAAGTTACCAGTAGTGTTGATGTTTATGTAGAATGGTTTACTAATTTCTTTGGTGCTTACCTTTGCACCTTGTTAGGAATATGAGTCATTTGTTAGCCATTTCCTTCTCAAAACTTGGCTTGTAGTGTGTCAAAGCGCCATGAGTCATTTGTTTACAACCATGGAAGATGATGAGATGAAGATCAGCTAAGAACACGCAGCATATCTCTCATGCTCAATCACATATTTAGATTAAGGTAAGTTAAGATTGTATAAAGAAGCGTTCAAAAGGGGAATGCATCCCTCAAAAAATACACAAGGCCTAATAGGGCCTCTAAACTCTCAGAGAGTCCAAAAAATCAACTATCACTTCCATGGATTTACAATATCTCCCTATAACCCAACAAAAAAGAGTGCTAATAATAGAGAATTTTAACTCCCCCATAGGAATCTCCTTTCCTTCAAAGGACCTCCTATTTCTTTCAAGCCATAAACACCACCAAATGCAAAGAGGTGTAACCCTCCAAAAATCACGGACTTGGGCCCCAACTATACAACCTCGCTAAGCCTCAATCAAATTTCTGGGGGATATGGGCATAACCCACTGAACCTTTAACAAACTCAACAGTAAGACCCAGCAATCCCAAGCCACGAGCCACGGGGCAATGCAGAAGAAGGTGATTAATCGTTTCCCCATCTCTCTTACACATGTAACACCAATTGACCACTACCTGTTTTTTCCTCCTTAAGTTGTCCTGGGTTAAGATCTTCCCTAACACCGAAGTCCACACAAAAAAAGCCACTTTGAGAGGGGCCTTGGATTTCCAAATAGCCTTCCATGGGAAAGACTCCCCATGGGCTTCGGTAATGCACTTGTAGAAAGACTGAACACCAAAACAACTCTGGGAAGAAGGAACCCACACGCATGAGTTAGAAACATTGCCCGTAAACTCCTGTCTGTACACCATTTCCAAAAGACAAATGGCATCCTTGATCTCCCAATCCTGAAAGTGTCTCAAGAAACTAATGTCCCAAACAGTTCTCCCATTGTCAAGACAATAGCAGTTGGTCACAAAGCATGTCTGTCCACAGCAATCCTAACAAGCCTGAGAAAAGTGATGGCCAGAGAATGATCACCGCACCACGTATCCTCCCAAAAGTGATCCTCCTCCCATCCCCCACTCGAAATCTAATGTGTTTTGAGAATTCATCCCACCCTTTCCAAATGGACTTCCAAACCCCAACACCGTAAGGGATACTCACCTCCCTGGAACACCAACCACCTCTCTCCTCCCAAAATCTGCTCGCAACTACCCTTCTCCAAAGTCTATGCCTCTCCACCCCAAATATCCTCAGCCACTTGCCCAAAAGGGCCTTATTAAAAGGTACCAGTCTTCTAATGCGCCCAGACCACCAAAACGAATTGGAGTGCAAACCTGATCCCAATGAACCAAATGAAACTTGAACTCATCCTCCATCCATCCCACCCCAAAGGAAATTACGTTGCAGCCTCTCAGCCACAGAACAAGGAATCTGAAAAAGAGAGAGAAAATAGGTTGGAAGACTCGACAAAGTACTCTTCAACAAAGTGACTCTCCGACCTTTTGAGAGATACTGCATCTTCCACCTAGCCAATCTCCTCTCATACGTTTCCACAACAGGGTCCCAACATCCCACTCACCTCGATTGCACCCGAAGCGGCAACCCTAAATAAGAAATAGGAAAAGAGCCAATGTTGCAACCCAGAATGTCAGCAAGAGTGGAGATCTCTAGAATCTCCAACCGGAACCAAGACACTTTTACCCACGTTCACCTTTAAGCCGGAAACAACTTGAAACCATGTCAAAAGACAACTCAAGTAGCGCATTTGAGACTCATCCGCATCACAAAAAACCAAACTGTCATATGCAAATATCAAACGGGATATTTCCAATTGACTAGAAACATCTCTGTCCATCCGAAAACCTTGCAAGAAGCCCAAATCCACAACACTCCTCATCAATTTGCTTAGGGCTTCCTTCACAACAAGGAACAAAAAGGGAGAAAGTGGATCTCCCTGTCTCAAGCCCCTCAAACTATTAAAGAATCCCGTCGTAGAGCCGTTCACCAGGACTGAAAAACGAACACTAGAGATACAAAACTCGATCCATCTCCTCCATCTCTAACCAAATCCCATCCTCTCCAATAAATAGAGAAGGAAGCTCCAACTAAGATCGTAAGCCTTCTCAATGTCCAGTTTGCATAAAACGCTTGGGATCCCACTGCACAGTCTAGAATCGACACACTTGCCAGCAATAAGAACGGAATCTAAAATTTGACAGCCTCCAACAAAAGCGTTATGAGAATCCGAAATGAGCCCATCCAAGACATCCCTTAACCTCAACGCAAGGACCTTGGCTATTAATTTGTAAATGCATCCCACCAAATTAATAGGCCTGAAGTCCTGCAACCCCCTACTCTTCTTAGGAATGAGCGCAATGAAAGTGGCATTCAAACTTTTCTCAAAATGGCCCTGAGAGTGGAAAGCATGAAAAGTATCCATCACCTCTCCTCTAACCACCTCCCAACTCTGAAAAGGGAACCTCATAGTGAAACCATTAGAACCCGTTGCTTTGTCTCTATTACAGCTCTTCAGTGCATTCAGCACCTCCTCTTCAGAAAAAAGACCTTTCCAAACCTACACATTCCGCACTAGAAATTGTATCGAACTGTGAACAACTTCTGATAGAAAGAGGCAACCCCCCTACAGACCTCTCCTTCCTTGCACAACATCTCCCCTTCCACACAAATCCTCCCAATATGGTTACATCTACGATGAGCATTTGCAAGCCTATGGAAGAACTTTGTGTTTCTATCCCCTCCTTAAGCCACAAGGCTCTAGATTTCTGCTTCCAAGAAATCTCCTTAAGGTGGCAATCTCTGCAATTTTTACCTTGCACTCCACCGTCCTTTTCCTCAAAGCCTGCTCAAGGTCACCTGTCCCCTCCTTCCAATCAATAACTGCAATCTTAGAAAAGGCACGATTCTTCCAACATTACAAGTTTCCAAAATCCTCCTTATTCCATTTCTTGATATCTTCCTTCAAAAGCCGCATTTTTGCTACCAAAATAAAACTCGGGGTACCGCTCACATCATAACCTTCCCACCAAGAACGAACTCTCCCAGAGAATCCCTCTGCACGAAGCCACATATTCTCAAAACGAAACGGAGTGCTTCTCTTAAGCATTCCACCAC
>JAOTQH010000001.1:5004927-5018073 GCA_025631255.1 Cornus kousa | reverse complement strand
GTGTAGTATAAAAGATAATAAGAGCAGCAGCTTAAAACAAAAAGAACATATGACGGGAAGACATAGTCACTGCCTGGGGTCATGGACTAAAGTGTTTCGTCACAAATTGAAATTTAAAATTAAATTTGCAGCTTCAGAGCCCAATTAAAGAATCACAACTAACCAGTTGGAATAAGACTGGTCTACCCAATGATATGATGCATTAACTGTACGTACATTTGTTATATTATGACTAGTCGCAGTTTGCTTTTTGATAGGATACAACTCCAGCGAGGAATCAAACGAACCATTCTGATGAATATGACCCCACCCATTTACTTGGTACACATGTTTTCTGTTTAATTCATCAAGCTTCTGTTGCACTGCTGGTTTCAACTCTTCCAGCTCATTCAGGGCATCCAATAATTTCTACAGTTAAAATTTCCAAAACCAAATTTCAACAGTTGGACTTGCAATAAGATATTATTTTCTGATAGAAGCACAGAAGTCATGCAATGATATTACCTTCTTGAGAAAATTTGTATTGCTTTGTCGAGATGCTTTATAGTCTCGATGGCATGGTATCGTCTCAGAAACCAAACTAAAGAAAGAATGAGAAAAAAAAAAAAAAAAAGTTAGTTTAAATTACATGGTTGAGACTTTATAGTAAATGTAAGGTGTTCAATACATTAAAACCAAACCCTTAATCCATATATTCTAGCTGGTTAAAGTGTTAAACAGAATAAATACGTGCTAAGGTAGAAAAGCAATTTGTAATCTAATAACTTTTTCTCACCTTGAAAACCTCATGAGCATGACGTATAAATCTATAATATTCTTCTCTCTTCGAAAGATGTCAGCCTACATTAAATGAGTATAACAGGATCAAAAAAATCACTTTAGAACAAGATATGGCGAAGAAACACAAAAGTATATGTTATGAGTTACTCCCAAAATGGACAACTATTTTGGGACAGAGGGAGTACTATTTATTACTTTAGGAGACAGTAAGTCAATTCCAAACAATGAAAAGAGGTAAAAGGATATTCACACGATTATCATATTGAAATCACAACTCAAATACGCATTCATAAACAGTGTATTTTTTAAATTCAAAAATGCATAGGAAACTGGCTTACAGCCAAAGAATTATCAAGGATAAAGTGTCCAAATAAAAAGATGTTTAATACAAGCCTAACAATAACAATGTTAACAAACCAGCGTTCCGCTGGAGTCTACAGAATGTATTTCAATAAAATGTATTGATGTTGGTTAGTCAGAGTATATGCAAGACGAAGTATTTAAGTGTAATAAGCAAAGATGGCATGAATCTCCACCAAAGAATCAACCATCTAAACCAGAATGGAAGTTGTAATAATTTATGCCATGGTAAGACCATTGCAAGTATTATTGCTTGGATATAATATATGTTTTCAAAAATCAAAGGAAGTAACGTTGGAAAATAACATTCAAATTACCTAAGATAACATCAGAAGTTCAAAACAGACTAACATATATAAAAGAATGCTATCCATATTCACCACATCCACTGAATTTTACAGCCTGCCTGCATACATATATATAAACAGTGACAGAACCAAGAATTTACTCTAGTCGGGGAGATTTCAGACAATCAATTATCATGCCTTTGGACAACCAAATTGCCAATCTATTGTTGTTAGGAATAGTAATCCTCTTTCTTTCTTTTTTTTTTTTCATTCCAAAATGACATTCTATTTTGTGGAAAAGAAGTTTCATTTGTACCGGCTTAGGGTCGAGAATTAGATTAAAAGAGGGTTTGTAGAACTCTCCCTCTTCAAGGGAGATTGAGAGAAGCCAAAGAGAGGTAAATGGCTGATTGGAAAGGACCTCTTTGAGAGAGAGACAGCAAAAAAACAAAAAAAAAAAGGACTAAATCCTGTAATGAATAAAGGTTTCGTTTTACCAAATTTTGAGGAGATAATGTACGACCAAAATTTACATGAGAGAGATCTTCTCCACTTGTCAAAAAGAGGTCAGATGTTCAAGTCTTACAAGGGAAAAAATGGGTGTGTGTGTTTTAACTTAAAAATAAATAAATATATAAAAAAAAAATTGAGAAGTGCAATTTTAGAATTATCAAAACTATATATACAAAATTAGTATATAGAGAATTATTCCCCGTTAGTGTACTGTTGCTCCCTCTCATACATAATTGTAGAATTTGTATCCTTGCTGCTTGCTTAACATCAATGAAAGGATAATTTTGCTTCTGCATTTAAATTCGATTGTGCTCCGTTTGACTTTTGTTTATTCTTACATGTATGTGGGTGAATGTGTGAGAGTGTGTTCTTTTTAGCAAGGAACCTCAGTTGAGTTGACACAAGTAATAGTGTGAGTTTGTGCCGCATGGGTGCTAATTTGTAAGTGTTGGATCATATCAACTTTTATTCATCGAAAGTAAGAATCGAACACTTATCCCACCCAGCCCTCTTCTTGCCATGCCAGCTCCTAACCCCTGTGCTATAATGACTTAGGTTACATCACCTTATCATTTAATTCTCAGAAAAGCATGTAACACAAGGATAATTCATACACAAAATGAATTTAATTGGTAATCCACAATGGATCCCTGAACATAATAATAGTAAAGACAAGACAACTTAAAACCTGAAGTAATGAGTTAAAAGAGCACACCTCCAATTGCATGTCAAAATTTTCACTTAGGGTTACCTAAATCCAAACCCGTGCAGTAAAATTAGTTGGCTAATGCTTGTTGCATGAGTATATTAGAATCGTTTTAAGCTAGATAAATAGGAGTCATGATACATCACAACAACAGAGGAAAAGGGAAGGATCAACTATTTCTAATTTAGAAAAGCGTAAGAGTTAAATAAGTTTGGACTGATAAGAATGTTACCTAAAATTCCGATAGTTTCAATAACGCGAACGCAAATATGGTATGCCACACTCAAAATATGTGGTATGGCACGAATAGGATTATATATATCATATAGTTGAACTAATTATGCCAAAACGGTGACTTAAGTGTTCCATTATTCTCAGGGAAGTTTTTCCATTGAATGAAACAGATTTTGAAGAGAGGCCTCTGTTTAACTATAACCCTACAGTACATGGGCTCTCCAAAAATGCACAAAGTACCTGTGTTTGACATATGATACTCGACCATGAGTATGGGATGTGTCTCCAATTCGTATGGTTGGACATGTCCCTAACAAGCATGACTAATAATTTAAATTTATTATATAGTTATATATAGAACTCTTGTATTATATTCCTTTGGCTTCAAAATAATTTAAAACATTATTTTGTTCTAGAAAATAAAATATGGATATTAAATAATATGAATATTTAACCATGTTCCCTTATCCTTGATAAATCCAACACTCGGCCACATACTCTCACCCAACACACATATTTGAGTTCGAGTTAAATAATTGTGACCCACAAAATGTAAGCACCAATTATATGGAAAAAAGCAACTACTTTAAACAATGCTCGTGATCATCTTTGAGTCTCAAATTAATGTCCAGAACAAAATGCCAAAAACCTGACTTTTACCTACTGAAAATACTTTCATCTGTTCTGCTATTAATTTGTCAGATTAGTCACCCATAGTGCCACTTCATATAACTGTACATCATTTCCCAATTATTATTTTGCTAGGCCCATAGGTTTTTCCACTTCCAGATTACAATGTTCACTCATTCCAATTAAAATCCAATCCCCGCGTTTTACAGACTATATTCACACTATGGGAACTCACCATGCCCAAAGCCCTGACCTTAGCAGCAATGAGGGGGATGCTGAAGGCAGGGCCTGCAACATGAGTTTTTGGTTTTATACCCATAAAAAGATACTTAGCATCCAGTAAAAGAGGTATTTAAGACTCCTCAAGTTGCATTGAACCCCCAATTATCTTCTTACAATACCCAAAAACCCTAATGTATCACACTAGGAATTTTTCTAGAATTATGGAGCCTGTAGCTCAAAAGTGGTATGTCCTCGTCTTCCCATTCCGGGCGTTGAGGGTTCAAGTATCCTGTGGCGCATAGTGAGAGTGTTCCTTGAGTAGGGTGAGTGAGTTCTTACTTGCCAAAACAAGAAAAAGGAGTGCAACTACAATTCACTAAATCGGATGCTAATTCAAACACTGGAATGTCCACCTTAAACATCCATGGTGTTCGCACGGATACTCCAATACAAACTACACATCATATAGCAGAAAATGACAACCTAGAAATTAAGCAATATTAGAAATTCTGGACGAAGGAAAGTCAAAAGATGGCAGTTTGAGTCTCACTTGAATCACAATTATATCCCCATATATTCCAAAGACAAATTCAAACAGTTTTCGCTATAATTCCAAAATGTTAATATACTTATAGACGTATTTGAGAAAAAGGGGGAAAGTGAACCTGTCTGAGGACGTTATCAGCGATCCGGTAGTAGAATCGGAGCGAGATCCGATTGTCCACATCGAGCTTCTGAGTCCTTGCGGCGATGTTGATTCCTTCTGAAGAAGACCTCATCCTCTTGTCTCAGATAAATTTTCTTTTCTTCCCTTCTTTAATAAAGCAACATTCTCTCGGATCGGAAAATCCAGAAGAACAGGGACCCTATTGCTCGGGGCCAGACCTCAGTAGGTCGGTCGTCAATGGCGGCTTAGGTTCAGATGCTAGAGAGAGAAAGAATCACAAACAAGGTCGAGGACGACAGAAACAAGAAGGTCATTCTAGTTACTGGTGAGGGCAAAAATGTAATGACATAATGTAAGGATCTGTTTGGATGCCTAAAAGTCTTAACAAATCAACGATTCTTAAACTACTTTGTAGCCACTTGGAATGGGATACTAACCACCTTAAAAGGGCAAAAAAACACAACCATTTCATTTATTAATGCTCAGTTTCTCTCTTTTGACGTAGAGTACAAAGGCCTGGTTAGTTTGATTATAGGAATAGGTTGGCTAATGGTATCCCTGAACATAAAATTTAGTCATGTATGTATGATGATTGCTTTATATGATTTTTATGCTATGTTTGGTTGGAGGGATGGATTCATATTTTTGTGTTTGGTTGGAGGGAAGGGAAGAGAGGAAAAAAACAAGGAGGGATGCTTCATCCCTTCTTCCTTTATATTTTTCTATCCGTCCATTTTTGGGGGAAGAGACGGGAGAAAGAAAGTATAACTACCTATAAATTTATAATTTACAATTTTAACCTTTTTAAAAATTTTAAAATAAATATCTACCTTTTATAATTTTATATAAAAGGGTATATTGGTAAAATAATATAAGAACTCTCCTTCCCTTCCTTTCAACCAAACAAGAAAAAAATATCACTCCATTCATCCTTTCTACTATCCATTCCATTCAACCAAACATAAATTGGGAAAGACACTCTCCCTTTCTTAGGGATATCTCATCCATCCCTCCCCCTATTTCTTCCATCTATTTTTCCATCCCTCCAACCAAACGAAGCATAATAGTATTTGATGGTAATATAAAAATTCATGAACTTTCCTAAATAACGAAAAAGGCAGGCAATGGCAAAACCGTTAATGTAAGTCTGAGTAAGGGCAACATTGGAGCATGATTTACGTGAACGAAGGTAACAAATAGCAATTGCTCATCGATAAAAATCGCTCATTGGCACTTGGCAAAGAAAGAGGGTCGCCTATTTAGAAATCGAAGAAAGAGACGGAGAGAGAAACGTATATCACAAATTCTCTCTCTATCTCTCTTCGACGATCTCCATCGATCTCTAGGGTTAGCATTCTAAACTCTTTTAACAAGTTTTTCTCTATATCTATAAATTTTTATGGGCATATGGTTATGTTGAATTTTTATATATGTTTTTTCTGCATCGATCTGTTGTTGTTTACTCGAATCCGGATTTGTTTTATTTGATGAATACAGGACTCATCTTATGCGATTTTGAGGTTAGACTGGGCAGGAGGAGTTGAATTTTCGAAGAGGTTATCTGGCGAACAGGTTAGGGTTTTCAATTATGCTGATGAATTGACCAACTTTGGGGTTAGGACTTTAATATTTTATAATAGATTTTGCAGGTAAATTTTGATAAGGTTTTGAGTTTTAGGCTGAGGTTTTGTAATGGTCGAAATTAGTTGAATTTTTTATTAGCCTGCAGGATTTAGGGTGTTTGTTTGTAGACTTTGAAATTCAAGTATTGGGTGGGTGTGTTGGGGATTTAGGGTGTTTGTTTGTAGACATTGAAATTCAAATATTGGGTGTGTTTCTGTGTTGTTACAATTTACAGAATGGTTTGCAAATTGATTACGACTGGTCAAATAATATGAAAAGCGTGCTTTCAAAAAATAATAATAATAGTAAAATAAAAAATTGCTTGAGGGTTACTTTTGTTTAAAGTCATGTTCTGTCAAGTTTATTTACTTTTTAGTGGAAAAAGAAAATTGCTTTGCTTTTTTGCTCTTTATAGAAACCATAATTACTTTGTAATTTATACCTAGATTTCGGGATTGTAGAGATTCTACTATCCTAGTACACCAAATTGATCTGAATACCACATAAATCAAATTGATTTGTAATTATGCTCTTTATAGAAACCATAATTACTTTGTCCAGTTTTTTTTTTTCTTTTCTTTTCTTTTTTATATGCATGGCTGATTATGATTTTTCAGTAAATATAGGGGATGAGTTCTATTTGCTCGTTTTTCTTTTCGAACCTTTGGTTCTTGACTTCTTGGTTTTATTATTTAGTTTTGATCTAGTAAATTGTTACTTGGTATTAGACTATTTACTATTAGTTCATGTTTAATGTTCATATAATGATAAATTGTTTATTCATACCTTTAATACAATGCAGATATTTTTTATAGACAAAAACAGGGGTGTTTATCACCCAATTTTTAGATAAATAATGTTAGTTACTTGATAATAATAATACTCCCTCCGTCCTACAATGCATGTCCTGTATGAGAAATCTAACTTTTTATGGTAGTGGAGTTTAAATAGTTTTTTATTATATCAATAAGAGTGAATTTTCAAGTATACCCTTACTAAAAGACAAAATAGTGCTCCGTAATTAGTGCAATTGATTAGTTAAAAGGATAGTTTGGGAATGTTATAAAAAATAGTACATTCAAATTTGGAAGGAGACATGTTTTTGGGATATCCCAAAATAGAAAGATGGACAACTATTTTGGGACGGAGGGAGTAATATTATTATTATTATTATTATTATTATTATTATGATGGATTTACTTTTTAACAAACCTTGGTTGGTTCTTCTTGGACCTACTACCTAGCATCTACTCCAAGTTAGTACTGTGTCTTGCAATTCTAATTGAATTGATGTTATATAGTTGTCATGCGAGCTCTACCTTTTGAACTACATTTTCTTAGATATATATGTATGAATTTATCCCCATATGTGTCTAACTATATTTAGAGTGAAACTTTTATATATATATATATATATATATATATATTGTATTTTGGGCTTATTTTTGCTATGTTTTAGATATATTATTGTTTAAGAAGTTATGTTGAATGATTTTTCTCCTAGTTTGGTAGAATCTTATGATTCTTGATCTGATTCTATGGTTCCGATTCTACGGAGCCCCCAACGTTCCTACGTAGAATCCCGATCCTGTCAACCTTG
Source organism: Cornus kousa (assembly GCA_025631255.1). Lineage (NCBI taxonomy): Eukaryota > Viridiplantae > Streptophyta > Magnoliopsida > Cornales > Cornaceae > Cornus > Cornus kousa. The sequence continues at coordinate 5,010,451 of JAOTQH010000001.1, read as the reverse complement.
ATTTTGGGGGAACTATTTTTACTAAATTTTTATCCCATTGGGATAATACATTCAGTTGGAAGGTTTGAGACCCATACATGTGGATTTACTTTATGTTTAGATTTCTGATTGATTGTCTAGGTTGGTTATACTGATGATGAGTTTTTTAGGTCCTTGATGAATATGTCTTGGAACTGTTTATGGTAGGGTCATCATGCAGTTTTTCTTCTTTAGCTTTGGAGTTTATCTTCAAATAATCAATTTGGCATTAGTTTTTCATCCCATTATCGTATACTTTTTCAATTTGCATTTGCCATGTTTCCAACTTTCCAATTATTTGTGGAGGGCATACGCCATTAGTTTCTATGAGTTCAGATCATTGTGTGAGGGAATTTGGAATATGCAAGAGACATCCGTGAGAGGTCATCATTGAAATTCATTAGCAGTGTGGTAACTTACAATTTTGACTTCATTACTTTTTGATAGTTTAATCTTTTGCTGAGGTTATCATTGGAATTTATATTTTAATATATTAGGGTGAATTGCATGACTATTCTGTCTAGTTTTGTTTTGTTCACACTGATCTTGTGGTTCTATCTATTGCATGCTAGTAGTGGCTATTCCATAAAATTGCATGCAATTCACATATTTATGCTTATAGAGGTTGGGTAGGAATTTCCTTTTTCTTCTTTTTCTTTTTTTCTCTCAGGTGAATGCAAATTTAATTTTTGATTGTAGTTTCTCAAGCGAATTTTGTGCAGGAGAGGTTAAAAAATGGAGCATGATGAGATGGGATGCCAACCTCCTCCTGAAGGTCCTATTCTTTGCATTAATAACTGTGGCTTCTTCGGAAGTGCGGCGACCATGAACATGTGTTCCAAGTGCCACAGGGACTTGGTAGTGAAACAAGAGCAGGCAAAACTTGCTGCTTCATCCATTGAGAATATTGTTAATGGATCATCAAGTGGCAATGGAAAGGAACCCATCATTGCTGACACAGTGGATGTGCAAGTTGATTCAGTGAAAGAAAATTTTTTTGCTCCACTGCCATCTCATGATTTTTCTTTTGGGGAAACTGGTGGGGAAAAGACAAAGGAGGGTCCTAAACGGTGCAGCACTTGTAAGAAACGTGTTGGCTTAACTGGGTTCATGTGTCGTTGTGGTAATATGTTCTGTGGATCACATCGCTACTCAGACAAACATGACTGCCCATTTGATTACCGCACCGCTGCTCAGGATGCTATTGCTAAAGCCAATCCGGTTGTCAAGGCCGAAAAGCTTGATAAAATCTAGAGCTACTAGATTGAAGTTCATATGCTGAAATTTGCTGCTGCTTGTTCGTCAATGACACTTGTGTGGCTGCGTATTGTGTCGGATGTCCTTTTATATTGCTATATATCCTGGGTGACAGTTGGGACATCTCTCCAGTTTGAAGAACTCGCTCTATATTCCCTGTCATTGGCAAGAATTTGTTTGTTGCTTCAGTGTCTTGAGTCTTTGTGCTGGTTTGATGGGTGTCATTGTGGTTAGCTTCATAATGTGTCAGTCTGGTTCCTATGACATATCTCTCTTAGGGTACGTGTCAAATGGGCATGTGCTGTTTCTTAGATAAAATGGAACACATTCATGGATATTGTTTTGGCTGGCTTTGTAAATTATGCTCTTGGGTTTCGTAGCATCTCTCTTTTTATATATTGGGTGGCATGTGGAATAAGTGAATGCGTTGGGTGCCTTTATGCGTAGTAGCTGATTCGTAGTTTTTATTATGTTTTACCAAGTTCAAATGACCTTGTTTTGAATTGCAGTTTTCTTTCTGGTAGGTCAAAGTTCAAATTCACTTACTGATGTTTGTTCTTATTTGTTTGTGGCTTCCTTTGTCGTCATTATGTACTGTATTATGTTGTTGTTGTTGTTCTTCTGTTTTATTGAGAGGGCCAAGTAAGAACTTGTTTTCATATTATTATGGATGTTCGAACTCTCATTCATAGTATGCAAAATAATGTAATGTTTTGCATAATTGGAATCCCTTTACAATACTGAACAACTAAACATCATTAACTTTTGAAAGAACCTAGCATGTTGTGTTGCGATTGTTTTGTTTGTTTTTTGGTTTGTCGTTGCTTTTGTGTGCAACTCTCAAATGTGCATGTATCACTGTTAGTTGCGGTCTCTTAATGTGCTGTGTAAAAGAATGGTGATCAAGGATGCCCTATTGTTTTTATGATATAACATTCTGGTTTATGTTATTTACATTTCTTAGGTTTCGTTTTTTAAGACATTAAGTTTGTAAGGACAAACATAAATAGCCTGCAAAATGATTCTTCTCTTGCTATAGTAGTGGGTAAGTGCATAAACACTCGTGCATATTCTTCTCTTCTTGTTGTTCAAGCTCACAGAATCTTGTGTTGGAACAGTTGCAGATCAAATTGCTTATTGAAGCCACACTTAGTGCAAGGATACTGAAAGTGATTCAGTTGGGTAGTAGAAAGCCCCTACTTCTAGTGACCGGAGGAGACCTTGACACTCCGGGGCCACTCAAGATGATACAGTAGTGATAATTTTATTTTAGTTCGAGACGCCTCTATGAACTAGTCGGTTTACTCCTATATTTGTCTGAATCCCTTATATCACGATTGAAAGGGGCGGAGCTAGTGTATGCACCCTGGCTCGGCCCCCCTTATCATAATATATATACTAAATTTATATATTTTTACATGTATATAAGAAAAAAATGATATAATCCCCTTGTATTTCTTCTCTTTTTTACTCTTCAATTTTTATTTATTTATTTTTTCTTCCTAGTTGGTACTCACACACATTTCTACTGAGATTCCCCTGACCTCCCATTGGAAGTAGGGGCCTGCTATTGCTATAATCAAACTCCAATTTTAAGAATTCTTTTAAAATTCTTTTAATTTCGTGTAAAAAAGTTAAAAGTTAAATTTTCCTTTTTGAATCAAACTCCAATTTTTTTTCTTTACAAAATTTTCTCATTTTTCTTTCCTTTTTATTATTATTTTTTAACTATTTTCTCTTAAATTACTCATTGATTGACATTATTTTGAGTAATTTTTCTTCTGTCTCTTGATTTATAGAATATATATTATTATCGTGATTATTGAATTTTTATTTTAATTTTTTTACACTGTGCCCCCTGAATTTAATTTCTGGCTCGAGCTCTTGTGATGGGTACCGTGGCTGCGAACCATAATCTTGGCAAATTACTCACGTGTAATATCCCTACGGAGACCGAAATATTTACAAATCAAGTTTTTAGAGTTAGTAAAATCTTTGTTGCAGATTAATACATTGATTCAATTGATAACCCTCTCGAAGCAGTGGTATGCAATAATTCTGATATATCTTGGTAGATTGTACGACAAGCAATTGGGTGAATTTGGACGAGTTTTGGGCTGGTCATGAATGGATAGGACAGTAATGGATCACTAGCCCATTATCAACTCATTATGGTGGGTTAAAAATTGGTTGGGTGTTAAATGGGTTGAGCCAAACCCACACCCAACCCAATTACCCAAATGATTTTAGAAATAAATTGTCAAATATTTTTAATTCTTGAAAAGAAAAAAAAAAAAAAAATGTTTTTGTAACAGTATTATTTTAATTTTCTAGTATATGGTGTTTCAATTTTATTTTATTTTATTTTTTTTTTTTGAAAAGTCGTTTGAATTTCAAATTTTTTTAGGGCAAAGTACAGAAAACCCCCCTCGACTTGTAGTCTTTTTCAGTAAACACCTCGTCTAATTTTTTTACCAAAGAGCACCCCTCGACTTGTAACCTTTTACAATAAATCCCCTTGTTTAATATTTTTACCAAAGAACCTCTATCAACTATTTAATAGGCTAAAAGAGTTGATATTTGGACCAAAATACCATTTCATTTAAATCTTAATTTTCTCAAACATTAAAATATTCAAATCTTATATCACAAAATCGTACATCCAAATACTGCAAATAATATATGCACAGAAAGCTTATAAAACAAGGATTTGCATAAATATAAGATTTGTTTAACAAAACTTCATAACCATAACACAACCTCCGTGCTCAACAACCCTTGTAGCGAGTCCCACCTGAGACATTCTAGCCCGAAAATAGAAAAATACCGAAATGGCAACCAAAGTATTTTCAAGAGTCTTGAACTCAAGGAAACGTCCTAATCAACACTCTGACACACCCGGCACACATAACGGTGTCCGGCACGCAAAATGAGACAAGACGAAAATGCCCTTGAAAAATTGAAAAAAAATCTAGAAAAATAGAAAATGGTGAAAAACAGAAACATCACAACTTCTATGAGAACTATAAATGCTAAGTTTTATAGAGTACTCATTGAATACCAGGAGTTGTTCAGCACCAAAATGAACACAACAATGAGAACCAACTTTATGAGGAAGGGTACTGTGTGTTTGTTGTTGTCCTGGTTTACACAAATGACTAAACAGTTCAAGACATCACGTTCATTGGTTAACAAGTAAATCCGATAGCAATACACCAGAGAAGGTTCAAGGCCAACATCTACCTATCCCGATGCAATAACTTTCCAACTATACTCTCTCTAGTGTCTGCATGATCATCTTTTGTATTTAAGGAGCCAAATTCCGTTCATGTGGGGGTGGATTGTTAGAAATTATGAATGAAAATTGTTTGATTAGTCATCAATAAGTGTCTTTGATTGAATAGGTGTGATTACTGGTTGGTTGTGGAATGAAAAGATACAACTTAAAATGAACAGACATAACTTATTGGAATGGATATGTCTAGTGGTGAACAGACACCATATGAACCATTGCAACCTATTAGAGTAGATGCGTCTAGTGGTGAACAGACAATATGTGAACCATTGCAACCAATTGGAGTAGTAGTGTCCGGTGATGAAGAGACACATATAAATGGTTGTGTCTAGTACTGATAAGACACATATTAATGGTTGTATCTAATGATGAAAAAACACATATAAATGGTTGTGTCCAATGATGAAGAGACACACCCAATCCGAAAAGGCACATCTATTTCTATAAATATCTCCTTGGGCTACCATTTGCAATTCATTCAATTCAATTTTTTCTCTCTCCCTCTCTAGACTTAAACCTAACCCAAGTGGGTTCAAACCATAGGTCAAGTGGTTTGACCCACTTAGACCCTAATCCAATTTCATCGAACCATATTAAGATTGGTTCGAACCATTTAGTTCGAATTACACCCAATTCAGTATTTATATAGTATAAATGCATTTTTGAGTCAGAAAGATTATTACACGAAGGAGGTTCACCGTATCCACGAGTTTGTAGTGCTACTACTGGTGAATGTAGACCGTTGTATCATGGGATATAGACGCTGTGATACCCCCGGATTTTCCGAATGCAGGTTGGCCAGGCCCACGCCCAAATGCCCGGGGATATCAAAAACAAATCGGCAATAAACGAACACAGATTACAAAAGAATAAAGAAGAATAAATAAAATGCTGAAAAGAAACTAAATGATAATTCAATAATAAAACTTCAGAATAAATTTCTATTAATTAATA